>VZQC01012462.1:812097-1095993 GCA_009823505.1 Rhizomys pruinosus | reverse complement strand
TTCTTTCTCTCTCTCTCTCTCTCTCCCTCCCTCCCTCCCTCCCTCCCTCCCTCCCTCCCTCTCTCTCTCTCTCTCTCTCTTTCTTTCTTTCTTTCTTTCTTTCTTCTTTCTTCTTTCTTCTTTCTTCTTTCTTCTTTCTTCTTTCTTCCTTTCATGACAGGGTCTCACTGTATAGCCCTGGCTGGCCTAGAACTTACTAGGTAGATGAGGCTGGCCTCAAACTCACAGAAATTCACCTGTCTCTGTCTCCCTAGTGCTGAGATTTAAATTTTTTTTTTTTGGTCTTTTCGAGACAGGGTCTCCCTGTAGCCCTAGCTGTCCTGGAACTCCCTCTGTAGACCAGGCTGGCCTTGAACTCACAAAGATCTGCCTGCCTCTGCCTCCCAAGTGCTATGATTAAAGGCGTGCCCCACCATGCCCAGCTTGCCACCTGTATTTATACTAAAGAATTCATTGCTATGACAATATCGTCAACTTCATGGGATATAGAATCATCTAAGGGACAGACCTCTGGCCATGGGAGGGAGTTTTTGAGAGTGAATTTAAGCAATTAAAGACAACTATGTTTCTAGCTGGTGCCTTTGGCTGTTTGGGGTTGGAAGGTGTTTAGTTAAGAGCATCTCGCTGCAGATGCAAGGCACTTGACTTCTCCCTTATGAAAACCTATGGAATTGGTTTCTAGTTGTTTCCTCTTGTTTTGAGGCATGCAAATAGGGGATGCAGGAGCACAGGGTAATATATGATCAGTGTTCATTTTGGGCCGGCATGTTCACTCATTCACCCATTTAACCATTCATCCATTCATCTATTCATTGTTGGGCGGGAAGATCCACCCTGAATGCAGGCAGCACCATCCCGTGGGCTGGGGTCCTGACTGAATGAAAAGGTGAAAGTGAGCTGAGTACCAGCATGCATCTCTCTCTGTTTCCCAAGTGCAGATGCAACATGACCAGTTGTTTCTCGGTCCTGCCGCCATGCCTTCCCCACCAAGATGGGCTACATCCTCAAATTGGGAGTCAAAATAAACTCTTCTTCCCATAAGTTGTTTCCTATTTACTTATTATTTATTTTTGTGGGTGTCATATGCCTGAGTGCTTGTGTGGGGGTCAGAGGACAGCTTTGTGGAGTTGGTTTCCTTCTTCCACATTTCATGTTCTCCAGGGATTGAACTCAGGTCATAAGGTTTGCACCACAAGCTCTTTACCACTGAGCCATGTCAATGACCCTTAGGTTGCTGCTTGTCAGGTATTTTGTCACAGCAACAAGAAAATGCCTAATACAACTGCTTCTCTGAAAGTCAAATTAGATGTTGATTTATTTTTTATTTGTCCTGCTTGGGGAATTTTTTTTCTGTATTTTTTGAGACAGATTCTCTCTGTAGCCCCAGCAGGCCTGGATCTCACTATATAGACCAGGCTGGTCTTGAACTCATAGAGATCCACCTGCTTCTGTCTCCCAAGTGCCAGGACTAAAGTCTAAAGGTGTGAGCCACCCTGCCAGGCTGCTTGGGATTTTTTGTTGTTGTTGTTGACTTTTTGAGTGCTTGCGATCTTTTTAAGTTCTTATAGCTATGTTTAATTTTCTTATGGAATATTTGTGCAATTTATGGACATTTCTCAGAGATGTTGGCTGATTTGATATCTCTCCCCCATTCCTGTGTTAAATCTGCTATTGAACTCCTGTGATGAGTCTTTTTCTTTTTTGTAGTGTTGTGAATGTAACCCACAGCACACTCCAGGCAGGCTCTCTTAGTTAGTTTTAGGCTTGAGTCATTATGTTTTTTAATTCTATACATTCTGTTTTGTTCTTATTTCTAACACACCTTTCAATACCACTAAATAAGTTGATGTTCTTTTATTTTATTTTGAGATAGAGTCTCATATATCCTAGGCTAGCCTCAAACTTTCTATGTAGCTGAGGATGACCTTGAACTTTTGATCCTTCTGCCTCTACCTCCCCAGTGCTGGGATTACAGACCTTTGCTACCATGTCCTGTTTTATGAGGTGCTGAGGATTGAACCCAGGTCCTAGTGGATGCTAGGCAAGTATTCTACCAACTTAGCTACATCCCCAGCCCGCTAAAGTTGTTTGTTAATTAATTAAATATGTATGAGTGTTTTTTTTTTTTTTTTGTCTTTTCAAGACAGGGTCTCCCTGTAGCCCCAGCTGTCCTGGAACTCTCTCTGTAGTCCAGGCTGGCCTTGAACTCACAAAGATCCGCCTGCCTCTGCCTCCCCAAGTGCTAGGATTAAAGGCGTGCACCACCACGCCCGGCATGAGTGTTTTGCTTGCATGTATGTAAGTGCATCACGCGAGTACAGGGCCTGAAGATGGCACAGAACAGACCTGGGTTCCCTGACTGGAGTTATGGGTGGTTGTTAGCTGCTATGTGGGCGTTAGGAATTGAACCCGCATCCTCTGTCAGAGCAACAAGTGCTCTGAACTGAGGAGCCATGTCTTTAGCTTACTAAAGTTGAAACCCAGTGTTGGATGAACCCAGTGTCTGAAGTTTGGGGGGTCTGCCTGGTGTTTCTGCTGACTGTGGCTCAGGGCGCCCAGCTCCTTGTGTGCTTGCATTTCCGGCCTGGGCTCCTACAGTGGAGTTTTTATCTTGGGACAATCTCTGAGACCAAGTTGAAGGTGGATTGCCACAGAGGGGATTTGCACTGATTTCTGCCAGGAGCCTTTGGTCATTACTGACTTGGGACCACTTTAGACTGAATTCTTGGCTCAGTATTTTGAGACCACCCAAGTGGAGTGAATTCAGGCTGCAAACCCTCTTATTAGGGTTGGCTTCCCCTACAAATTCAAAGGGAGGGAGTTTTGCCCTGCCAGTCTCTGCCAAGGTTCCAAAGGAGCAATTTGCCTCGGCGTCTCCAGGGAGTTGGAGAGTGGGGTGGTTTTATTCTAGTCACCTTGCCACCGGTGAGCGATTTTTGGGGGACTTGGCTTTATGAGGGGGGCAGGGGGCTTTCTACTAAAATCCTCACCCTGGGTGGGCTCTGTGCTGTTTCTGGTCTCCCCTCCTTGTGGCTTTGGAGACCACGAACACCCCCGAGTTCCAGTCTTCCCTTTGCGCTTCAGTCTGAATGTGCCTTCTGTTTTTTGAGAGTGAATTTAAGCAATTAAAGACAACTATGTTTCTAGCTGGTGCCTTTGGCTGTTTGGGGTTGGAAGGTGTTTAGTTAAGAGCATCTCGTTGCAGACGCAAGGCACTTGACTTCTCCCTTATGAAAACCTATGGAATTGGTTTCTAGTTGTTTCCTCTTGTTTTGAGGCATGCAAATAGGGGACGCAGGAGCACAGGTGTTCACTTTGATCAGTGTTCACTTTGGGCCGGCATGTTCACTCATTCACCCATTCATTCATCCATTCATCCATTCATTCACTCTTTCATTTTTATTTAATTGAGTCTCTGGTCTAAAGGCCAGGCTTTTTTTTTTTTTTTGGTCTTTTTGAGACAGGGTCTCCCTGTAGCTCAGCTGGCCTGGAACTCACTCTGTAGACCAGGCTGGCCTTGAATTCATCAAGATCCGCCTGCCTCTGCCTCCCAAGTTCTGGGGTTAAAGGTGTGCACCACCATGCTTGGCCAGGATTTTTACTAAGTCTGAGTGCTCATGGTGGACAAGGTATCCTCGGCCTCTCTCTGCCCTCCTGAAGTCTTAAGCTAGTGTCTTACCTTTACAGGACAAGGCTAAGCACTTTGTGGACATAATTTAATTGAATCCTTATAATGACTGCAGGAAGTTGTGATGGTTGATATATATCAGAAAAGAAAGGCACTGGATGGTTATGTAAATCACCACGGTTGGATACTTTGGAAGAGGCAGAGCTGGGACTTGAACCCAGATCTGCCTGGCAACCAAGTCTTTCTTCTTCCCATTACATAAGGAGTTAAGGTGAAGACAGGTCTCTGGCAGGTATTCCAGAGGGTGCACTCTCTTTGTTTCTTTAATTTTCCTTTTTAAAATTTATTTATTTTTGTATGTGTATGAATGTACTGTCTGCATGTAGGTTGGTGCACCCGAGTTGTGCAATGCCGTGGATGTCAGAAGAAGGTGTCGGATTCCCCTGGAACTGGAGTTAAAGATGGTTCTCAGCTGCCGTGTGGGTGCTGGGGATCTAACCTGGGTCCTCTGCAAGAGTGGTCGGTGGTGCTCTTAACTGCTTGGCCTTCTCTACAGCCCCTAATTTTCCTTTTTTAAGCCCAGGGTCCTGCTATGTAGCCTAGAATGGTCTTAAACTTGTGCTGCCCCTGCCTCAGACTCCTGAGTGCTGTGACAGTAGGCCCGGTCTACCATACCTGGCCCAGAAAGGACACCTTATTTCTTACCTGTGTGGAAAGAACTCCTGGAAGGACAAGCATTTGACAAGCATTCTGTGTGACACATTCAGAGGACCTTGGTCCAGCTCAGTGGGGACAATCCTGCGGTCCTGTCATAGACACCAGCCCTGCTCAGGGAGTACATTCAGGAAGGAGTCACAGCATCCTGAATACCACCCAGGTTGTGGAGCTGCTGCTGTTATCCCTGCTCTAGGAGGGACATCCGCACAGCACGAATGCCAGACCTGGGTCTGCTCTGGAACAGGAGGCTGGGAGGGCCTCTGGGAGGAAAAGCAGGGAGCTTGGGGAGACCCCCCCACTGGGCCTCCAGTCCTCTTTCATTTATTTATTTATATTTTAAATGTGTGGTGTGTGTGTGTGTGTGTGTGAGTGTGTGTGAATGTGACACTCATGTGCTACCGTAGACGTGTAGCAGGCAAAGGACAGCACTCAGGTGTGGGTCCTCCCCTTTCCAGGGTCTCTTTACCACTGCAGAAGTCAAGCTAGCTGCTCCTGAAATTCTGGAAAGTCTTCTCTCTCTGCCTTCCATCTTCCTACAGAGGCATGCTGGGTACAAGATGCTTTTGTTACTGCATCGCACTTGTACATGGCTGTGGGGATCTGAACTCAGGCAGTTGAGTCTATACGGCAAGAACTCTGACCCACTGATCCTTCCACCCAGTTCCCTAATTTTTTGTTGTTGTTGTTGAGACAGGGTCTCCCTGTTGCTCTGGCTGTCCTGGAACTCACTCTGTAGACCAGGCTGGCCCCGAACTCACAGAGATCCGCATGCCTCTGCCTCCCAAGTGCTAGGATTAAAGACGTGCGCCACCACGCCCGGCATTTTTATTTATTTCTGTATGTGTATGAATGTACTGTCTGCATGCAAGTTTGTGCACCCGTGTCGTGCAATGCCGCGGAGGTCAGAAGAGGGTCTCGGATTCCCCTGGAACTGGAGTTCTCCTGGAATTGGAGTTTCAGACGGTTCTCAGCCTCCATGTGGGTGCTGGGGATCGAACCCAGGTCCTCTGTAAGAGCGGTCAGCGCTCTTAACCGCTAGGCCATCTCTCCAGCCCCTCCCCTAATTTCTTTTTAATTAGATTAAATTAAATTAAGCTAGTTTTTGCATGTGGGCACGTGCATGCGTGATAATTGTGTGGACAGGTGTGCTGGGGCAATTTTGGAGGAGAGGCAACTTTGTGGTGTCAGTCTCTTCTTTGACCAGGCTTGTGGCAAACATCTGCACTCACTGAGCTGTTTCACTGGTCCTTCTTATACATTTATGTGTATGAGCGCATTCCCTGCCTGGGTGTAGGTGCACCTGGGTCATGCATTGCCTGGTGAGGTCAGAAGAGGGTGTCAGATCCCCTGGAACTGGAGTTAGGGACAGTTGCTAGCCACCATGTGTGTGCTGGGAATCAAACCCGGGTCCTCTGCAAGAACAGTTAGTGTTTGTAACTGCTGAGCCATCTTTCCAGCCTCCTATTTACCTATCTTTGAGACATGGTCTCATGTACCCCAGGCTGGCCTTGAGTCTACTATGTATTTGAGAGTGACCTTGACCTTCGTCTCCACCTACCAACTGCTGCGATTACAGGGTTGTGTTGGCATGCCTGGTTTATGGGGTACTGGGGACTGAACCCAGACCCTTGTGTGTGCTAGAGAACTCTACTGGATAGGCCACTTCTAGCCCCATCCTCTTATTTATAATTAAGGATATTGGTCTCCCCAAGCCCATGGGACCCTTCCACCTCTGATTCACAACAGTCCTATGACTCTTGAGGTAGCTGGAGGGGGACCG
Source organism: Rhizomys pruinosus (assembly GCA_009823505.1). NCBI lineage: Eukaryota > Metazoa > Chordata > Mammalia > Rodentia > Spalacidae > Rhizomys > Rhizomys pruinosus. Next base: position 1,089,868 of record VZQC01012462.1, on the reverse strand, counting down.
ACTCTGCTGAGTCTGGGGACAAGTAAGTGGAGGAAAGTCAGACAGAGGAGGCCTGACTTTTCCTGCCTGCACCCACATGCCTACTTTGGCTACTGTGTCATGAAGCAGCACACCCATCTAAACCCTGCACACTCAGCACAGTTTGTGGCTTTTTGCCTACCCTCTGAGGGCGGGGCTAAGTCTCTCACACCTGGTCTCCCTTATAGCATTCCTAGCAAGGCCAGTTATGTGTATGAATGAAGGAATGTCCAACTATGTGTCCTAAGCACTTATACTGAAGGCCTAGGTTAAAAAACAGGGAGCTGGGGCTGGAGAGATGGCTCAGCGGTTAAGAGCACTGGCTGCTCTTGCAGAGGATGCCGGTTTGGTTCCCAGCACCCACATGTGGCTAACAACTGTCTGTAACTCCAGTTCCAAGGGATCCAATGTCCTCTCCTGGACTCCCTGGGCATTGTACACATGTGGCACACTTACACACCTGCAGGCAAAATGTTCATACATATAAAATAAAAACAAAGAAAGAAACTAAAGAAAATAAGGTGGAGTGTGATAGAGGAGGACGATGTTGTCCTCAGTCCTTCACACAGATGGACACAGACACATGGACACATACACATGCAGGCACACAGAGGGACATACATATGCACAGGCACACACATATGCACTGATGCAGACACATAGGCACACACAGAGGTACAAATACACACAGGCACATAGAGAGGCAGACACACACACACACACACACACACACACATAAGTGCTGGGTGTGATGGTGCATGCCTTTAATCCCAGCACTGGGGAGGCAGAGGGGGGTGGATCTCTGTGAGTTCAAGGCCAGCCTGGTCTACATAGTGAGCTCCAGGCCAGCTGGGACTAAAGGGAGACCCTATCTCAAAAAGACCAAAAAAAAAAAAAGCACAAACCCACATATGTACACACAGACACACACAAAGGCACACACATACATACACACAGGCACACACTCACATCTGGGAGATCATGGTATCTCAGAAACTAGAGTTTCATTAATTAATTAATTATTATTATTATTATTATTTTTTTTTTTTTTTGTCTTTTCGAGACAGGGTCTCCCTGTAGTTCCAGCTGTCCTAGAACTCACTCTGTAGACCAGGCTGGCCTTCAACTCACAAAGATCTGCCTGCCTCTGCCTCCCAAGTGCTAGGATTAAAGGTATGTGCCACCACGCCCGGCTTATTTATATTTTTATGTGTGTGAGTTGTACTGTCTGCATGTAGGTTGGTGCACTCATGTCATGCAATGCCACGGTCGGAAGAGGGTGTCAGATTCCCCTGGAACTGGAGTTAAGATGGTTCTTAGCTGCCATGTGAGTGCCGGGAATCGAACCTGGGTCCTCTGCAAGAGCAGTTGGTGCTCCTACCCATTGAGCCATCTCTCCAGCTCCGAGACTGGTGTTTCGAACAAGGTTCTGAGCTTTACAGGGCTGAGCAGCCCAGAGGGTCCTAGCTCTGTGTTTTATACCAGGGGCGCTGGGGAGTTCTGAGATTTGGAAGTGGGTCATCTTCATGCCCTTCCTTCATGGCCGCCATCCATGGAGCAGCCATAGTGTCCCCTGGGCCTTTGTGACAGTAATAACTCCATGTGGAAGGTTCTGTAGATCCAGAGGGCCCCTGGCAGGCTCAGAGGTGAATGGCCCTCTGGAAGTAGCCAGCCAGCCAGCCAACAGGAGATAAGGACGCCATTCCCAGGCCTCCTGCAGTTATTATTTACCTTGATGGCTCTAGGCTGGTGCTAGACACAGCAGGGAGAAGTAGGCGTGTCAGAGGCCGTGCTCTGTGGTTGGGCTGCAGCTTTGAGGAGCCGGCCCTTGTGGAAGGGAGAGTTGGAACCGTCCTCCCTGTGGTTCTTCAGCTTCTCTGACCTTGACCTCCTGGGCCTGCCTGTCTGCCTGGCGGCTCTGGCTCCTGAAACTGCCTGGGCCCTGCTCAGCACGTTAGCTGGGAAGTTCGCTGGCCTCAGATCACAGGTTCACAGCTCTGTGCTCAGGGTGGCAAAGGAGCTGTGTCTGGTGGCCAGAGCTGGGGACAGGATTGGAGGAGCCTGTGGGCTTCCCAGCAAAACATCCCAGAAGCCTCCTCTCTTCAGTCTCCAGTGACTCATTAGCAGGCAGAAGAGGATAATTAGGTGGCTAATTACGAAGAGAGGAGGGAAAATAAAATAAAAACAAGCCACTTTCATACATAGGCCTTGAAGGCCAGGGCGCTCAGAGAGAAGCCAGCCAGTCCTCCACACACCGTCACAGCTGAGGAAGCCTCCTGTCCCTGCTGGGGACACACTATTTGTCACCCTTGAAAACCAGGCCACGGCTCTTGGTGGGGGGTTTTGCTGTGGGGCAAACATTCCTTTCTTCCCGCATGCTTGAACACTTCCTGGTTATAATTGGAACCATCTCTAGCTGGGCTGACACTCGCAGGGGCCAGCCCAAGCTGGGCTCTGGCTGTAGCCAGCAGAGCCAGGAAATCAGTGCCAATCCCAGCCTTGGCCACCATGGCCATGAGCTACCAGAAACCAGAGGCTCAGAGGGACTATGTCGCCACTCCTGGGGTCCTAATTCAGTCTTCTCGGCTTTTCTTGCCTATTCTTCTGGGGGCGTTGTGGGGGGTATAGACTCTAGCCTGAATCCACAAGACACTTGGATTTTTGATACATTTTCATATAAAAAAGTTAAAATTTCAGGCAAATGAAATTTGAAAATAATTTTATTGTGTAGTTTTCAACTCCTATGGAGATTAAAAAAAATACTCATGCTTTATCCCAGACCTACTAACTCAGTCTTGTAGTTTGAAAGGCTCTCAGGTGGTTTTGTGTGTGTGTGTGTGTGTGTGTGTGTGTGTGTGTATACAGATGTGTGTGTACATTCAGGTGCATATGTGTGTGTGCATATGGAGGCCAGAGGTCAACCTTGGGTGTTTTTCCTCACAGCTGTCTACCTTAGCTTTTGAGACAGCATCTCACTGGCTTGGAGCTTGCCAGAGAGGCCAGGCTGGCCAGCTAATGAGCACCAGGATCTACTTGTCTTGAGCCCCCCACCCCCCACCCAGAAGCTGGAATTATAAGCATGTACCACCATGCCCTGCTTTTTTTTTTTTTCTTGGTCTTTTCGAGACAAGGTCTCCCTGTAGCCCCAGCTGTCCTGGAATTCACTGTGTAGACCAGGCTGGCCTTGAACTCACAAGATCCGCCTGCCTCTGCCTCCCAAGTGCTAGGATTAAAGGCGTGCGCCACCACGCCTGGCTCTATGCCCTGCTTTTTATGTGGGTGCTGGGATTATAAGTGTGTACCACCATGCCCTGCCTTTTATGTGGGTGCTGGGATTATAAGTGTGTACCACCATGCCCTGCCTTTTATGTGTGTGCTGGGATTATAAGTGTGTACCACCGTGCCCTGCCTTTTATGTGGGTGCTGGGATTATATGTCTGTACCACCGTGCCCTGCCTTTTATGTGGGTGCTGGGATTGAACTCAGGTTCTCATGCTTCTGCAGCAAGTACTTTACCAACTGAGCCATCTTACCAGTCCTTCCCCCTTATAAAAATAATTTATCTATTATTTTATTTTATGTATATGAGTGTACTGTCTGCATGTATATAAGTGCACCTATGTCATGCAATGCCCACATAGGTCAGAAGAGGCTATCAGAGTCCCTGGAGCTGGAATTATGGACAGTTGTTAGTCACCATGTGGGTGCTGGGAATTAAACCTGTGTCCTCTGTAAGAGCAGCCAGTGCTCTTAACTGCTGAGCCATCTCTCCAACTCCAAACTCCCCCTTTTTTTAAATTGAAAAAAACCTAAGTTGAGAGCTCTGGAGATGTGTGTAACTCAGTGATAGAGGGCTTGCCTAGGATGCCCGCACATGACCCCGAGTTCCATCCCCAGTACCATGCACACGAGAACTGACTTGGAGATGATCGTAGATTCAAATGTAGTTGTGAGAAATGATTCGAGGGGCTGAGAGATGATGGCTCAATGGTTAAGAGCACCGGCTGCTCTTGCAGAGGACCCAGGTTCCATTCCCAGCACCAACATGGCAGCTGACAACTGTCTTTATCTTCAGTTCCAGGGGATCCAACGCCCTCTTCTGACTTCCTCAGGCATTGCATGATGTGGGTGCACTTACATACATGCAGGCAATGATACACTCATACACATAAAATAAAAATAATAAATAAAACATTAAAAAAGAAGAATAATAAAGAATTGGGAAGAAAGAAATGTTTCCCTCATGGTGACATCATACAAAATTATAAAAGAAAGCCAGGATACAAACATCTACACAGCCAAGGTCCAGAACAAGTTCATGCTCGCAAGGATCTTCATGCTGCCCTCCTGGAACCATTCTTACCACACCTGCTTCTTCCTACCCCTTCTGGCGGTCACTCATCTGCTGTTCACTTCTCTTTCAGATTTAGTCTTTCTGTATCATCATCATCATTATCATGCGGGGGATAGAACCCACAGCCTTACGCATGCTAGGTGAATATTGCACCAGTAAGCCACACCCGTAGCCCCATGCATGAAGTATTTAACCTTTTGAATTTGATTTGTCTTATTCAGCATAATTCTTTGGGAGCAATTATTACATATTCCCATAGTTGGTTCCTATTGTTGGCTGAGCTATATTCCATTGTATGGGTGCATCACAGTTTGTTTAACCATTGACTTACTGAAGGGCATCTGGATAGTTTCTGGTTTTTGCTTATTACAAATAAAACTATTTTTGTTCTTTATAGCTGTGTGTGAGTTTCTGTACACACACATGTATTTTCACTCCTCTGTGACAAATTGACAAATGCCCAGGATATGTTTGTCTGTTTGACAGCATCTTATATACCAGGCTAGCCTGAAGCTCTAGACTAAGAAAGGAAAATCTTGAATTAAAAAATTTTATTACATATGCCCAGCATGGTGATGCATGCCTTTAATCTCAGCATTCAGGAGGCAGAGGCAGGTGGATCTCTGTGAGTTCAAGGCCAGCCTGGTCTACCTAACAAGTTCCAGGCCAACTGGGGCTACAGAGAGACCCTGTCTCAAAAAGACCATGAATTTTTTTATTACATACATACATACATACATTCACTTGTGTATTGTGGGTGTGTGCATATCACAGTACACACATGGAGGCCAGAGAATAACTTGTGGGAATCCGTTCTTTCTTTCCTTCATGTGGATGCTGGAGATTGAAGCCTGGGTCGTCCGGCCTCGTGACAGGCACATTTACCTGCTGATCCATCTCAATGGCCCCATGACCTTGGCCTTCTGACCCTCCTGCCTCTACCTTCTGAGTGGTTGTATTACATGGGTGCACTATCACACCTGGTTTACGTAGATTGAACCCAGGGCCTTGTACATGCTGGACAAGGACTCTACCAACTGAGCTACAGCCCCAGCCCTTGTGTTGGTTTCGTAAAGAGACTGTCATGTGGTTCCCACTGCAGCAGTGTCCTTACAGGTGTGTCTTTGAGCTCCTGTGTCTTAGTATTTTTGCTTTTAGCCATTTGGGTAGGTAAGTAGTGATCTTTTATTGTGTTTTTCTTTTTTTTTTTTTTCCTCTCAGATGCAGAATCTTGCTATTTCAGCTGTGAGCCCCCAGGCCCTGCATGCCGTGGTTTTAACTGTGTGGCATCGGACTGTTCACATGTGCTTTGCCATCCTTGGTGGAACCCTGGCAACTTGGGTGGGAGGTGCTGGTCACACCTCAGGTGACAGAGTTCTCGGATGAGGTGCTTCCGCATCCAGGGACAGCTTCTTCCCTTCTGGATAGATCCAGTATAAATCCAACAAACACCCCAGTGTTGAACCCTCTGAGGTTAACTGTCTCCCCCACAGTTTTCCCCTAGGACAGAGGCTCGGTCACACCCCATACTGACCAGTGACCTGGGGATGAGGAAGTGGGCTGACTCCAATGCAAGTATTACCAGGCTACTCAGAAGAGGTGTGCTGAGGGCTTCTGGGAAGGGGCTGGTGCCAGAGTCGCTGCTGCAGCCAGATCCAGCCCAGATCCAGCTGGACCCACCAACAATCAAACTCGATGTTTGGCTCAACTACTCTGATCTCCATTTCCCTGCTGGGCACTTACAGCAGCTCTTACACTTAGTACCACACACGGATCATCAGGGTATCTCACACCTGTCTGTTTTATCCTTACTTAAAGCTTTTTATTTTATTTTTTTTAATATTTTTTAAATTTTATTTATTTATTTTCTATGTGTATGAATGTACTGTCTGCATGTAGGTTTGTGCACCCGTGTTGTGCAATGCCGCAGAGGTCAGAAGAGGGTGTCGGATGCCCCTGGAGCTGGAGTTACAGACGGTTCTCAGCCACCATGTGGGTGCTGGGGATCGAACCCAGGTCCTCTGCAAGAACAGTAGGCGCTCTTAACCGCTAGGCCATCTCTCCAGCCCCCCACTTAAAGCTTTTTAAAGATATTCACTTTTCTTTCTTTCTTTTTTATTTTTATTTAGTTTTTGGGTATTTTTTTGTTTTTTTGAGATAGAATCTCCCTTTAGCCCCAGCTGGCCTGGAGCTCGCTCTGTAGACCAGGGTGGCCTTGAACTCACAGAGATCTGCCTGCCTCTGCTTCCCTAGTGCTGGGATTAAAGGCATGCACCACCACACAGGCTTTTTTTTTTTTTTTTGTAATTTTTTTTGGTTTTGAAACAAAGTTCCCTGTAGTCCCAGCTGGCTTGGAACTTGCTTTGGAGACCAGGCTGGCCTTGATATATGAGACCAGATGGCTTCACAGAGATCCACCCACCTCTGCCTTCTGAGTGCTGGCACTGAAAAAGTGTGATGCAATGTCTGGATTACTTTTTTTATTTTTAAAATTTATTTCTTTTCTTTTCTTTTCTTTTTTTTTTGTCTTTTTGAGACAGAGTCTCCCTGTAGCTCCAGCTGTCCTGGAACTTGCTCTGTAGACCAGGCTGGCCTTGAACTCACAGAGATCCGCCTGCCTCTGCCTCTGCCTCCCGATTAAAGGCGTGCACCACCACACCTGGCTATTTTCATTTTTTATGTGAGTGTTTTGCCTTCATGTATGTGTGGTGTGTCTGCAATGCCCGTGGAAGCCAGAAGAGGGCGTTGAATTCCTGGCACTGGAGTTACAGAAGGTTGTTAACCACCATGTGCATGCTGGCAACCAAACCTGGGTTCTCTGCATGAGTAGCCAGTGCTCTTAACTGCTGAGCCATCTCTCTAACCCCATGGCTCTTTATTTTCAGCCAAACAACTGATGCAGGAGCCAGGCTCTGGGAACTTAGCATGAGTGTTCATTAAAAGAAAATTAGCTTCCTCTTCTTCTTCTTCTTCTTCTTCTTCTTCTTCTTAATAATAATAATAATAATAATATTGTATGTGTGTGTAGATAGTTCATGGGACAACTTTGTGGAGACAATCCTCTCCATTTATCTTTTTAAAATATTTATTTACTTATTTTAATTTATTTTTATGTGTATGGATGTACTGTCTGCATGCAGGTTGGTGCACCTGTGTCATGCAGTGCTGCAGAGGTCAGAAGAGGGTGTTGGATTCCCCTGGAACTGGAGCTAAAGACGGTTTTTAGCCACCATGTGGGTGCTGGGAATCGAACCCGGCTCCTCTGCAAGAGCAGTCGGTGCTCCTAGCTGCTGAGCCATCTCTCCAGCTCTTCTCCATTTACCTTTTACATGGTTTCCAGGGTTTGAACTCAGACTTCCAGGCTTGTGCAGCAAGTGCCTTTACCTGCCAAACAATCTTCATGGCCCTTTAAAAAATTTTTTTTGAGACAGAGTCTCATGTACGTCAGGCTGACTTAAAACTCAATATGCAGCCAAGGAAGACCTTGAGCCTGACCCTCCTGCCTCCACCCCCGCCTGCTGGGTTACAGGCGTGAGCCGCCACATACTGCTCATGCAGTGTGCAGACTGAACCCAGGACCCCATCCATGCCAGGCAAACACTCTACCCATTGGGCTACATACCCAGCCCACAAATCTTTTTCGTATCTGCTAAACGTTTACATGGTATCTCCTAGTTAGTGGCCAGTCAAGGAGTGGGTGCGGGTTAGGCACAGCTGTGACCAGGTGGCTGCATGGTGGGACGGCGTTCACATGCTGAGCTGAGGTGAGACCCAGTGCTCCCCATCCTGTGGCAGCAGCTGGGGTATTCGGGTGTGTGTGGGGGGGGTAAGTGGTTTGTAACAGGAAGCTCAGACTGCCAGAACAGGTAGAATTAGTGAAAGGACAGAGGAAGGTGTGCCTGGTGCAGAGGACAGCAGTGGCTGGAGGCTTGGGAGGAGGAGGGAGGGAGCATGTAGTCTGTTGTCCCCGAGAACTGAGGGTCCTTCACTGGTCTTCAGTCATTCCCAGCTCTGCCTCAGAGGAGGAGGAGAAGAAGCCGGGGAGATGGCCTCGGGGGACACGTGGAGTCCTTGGTCCGACCGTTGCTGGTGGACCTGCAGGGAAGGGAGGGACTATTGGGCAGGCTGGACAGGGCAGTCGCCGGCCAGGGATCTTCAGGGTCTGGCTGCCTGGTGACCCGAGGCTTCTTTCGCCGTCAGCTCCAGGTTTAAACAAGTCCCAACCATGTCCCCCTCCTCTGTGCTCCCTTTAGCGACACTCTGGTCCTCCCTGTGGTTTTCTCTAGACAGTGATTCAGTTCCCATTCCCCTTGGCATCGCTGCCCAGCCCAGCCCTGTTATTTAGTTTAGAACCTTCATCTAATTAGCAGCTGTCAGGGATGGGTTTGCTGTGGTTTTGCTGGAAGGACTGCGCCACATTGGGTGACATTGTGAATTTCCTTCTAGCGCCAAGACTCCACCATGGGGTTCCCACGTTTACTTTGGCTCCAGAATGTTCCAAACAGGACTCCCAGGCTGGACCAGGAATGTGGGAGCCGATGCTGTCTCTGGGGCCTAGTGTTGCTGGCAGCACGGCCGAGTCTTGTGTGGTGCCAGCCATTTCTCCATGGGGACTGGACTGGCCTGGGGGCTTGCCGGTGTGGTGGGTCTCTCTGTCCCTGCCCCCTGCTTGGCTGATGCTTATTTATTTATTTATTTATTTACTATCTAGATGTGGTTGTGGGTGTGGGTAAGTGCATGCCGAAGCATGTGGAGGCCAAAGTTCAACCTCTGGTGGCCTCCTCAGGTGCTGTCTGCCTGGATTTTTGAGACAGGGTCTTACTGGCCTGGGCATCACCAATTATATATATATTTATAGACATATATATATATATATATATATATATATATTTTTTTTTTTTTTTGGTACCTTTTTTTGAGAACAGGGTTCCCCTTGTAGCCCCAGCTGTCCTGGAACTCACCACGTAGACCAGGCTGGCCTTAAACTCCCAGAGATCTTCCTGCCTCTGCCTCCCTAGTGCTAGGGTTAAAGGTGTGTGCCAGCATGCCCGGCCTTAAATCTTTTTTTGAGACAAGGTCTCCTTGTAGCCCCAGCCGGCCTAGAGCTAGCAATATAGACCAGACTGACCTTTCTATCGCAGAGATCTGCTTGCCTCCTCCTCCTGAGTGCAGAGAGTGAAGGTGTGCACCACTACACCATTTTTTTTTTTTTTTTTGTCTTTTCGAGACAGGGTCTCTCTGTAGTCCCAGCTGTCCTGGAACTCACTATGTAGACCAGGCTGGCCTTGAATTCACAAAGATCCGCCTGCCTCTGCCTCCCGAATACTAAGATTAAAGGCATGCGCCACCACGCCCGGCCCGGCTACCAATTTTTTATGTGAGTTCCAGGGATCAAACTCAGTCGTCTTTCCAGATTATGTATTTATTTTTGAGTCAATCTCACTCTGTACTAAGCCTGGCCTTGAATTTAAGATCCTCCTGTCTGTTACAGATCAGAGAGAGTGAGGCAGCTGCCCACGGCTCCCGCTCTCACAGCCATCGCAGTACACTGAGCTCCATAGAGACAGTCCCTGGGCAAGTGAGAGCCGGACGGGCACTGGGCGACTCTGTGCCTCGCTGAAGAAAAACAACTAAACGTGGGCAAAGGCGATCCTAAGAAGCCGAGAGGCCAATGTCATCGTATGCATCCTCAGTGCAAACCTGCAGGGAGGAGCACAGGAAGCAGCACCTGATGCTTCAGTCAACTTCTCAGAGTTCTCTAAGAAGTGCTCAGAGAGGTGGAAGACCACGTCTGCTAAAGAACAAGGAAAGTTTGAAGACAAGGCAAAGGCGGACAAGGCCCGTTATGAAAGAGAAATGAAAACCTATATCCCTCCCAAAGGGGAAACAAAAAGAAGTTCAAAGATCCCAATGCACCCAAGGGCCTCCTTCGGCTTTCTTCCTGTTCTGCTCTGAGTCTCGCCCCAAAATCAAAGGAGAACATCCTGGCTTATCTATTGGTGATGTTGCAAAGAAACTGGGAGAGATGAGGAACAACACTGCTGCAGGTGACGAGCAGCCTTACGAGAAGGACCTGAGCTGAAGGAGAGATACGAAAAGGACACTGCTGCCTACAGAGCTAGAGGAAAACTTGATGCTGCAAAAAAGGGAGTTGTGAAGGCTGAAGAGAGCAAGAGAAAGAAGGAAGAGGAGGAAGGTGAAGAGGATGAAGAGGAGGAGGAGGAAGAGGAGGAAGAAGAGGAGGAAAAGGAGGAAGGTGAAGAAGAGGAAGGTGATAATGATGTTTGTTCTAGTGCATTTAAACCCCCTGTACACAACTCACTCCTTTTAAAGAAAAAGATTGAAATGTAAGGCTGTGTAAGGTTTGTTTTTAAACTGTACAGTGTCTTTTTTGTATAGTTAACACACTACTATGTGTCCTTAGACAGCCCTGTCCTGGTGGTATCTTCAACAGCCACTGACCTTCCCTGGTACAGTATGGGGGCTGTAAATTGGCATGGAAATTTAAAGCAGGTTCTTGTTAGTGCACAGCACAAATTAGTTATATATGGGGACCATCTTTTTTTTCATCTTCAGTTGTTTCTGATGCAGCTTATACAAAAATAATTGTTCTGTTGACTGAATACCACTCTTTGTAATTGCAAAAAAGAAATTGGAGCTGTTTTGTTGACATTGTGAATGCTTCTAAGTAAATACAACTTTTTTTTTGTCTTTTTGAGAAACGGTCTCCCTGTAATCCCAGCTGTCCTGGAACTCAGCATGTAGACCAGGCTGGCCTCGATCTCATAGAGATTTGCCTGCCTCTGCCTCCCAAGTGCTGTGATTAAAGGCGCATGCCACCAAGCCTAGATTCCTTTGCACTTTTGTGTTTTAAGGAAGAGTCATCCTTAGTGAGTCATCCTCAGTGAGTCCTCCTCGGTGAGTCCTCTCACATGATTAACCTACTCGACTCTCTCTGAATCTTCATTGTTCAGCTTTGTACCCAAGGACACAGCATTGTTGAATCAGGAAGTCCCAGGATGTGGAATCTGAGAGACATGTTTACTGTGGGAACCTCTCAGGTGTCTCTTGGGAAACATTTTCCCTCCAAGTCTCAATTTTCCCATCTTACAAGTAAGAAGTAATAATTTAACACATTCCAAATACTCCTTTTTTTCCCTTTTTCCCTTTTGTGTGTATTCGTGTTTTTGCATGCACGTGGGCACACGTGTGTGTGTGCATGTGTGTGCCTGTACATGTGAAGGTCTGAGGTTCCAATGTATCTATTGAGGCAGAACCTCTCAATCAAACCTAGAGCTCAGGCTGGCCAGATGGCTCAGGAGTTAAGAGCACTTGCTGCTCTTTCAGAAGACTCAAGCTTGATTCCCAGCACCCACACGACAGTTCACAACCACATGTAACTCCAATTCCAGGGGACTCAACATTCTCTTCTGACCTCTGGTGGTACCTGCACACATACACATACACGAAGACACATATGTACACATAATGAATCTTAAAAAATATACTGGGCACAGTGGCATGCACCTTTAATCCCAGCACTCAGGAGGCAAAAGCAGGAAGATCTCTGTGAGTTTGAGGCCACCACCTTAGTCTATATAGTGAACTTCAGGACAGCTGGGACTATAGAGGATCCTGTCTCAAAACCAGCAAGCAAACAAAAAAACCTCCCACAAACGAACAGACAAACGGAAAACCGAGCCCCGAGCTTACTGATATGGCTTGTCTCACTAGCTGGCTTGCTCTAGGGATCCTGTCTCCACCTTTCTGAGGCTGTAATTACTGGGAGGCTGTGACACAAATCCAGCATTTATGTGGCTTCTGGGGAGCCAAACTCCAGTCCTCCCGCTTGTGTAGCAGAGCGTTAACCACTGAGCAACCTCCCAAGTGCTCCTTATCTGCCCCCTCAGCCAGGTGCTGTGAGGCACCGCTGACATACCTATCAATAAATCCCCTCAGCAAACATACAGCCCGAAGCCCATTCTATAGGCCTAGATATCGAGGCCTAGAGATTCTATAATTCACCCAAGGTCAGGGAGTGACAGAGCCAGGACTTGACCCCAGGTCTGTGTAATGCCAAAGATGAATGATGGAGGTCACTGAAGGACAAGAGGGTCACAAAGGACCTGCCTGGACAAACCTACAGCAAGAGGTCTATGGAAAAGCTCCTGCGTGGGGAGGTGAGCCCTGAGTCTTGGGGTTCGGCGCTTGTCAGTGTGGACAGATGCTCTTGGAGAGCAAATGAGTGACCAGAAAGAGGCAGCGGGCGGTCTGACAGGCTGCTCCATGTGGCAGCCCTCCTGCGCTGTGGCTTTGCTAGCCTCTGACAGTCTCGGAATATCACAGCGGGAGAATTCTTGCAAGCTAATGCAAAGCTGGATCTGCTCCATCTCAGCGTTTGGCTAATGGTGGAAAGATTTTCTGGGAACCAAACCTTTAGCTTGGTTCTTCTTAGAATCTTGGGAAAGGGGAGGGGAATGTGAAAGTCCCCGGAGACACTGTTGCTGGCAGCTTGTTACCCCCCAAGCATGGAGACCCTTGTCCCTGCCTTAGGAAGATGAGCAGATGTGACTTGGCGCTTCAGGGAGTGGAAAGGGCTGCTGATGCCCTATTTCTGAGCATGATTCTCTTAGGGAACATGGTGGCTCCTCCCTGAGATTCCCAATGCTTGAGCTTCACCGAGCCCTTCTCTCAGGGGGGCCACCTGGGAGATAGCCGCTGGGGCACCCCAGATCATTCCTTCTTCACGAAGCCCTGGACGGTCTGTGAGAGGAAGAGCAACCCCAGTGTTCAGGACTCCTCAGCAGGAATCGTGGAGGAAGGCTGGGGTCCAGAACAGGGACTCCAGGCTGCATAGTCATGCTGGGTCCACAGGCTGCATAGCCATGCTGGGTCCACAGGCTGCATAGCCATGCTGGGTCCACAGGCTGCATAACCATGCTGGGTCCACAGGTTGCATAGCCATGCTGGGTCCACAGGCTGCATAGCCATGCTGGGTCCACAGGCTGTCTCACCCCTGATGATGAAATGATGGCATTGATGGAGCCTCAGCTCAGGCTGGGATGGAGAAGCTGTGTAGGGATGGCTTTGAGAGGATCCATGTTGAAGGTTGGTTGTTCATGATACCCAGTGTACTGCTGGCCCTGGGCCCTTAGGATACTAGGGACATGGAGTGACTATGTCAGCAGGAGGAGAGTCGTGGGAGAGGAGGCCTGGGGGCTGCTGGCCCGAGGTGGGTGTGGACCTCCAAAGAACCAGGGAGCTTTAAAAATATTTTTATTTGGAGAAATGGCTCAGTGGTTAAGAGCACTGACTACTCTTGCAGAGGACCTGGGTTGGATTCCCCCCACCCACATGATGGCTAAGAACTGTCTTTAAGCTGGGCGTGGTGGCACATGCCTTTATTCCCAGCACTTGGGAGGCAGAGGCAGGTGGATCTCTGTGAGTTTAAGGCCAGCCTGGTCTACAGAGCTAGGTCCAGGCCAGCCGGGGCCATAGGGAGACCCTGTCTCAAAAAATTTTTAAAAAAAAATTTTTATGGGCTGGAGAGATGGCCTAGCGGTTAAGAGCACCGACTGCTCTTACAGAGGACCCGGGTTCGATCCCCAGCACCCACATGGCGGCCGAGAACCGTCTGAAACTCCAGTTCCAGGAGAACTCCAGCTCCAGGGGAATCCGAGACCCTCTTCTGACCTCCGCGACATTGCACGACACGGGTGCACAGACCTGCATGCAGACAGTACATTCATACACATACAGAAATAAATAAAATTAATAAAAAATATATTAAAAAATATTTAAAAAAATTTTTTTTATGTGTATGAGTATATTGCCTGCATGTGTGTAAGTATACCCCTGTCCTGTAATGCCCCTGGAAGCCAGAAGAGGGCATCAGATCCCCCAGAACTGGAGTTATAGATGATTATTAGCAGCCATATGGGTTTTGGGACTCGAACCCAGGTTGTCTACAAGAGCAGCCAGTGTTCTTAACCATTGAGCCATCTCTCCAGCTCCATAACCTTGGCACTTTAAACAAGGTGGCCTCTCAGATGTTCTGCTGACCAACAGGGTCAGAATGTGTGCGGTGAACCTGGGCTCGGCACTTGAGACGGACTTTTGGGAACCCCCACATTCTAGCATGGTCTCTGATTTGAGGCCATGGATGGGCTGTTGCAGGCGACCTCCACAGCCTCTTCCTGGTGCTTGTGTGGGACTCCCAGCCCTGTCCTCTGTGGTCCTGGCCTAGGGGGAAGCCAGCTCCTCAGACCCTCCAGGCTCTTCTCTGAAGCAGGATGGGTTCTCTCTGCATTGACACGTCCTTTGTCCCAGCGGGAGAGACCAGGACACGGATAAATGCAATTGTGAAAGTCATTTTTCTCAGCTCAGGAGCACAGAAGACAAATCCTCTAAGTTGGAATTATTCTAGTGAACCCAGCTCCACTTCAAAGGGGCTAATATAATAAGAGATGAGCCGGGGGGCTTCGAGGGGCCTAATTAGATTTCTTTCCACACCCAACCAGCATTTGTTGTTTTGAAGAGTGGCCAGGCCCAGGAGATCCTGTGACGACGCTAGGGCCCAGTGTGCAGTGAGCAGAGAGCCAGGCCTTGCTGGAGAAGGCCATCTGTCTCCCTGAGCCTGACAGCTAAGATCCGCTCCCAGCAGGACCAGGGCCACCACCTCTAAAGTCAACAGCATTTGGGGCTTCATTGGGGGGGGGGACTTGGGAGGACAGAGGGATCCCTGGGCCAGGGAGTAGGATGGGTGGGGGTGGGTCTGGAGTTGAGCTGCTTGCCTTTAAGTCCCAGCCCTTTCCTTTTCCAGCTGAGTGGTCCTGAGGACATGACCTTGATACTGTGTAGCTCGTCTGTGAAATGGGTGCGTGATAGAGTCAGCCTGTGACCCTGGGGATATTCAGCTGCTAGCACAATGCCCTGCTTAGCGGACCTGGGACAGGTGAGAGCTAGCACCAGAGCTTTATTTCTCTCCCGAATCTCTTGAAAATGCTACTTCAGCAAAATCAGGAGCTTTGGGGGCTACGAGTTCAAGGGACTAGGAAGAGAGGCTATGAATGAGAAGACTTTTTTTTTTTTTTTTTAGACAGTGTCTCCCTGTATCCCCAGCTGGCCTGGAACTCATGGAGATCCACCTGTCTCTGCCTCCGAGTAGAAGATAGTTTTAGAGACCTTGAGCAATTGATGGTTGTCACTTTTTCACTTTGTATACACATGAGTGATAGACAAAGTCCAAGTTGAAAAGCTCTTACTTGAAGCAGGAAGTAAAAATTCTAAGCAGCAAGATGACATCAAATTGGAGCGGGCTCAGCTTCACTTACCATCTTGGTAGTGAATCAATCCACAGTATGCTCTGCCCTTCCCCCCCTTCCTCCCAGCGCCTCCCCTCCCTTCCTCTCCCCTAACCTCTCACTTCCCTTCCCTTCTTTTCCTTTTTTTTTTTTTTTTTTCTTTTTGAGACAAGGTCTCCCTATAGTTCCAACTGGCCTGAACTCACTTTGTAGACCAGGCTGGCCTTGAACTCCCAAGTGCTGGGATTAAAGGTGTGCACCACCACACTTTTTTTGTTGATGTTGTTATTTTTGAAATATCCCCAGCTGGCCTGGAACTTGCTCTGTAGACCAGGCTGGCCTTGAACTCACAGAGATCCACCTGCCTCTGCCTCCCAAGTGCTGGGATTAAAGATGTGGGCCACCATGCCTGGCTTCTTTTCCTTCTTAAAAATTTACATTTATGGGGCTGGAGAGATGGCCTAGCGTTTAAGAGCGCCGACCGCTCTTACAGAGGACCCGGGTTCGATCCCCAGCACCCACATGGCGGCTGAGAACCGTCTGAAACTCTAATTCTAGGAGAACTCCAGTTCCAGGGGAATCCGACACCCTCTTCTGACCTCCGCGGCATTGCACGACACGGGTGCACAAACCTACATGCATATAGTACATTCATACGCATACAGAAATAAATAAAAAAAAATAAAAACATTAAAAAAATTTACATTTATTTACGTTTTATATTTTATGTATTTATTGTGTATGAGGGTGGATGTGCATACTTGGTGTACATGAGGAAATTGGAGGACATCTGTGCCAGGCACAGTGTCTGACTCATTAGCAAGTTTTCCTTCAACGTTAGTGACCATCTGTGTTAAATGTCACCTGCCTGGCCATCTGCAAAGCTAGGCATAACCTCATTACCCTAAGATGAGGGTAAATGTGATCTAAAGTCCCAGGAAGTCTCATACAACACCTCCTCAGTGGCCAGAGCTTCAGTGCTCCTCAGATCACCAGTCTTGGTGGGCGGCCCTTCTATAGTGATGTCCCCAGAGAGCCAAGCTGGACAGTGGAAGACAGTGGAGCAGAGTGGTCAGGACTCATCTTGCTGCCCCCCACATTCTCTTGGCTGTGTGACTTTCGGCAAGTGGCTCAACCTTGTCCTGCCTCCGTTTCCTTATTGGTAAAAATGATGATGATGATGATGATGATGATGATGATTAAAGAGACTAAAGTACTTGGTGTCAGTCTCAGGAGCTCAGAGTTGGCGCTCCCAGGGTGGCCAGTAAAGACCATCCTCTGTCTCCCACCGGTTCTTTTCTGCCCCCTCCCCCCAAGAATGGAGTAGGCAGACAGCAGGAATGTTCAAACGGTAGGTGTTTTATTACTGACTTGGGATTAACAACTGTAAATGGGTTAGATAACTTTAAACGGATTGCCATACAGGATCTGACAATTTAAATCGAACAAGTTTGAACTCTTGGGAGCAGCTGGGAGCAGCAAGATGCTGGCTGAAAGCAGTTACTCAGCTCCGGGAAGCCCTGGGAGGACTTGGGGTATCACTGAGAGCCATGTCTTGCAGAGCAAGTGTGCAGGACACCGGTCGGCGGTGGGGTGGGGGGCTAGTGGGGGTGGGTGGGGGGGGGGTGGGGGTGGGTCTGGATGGAGGTGGGGGGTGGGGAGGTGGCTGGGTAGGGTGGGGGGGTGGGGGGTGGGGGAGTGGGGGGGAACCTCACCTGGCTCAGCTGGAGCAGGCACGGGACAGCGTTCCATCTGCAGGGCAGGAGGACACCCGTTTGCAGCCGTGGGCGCATCCGGGCTCGCCACCGTGGGAGCCTCTGAGGGTCTGTCTCCTGCAGTCTTTCTGTTCTGTCCTCTGCTCCTTCGGCCAGGGAACATCCAAATTGAAGGAATGTCAGGTGGGCCTTGATGAATGGGACATGGACATGCAAATGAGATTAGAAGTTGGAGGAATCACGGAGGAGGAGCTGTCAAAGTCCCCAGCAGTCTCAGCTGCTGTGGTGGTTTTGCAGGCCTCTGCCTGCTACTTTCATGCTCTGGTTGTTGTGGGGGCTCTGGCTGTCAAAAGCCTGGGCTTTGGGGGCTTCCTTTTCCCTATTGCCCCCTAGCTCTTGGGGGTTCAAGCTTCCTGTCTGTCAGAAAGCCCCACAAGACCATGTGGGACGGATGGGAAGCTCCTTGGGGATGGGAGCTCCAAATAGAGGGGAACCTTCCTACCCCTATCAGAACTTGTTGTCATGGTTACCACCAACACCCTGCAACAGCCACCCATGCTGCCTCCGGAGCCTTCAGAGCCACAGGATAGCCTCTGGGGACAGGAGGGACACCTAAGCTGACAGAGCTTCATTTGCTTGGAGGGCAAGGTCTGGCTCCCATTGCCAGCCTCAGGAAGGAGTTTCCTGAACAACCAGAGTCTGGGTGCTGGTGCAGACACTCCTGGCAGGAGGGAGCGTGGCTACTGATGGCCCTCACCACAAGACACACGGTGCTGTGCTGCAGCCTCGTGGTTCTCCTGTAACTTGGGGACAAAGAGGCGGTGAATTTCCCAGCTGGAGGAAGACAGCCAATGAGAAGCATTTTGAGGTTTTCAGTTTAATTTCTTTGAGACCAGAATACAAGGACATGTCAATTCTCCTGTGTTGCACCAACAAAAAGAAGGTAGGTAATTCAGGTTAGCAGAAAGAAGGAAATTAAAAACCACAGTCTTGGATAAGAGTGTTTCCTTCCTGTCTTTTTTTCTGTGAGCAGATATACACATAGGCTTTTAAAAAGCTTTGAAAATAGCAGCACTTTCTACGTGACGTGCTCAGAACTGCACCTAGCATAGAATTGTCAGGTGCTCAGACCTGCTGTCTCAGCTACTTGGGAGGTTGAGGTTGGAAGAATCCAGAAGTCTGAGGCTAGCCTGGAACATAAAGTGAAACCTGTCTCAGACATAGAAGAAAAATACCCAGCACAATGTAAATATTCAGTAAATGTTAACTCTTCCCTTCTGTTGCTGTCTCCGTTTTACAGCCTGACTTTCTTCCTGAAGAAGATTTTTTTTTTCTCTGTGAGTGTTAGAACCTCATCCACCTTATAGCTTTTTTTTTTTTTTTTTTTGGTCTTTTTGAGACAGGGTCTCCCTGTAGCCCCAGCTGTCCTGGAACTCACTCTGTAGACCAGGCTGGCCTTGAACTCACAAAGATCCGCCTGCCTCTGCCTCCCAAGTGCTAGGATTAAAGGCGTGTGCCACCAGGCCTGGCCTATAGCTTTTGTTGTCTAACACTCAGAATATAGGTTGGGCTTAATCATTGCGTGTGTGTGTGTGTGTGTGTGTGTGTGTGTGTGTGTACAAGTGTGTGTTGTTGCATATCCATGGGCATGGGGGCCAGAGGAGGGTTCTGGGATTCTACTCTGTCATTCCCTGCCTTGTTCACTTGAGACAGGGACTCTCATTAAATTTGGAGCAAGGCTGGCAGCCAGTAAGCCAGTAACCTCCTGTCTGCCCTCAGCAGCACTAGGATCACAAATACAAACAACCATGCTCAGACTTTTATTTACATCCGTGCTCTAGATTTGAACTTAGGTCCACATACTTGTGCACAAGGCACTTCCCCCACTGAGCCGTCCCCTCTCACTGTTCTTATCCCAGGGACAAACATTTCTCCACCTCACTAGATTTTCATCTGTCATCTTCAGTGGCAGCGTATTAATGTGTAGCTGGATTTGTTTCTCAGCTTGTGGCTGGTGTTTGCTTGAAAAAGCTACTCTAACTTGCTACCCTCAGCAGCCCCTCCCAGACCCCATCCCTACCCCGAGGGGCTAGGAGATGCTGAGCTCCACAGAGCCTTGGAGACCCAGCCTGGTTTCAGAGCCAGAAGCCAGCCTGTGGCCGCCTGTGCCCTCCCTGGCTCGAAGAAACCACCAACCATCGACTTAAACCGTCTAGGTAGGGCACAGACAAGCACACACTAGCTCGTGCATTTTTGATGAAGTTGACATTATACAAACTCTGGCTTACTTGGTCAGACCCGCCAACGAGGGGCCGAATCAATAATGAAATAGTGGGAGGAAGAAAACATTAAATAGGGCGTTCTGCAAGGCAAGCAACTTGGGGGGGGGGTCAAGTCAGGTGCCCCAGCATGGCTTGCAGCCAATGGTCCCATGGTCTGGCTGCCAGGCAGGGAGATGGCTGGGCTGAGGGTTCAGACGGTGCTCCATCTCCATAAGCCCTGGAGATGGTGTGACTTCTCAGGAAACCTCTAGTTTAGGCTGGAAGCCCAGAAACATGGAAAGAATATTAACTCTGCGGAAAAAAAAGAACATTAACTCTGTGGCCTTGTGTGCATTATTTTTTTTGCCTGTTTGCCTCAATTGGGAAAATAGATCCTTGGACAGGGATTCCAAGGCCTCCTGAGACAGGAGCTTGGAAAGATTCCAACGAAAGTCATCCTGAGCCACAGGGAGCAGCACCCAGGAAATGTACCTCTGGGCCCCTGGCTCTCCTTTTTGAGCTTGAGTGCGGACGTGCACGTGCACATGTGTGTGTGTGTGTGTGTGTGTGTGTGTGTGACAGGGGTCGACTTTAGGCATTGTTTCTCAGGATATCTTTTACCTTGTGTTTTAGCCAGGGTCTCCCATTGGCCTGAGACTCGCTGATTCGCCTACATTGTCTGGGCAGTGAGCCTCAGGGATCTGCCTGTTTCTGCCTCTCCAGGGCTGGCATTACCAGGTGTGCCACCATTCCCAGTGTGTGCCACCATCACCAATGTGTGTGCCACCATTCCCAGTGTGTGTGCCACCATCACCAATGTGTGTGCCACCATTACCAGTGTGTGCCACCATCACCAATGTGTGTGCCACCATTCCCAGTGTGTGCCACCATTCCCAGTGTGTGTGCCACCATTCCCAGTGTGTGCACCACCATTCCCAGTGTGCACCACCATTCCCAGTGTGTGTGCCACCATTCCCAGTGTGTGCGCCACCATTCCCAGTGTGTGCACCACCATTCCCAATGTGCGCCACCATTCCCAGTGTGTGTGCCACCATTCCCACTGTGTGCCACCATTCCCAGTGTGTGTGCCACAATTCCCAGTGTGTGTGCCACCATTCCCAGTGTGTGCGCCACCATTCCCAGTGTGTGTGCCACCATTCCCAGTGTGTGCGCCACCATTCCCAGTGTGTGCGCCACAATTCCCAGTGTGTGTGCCACCATTCCCAGTGTGTGTGCCACCATTCCCAGTGTGTGTGCCACAATTCCCAGTGTGTGTGCCACCATTCCCAGTGTGTGCGCCACCATTCCCAGTGTGTGTGCCACCATTCCCAGTGTGTGCGCCACCATTCCCAGTGTGTGCGCCACAATTCCCAGTGTGTGTGCCACCATTCCCAGTGTGTGTGCCACCATTCCCAGTGTGTGTGCCACAATTCCCAGTGTGTGTGCCACCATTCCCAGTGTGTGCGCCACCATTCCCAGTGTGTGTGCCACCATTCCCAGTGTGTGTGCACCACAATTACCAGTGTGTGTGCACCACCATTACCAGTGTGTGCCACCATTCCCAGTGTGTGTGCACCACCATTACCAGTGTGTGTGCACCACCATTCCCAGTGTGTGCCACCATTCCCAGTGTGTGCACCACCATTCCCAGTGTGTGCCACCGTTCCCAGTGTGTGTGCACCACCATTCCCAGTGTGCACCACCATTCCTAGTGTGCGCCACCATTCCCAGTGTGTGTGCACCACCATTCCCAGTGTGTGTGCACCACAATTACCAGTGTGTGCCACCATTCCCAGTGTGTGTGCACCACCATTCCCAGTGTGCACCACCATTCCCAGTGTGTGCGCCACCATTCCCAGTGTGTGCGCCACCATTCCCAGTGTGTGTGCCACCATTCCCAGTGTGTGTGCACCACCATTCCCAGTGTGTGTGCACCACCATTACCAGTGTGTGCCACCATTCCCAGTGTGTGTGCACCACCATTCCCAGTGTGTGTGCACCACCATTCCCAGTGTGTGCCACCATTCCCAGTGTGTGTGCACCACAATTACCAGTGTGTGCCACCATTCCCAGTGTGTGTGCACCACCATTCCCAGTGTGCACCACCATTCCTAGTGTGCGCCACCATTCCCAGTGTGTATGCGTCACCATTCCCAGTGTGCACCACCATTCCTAGTGTGTGTGCACCACCATTCCCAGTGTGCACCACCATGCCTATTTCTCATTGGATGCTGGGGACCTGAGCTCAGTCCTCATGCTTGCATGGCCAGACCTTAATTGACTGAGCCATCTCCCCAGCTCCTCCTCATGCAGACAGAGCAACCTCCTCCTATTCTCCCTGCTCTGTGATTCTTGGCCTTGGGGTCATTGAGGAAAACCTTCATACTTCTCAGGGAAGGGGACCCTGAACCTCAGATTCTGTCTTTTGGACAGAATTTGGGAGAGGAATCTGTGTCCTCCCCTAAAATCAGGAGACTGGGGGTAGGAGGAAAGCAGAGGCAGTGGGAGGAGCCGACGGAGGCCCAGCTGCGAGGGATGACTCTGGATCTGCCCTATCTCCTCACTTTTGGTTTCTGGAATGTTGGTTCACCTAAGGCCTGGTCTGTGGATCTCAGGAACCGGCAGGTCTGGGAGTTTGTTAGGCACATGACACCTTGTTCCTTTCTATCAAGGTAGAATGGGCAGCTTAGCGTTGAGGCAGGGACAGCTGTGCTCCCGAAGGTCCTTCTTCTGGGGAAGGTGGAGTCAGAGGCATGGGACAGCTTCTCATCATCCAGTGGCAAGGCATCCTGCTGGCCTCCTGGCTACAGGACCGTGTTGTTGAAGCGGACACTGGGAAATGCCTTTGCTCTGAGCTTATTGTTTATATCACCTTGAGTCAAAAGACATGAAGAGCTCTGTCTTTTGTTTCAATGACATTTCAAAGGAGTTCTCCACTCTTTCTTTTTTATTGGAGGGTAGAAATAATAAATTTAGAGCCTGGGACATGGTTCACTCAGTCAGTAAAGTGCTGGCTGTGAAAATATGAGGAACTGAGTTTGATCTCAAAACCATGTAAGAAATGTCAGGCATGGTGGGTGCTTATATTCCCAGTGCTGGGAAGGCAGAGCTAGGAGGACCCCTGGGTCTTGCTGGTGAGAGCCTGGCTGACTTGGTGAGCTCCAGACCAGTGAGATGCTGTCTCAAAAAACAATGAGGAGACTGAACAGATGGCTCAGCAGTTAATAGCACTAGCTACTTTTGCAGAGGTCCTGCATTTAATTCCCAGCGCCCACATGGCAGCTCACAATCATCTGTAGCTCCAGTTCCAGGGGATCTAACACTCTTCTGGCCTCCTCAGGCATTGCACAACATGGGTGCACTTACACATATGCAGGCAATACACTCATAAATATAAAATAAAAAAATAATAAATATTAACAAAACCCCCAAACCAAAAAAACAAGGTAGACAGAGCTGGAAGAACAGCAGCCGACATTGGCTTCTGGCTTTCATTTGCATGAATATGAACATGCATGCAACCCACACACACCTGTGGGTTCATGTGTCCCCACATGAGCATGCATACACACATAGACACACAAAGAAATAATAAGTTTAGGGCACATTTACTCAGAGCCTGCTGAGGGTCAGATTCTCCAAGGGGACAAGGACCCAGGCCTAAGCATGAAGCCTTCTCAGGAAGCGCATGTGGACACAGTCATGTGGACCCACGTGAAGGGCTCCTTAGAGCCTGGGCTACTCATGCAGCATCATCTCACGCAGAATCTTAGCTGCAGCAGAACCGCCCAGGGAGTTTATTCCAGATGTGTGTTCCTGGTGCTCAGAGGACTGACTCAGGAGGGCTGAGTCACAGCTGTTCCCCGGGTGTTCCGATTCTTGAATTTGGCCCACTAAGAATTATTGCTTTGTAATGTAGTCCAGTCATTTCTGGGCCTTCAGAAGCTGAAGTGGCCTCATCTGCTGTGATGGTTGGACCGGGTCGTTCTGGGTGGGGGAGGCCGGCTGTTCACTTCCTTTCTTTTTCCTCCTGTAAGGGCGCGAACAGCTGGACCACAAGTCCCAGTCTCTGGGGTTGACAGTGGTCATGTGACTAAGCTCTCTCATGTACATCTTCAAGCTCCAAGGGATGGTAGAGTCACAGGTGTAGGGAACCTCGGTCCCTGAGTCACAACATGGAGCCACTGTACTTGCAGGTGTCGGTGCCTTGAATATGGAGGAGAGATGGGGTGGGCTGGCTTTCTTCTCAAGGTCATGAATTTAGAGTTTTATTTTTTATTTATTTATTTATTTATTTATTTATTTTTTGTTTCTTTTGAGACAGGGTTCCCCAACTGGCCTGGAGCTTACTATGTAGACCAGGCTGGCCTTGAACTTACAGAGATCCACCTGCTTCTGCCTCCTGAGTGCTGGAATTAAAGGCGTGCACCACCACTCTTGGTATTTTTTTTAATATTTTATGTGTATGAGTGTATTACCTGCACGTGTGTAAATGTATCTGTGTCATGCAATATCTGAGGAGGTCAGAGGAGGACATTGGATTTCCCTGGAACTGGAGTTATGGATGTTTGTTAGCTGGCATGTGGATGCTGGGACTCAAACTTAGGTCCTCTGCAAGAGCAGCCAGTTAAGCCATCCCTCTATCCTTTGTACTCTGTACTTGTTATTTGTAAATAGAAAAATACTATTTTAAGCTAAATGTGGTGGCACTCACATCTGTGATTCCAGTACATGGGAGGCCGAGGCAGGAGGGTCATTTAACAAGTTCTGGGTCAGCCAGGGCTACAGTGAGACTTTGTGACAGAAACAAAACAGAATAAAAAAATACTACTTTATCCACAAGCATATGGCACCATAGGACACTTCCGTAAATCTAAGATATCCCATGGGATTTATTAACCTAATGTTTCCAATCCCTTGAAACTCTTCTATTTCTTTCTCCTAGGAACAATTTCACCATTACTTCCCTTTAGAAGGACTAAAATAATAAGAAAACAAAGAAGTAATGGAATCATCTAGAAGCACGATATAAGGATGATGTTATTGCTGTGTCCTCCTTCTAAGTGTGTTGTTGTATTAAGCAAAATGTTGGGTTCCTGAAGCCACCCACACCCCATGCTTAGAACCTGTATACTTCCTTACAGAACAAGAGACAAGGATGTGATTAATACTTGGCCATGGGAAATTACCTGAGTGCCCTGGTGTAATTACAAGGACCCTGTGGTGGTTTGAATGAGAATGTCCCCATGGGCTTTAAGTGTTCACATATTTTGTCCCCAGTTGGCGGCACTGTTCTTGGAGGTCTTAGAAGGTGTGGCCATGCTGGAGGAAGTATGTCACTGGGGGCAGGCTTAGTGAGTTTAACAAGACTTGCGGTGTCCAGTCTCTCTCTCTCTCTCTGCTTCCTGTGCTCATTGCGAGATGTGACCCTCAGCTTGCTGCTCCAGGCCTGGCCACCATGCTTCCCGCCACAATGGACTCTGATTCCCTGGAACCGTCAATTGTAAGCTCAAATAAACTCTTCCTTTTATAAGTTCCTTTGCTCATGGTGGTTTTATCGCAGCAACAGAAAAGTGACTAATACAGATCCCTAAAACAGTCAGAGAAGAATATGAGACTGTGAATGCAGAGGACTGGAGAGATCAAGCTGGAAGGAGACTTGGCTGATATTTGCTGGTGGTTTCCGAGATGGAGGAACGGAGACATTAGCTAAGGAATGTGAGTGACCTCCAAAGCGGGGGAAGATGCAGAAAGGGCTCTCCCTCACAG
The DNA here is from genome assembly GCA_009823505.1 of Rhizomys pruinosus. NCBI lineage: Eukaryota > Metazoa > Chordata > Mammalia > Rodentia > Spalacidae > Rhizomys > Rhizomys pruinosus. Next base: position 1,064,448 of record VZQC01012462.1, on the reverse strand, counting down.
CCACGGACAGACGGGTTGCTGTCCTGCTGACAGCTTGAACTTAGCCCAGCGAGACCCTGGAATAGTTACTTTGCTTGTCAGTGTGACAGAACACAGGTTTAAGGAGGGAATTATTTTGGCTCATGGTTTAAGGCGATACAGTCCATCATGTGGGGAAGGCGTCGTGGCAGGAGCCATTCTCCCGGTGGTTACAGGGAGTTTGCTCAAATCCAGGTGGACAAGGATGGATCAGGAAGTACAGCTGGGACAGGAAGTGGCACCCAGGATATAAACCTGTCCCTCAGTGATATACGTAAAACAGCGCCACTATCTGGGGATCAAATGTCTAAATACACGAGCCTGTGAGAGGCATTTCACATTCAGTCCATGTGACCCACTTCAGACTCTTGACCTCCAGAACTATGACACATTTGTGGTTTATTTTTATATTTTTTTAATTTTATTTATTTCTGTATGTGTATGAATGTACTGTCTGCATGCAGGTTTGTGGACCCGTGTCGTGCAATGCCACGGAGGTCAGAAGAGGGTGTCGGATTCCCCTGGAACTGGAGTTTCAGACGGTTCTCAGTCACCATGTGGTGCTGGGGATCGAACCTGGGTCCTCTGTAAGAGTGGTTGGCGCTCTTAACCGCTAGGCCATCTCTCCAGCCCACATTTGTGTCTTTTAAAGTTACTAAGTTGGGCTGGAGAGATGGCTCAGCAGTTAAGAGCACTGACTGCTCTTGCAGAGGACCCGGGTTTGATTCCCAGTGCCCACATGATGGCTAAGAACCGTCTTTAACTCCAGTTCCGGGGGAATCCGACACCTTCTGTTGACCTCCACAGCATTGCATGACATGGGTGCACCAACCTACACGCAAACAGTACACTCATACACATAAAAAATAATAAAAGCATTTAAAAAAAGTTACCACTTGGGGGGCTGGTAGAGAGATAGCTCAGTGGTGAAGAACACTGAGGACCCAGGTTCAGTTTCCAGAACCCACACAGTAGCTAACAACTGTCTGTAGACTCCAGTTCCAGGGAATTCAACCCCCTGTTTTGTCCTCCTTGGGCACTGCACAACTTATGCACATGTAGGGAATACACTCCTAAAATGAAATATACACATAAAATGAGAATAATAAAATATGTTAAAGTCACCCAGTTGGGTCTGGAGAAATTGATCAGTGGTTAAGAAGATGTCCTGCTCTTCTAATGGACCCTGAGTTGAGTTCCTAGCACCCATGTTGAGTGGCTCTCAACTGCCTATAACTCCAGTTTCAGGGGATCTGACACCTCTGGCTTCTGTGGACACCTAAACATATGCATATACTCACACACAGATACACACATATACAGATAATTACAAATAAAATTTAAAAACAGAAACTCATCAAGTTTGTGGAAAAAAAAATATATTTACAATATCAATATGGAGCTAATCTAGTTGCCCCCAAACATTGTGTTGTCAGAAGATATAGAAAGAAGCTAGTGGCCGGACGTGGTGGTGCACGCCTTTAATCCCAACACTAGAGAGGCAGAGGCAGATGGATCACTGTGAGTTCAAAGCCAGCCTGGTCTACATAGTGAGTTCCAGGCCAGCTGGGGCTATAGGGAGACCTTGTCTCAAGAAGACAAAAGAGAGAGAGAGAGAGACAGAGAGGCTGGAGTGCAGGAAATGAATGTAGCTCAGTCTGTAGAGTGCTTGCCTGGCACACACAGGCCCTGGGTTCAGTTCCCAGCACTACAGAAACCAGGAACTGATGCTGCTCACCTGTAATCCTGGCACTCAGGAGGCGGAGGTAAGAGAATTAGAAGTTCAAGGTCATCTTCAGTTGTGTGTTGAGTTTGAGGTTATTCTTGAATACATGAACCCCGGTCTTAGAGGGTGAGAGGGTGGTGGCTGGAGACATTACCTTACAGAGTGATTCTTACTTCCATCAAATACAATTAAGAGATCAGAACTTTCCTGCTTTCCTCTCTATAATGAAAACAAGGAGAAAATGTTCCATAATTCTAGATGATTCAGAAAACAAAGCAGACAAACAACAGTATCCCAGACTTGAGTTAGTAAGGATGGTGAAATTGATCACAAAAGTGGAATCCCCAAATGATGAGTGTTCACAGGACAAAGTCTCAGAAGAATTTTTCTCAGACACAAAAATCAACGAGTAAACGATATTTCAAGGGCAAAAGGGAAATATGCTCATCTCATCTGATTAGTCACTGAGATATTTTCAGATGAGAATCTAGGTGTCCTGTTAAAAGGAAGCTTGTGCACGGGCTGGAGAGATGGCCTAGCGGTTAAGAGCGCCGACCGCTCTTACAGAGGACCCGGGTTCGATCCCCAGCATCCACATGGCGGCCGAGAACCGTCTGAAACTCCAATTCCAGGAGAACTCCAGTTCCAGGGGAATCCGACGCCCTCTTCTGACCTCCGCAGCATTGCACGACATGGGTGCACAAACCTGCATGCAGACAGTACATTCATACACATACAGGAATAAATAAAATTAAAAAAAAAATTAAAAAAAAAAAAGGAAGCTTGTGCACTAGCATTCTTTTGAGTCTTATGCTAGTGCACCAAGACTATACTTGAGTCTGTAAGTCAATTATCCTTAATTTAGCTCCTAAATGAACTTTCAAAAACCCAAGCATCGGTGTCTGGAAGGCAAGAGCTGAGGTAGAAGAGGATCAATGGATCGCTCATTTTAACTGGTGTTTATAAGTCTAACAATAGAATTATTTTACAATTCTGCAGAGAGGAAATGATTGTCTTGTCTTTAAAAACAAAACAAAAGAAAAAAAAAAAGACCTGGGGCTGGAGAGATGGCTCAGTGGTTAAGAGGACTGGCTGCTCTTGCAGAGGACCGGGGTTCAGTTCCCAGCACCTACACGATGGCTAACAACCATCTGTAACTTCAGTTCCTGATCTATGTGGGCATTGCATAACATGGGTGCATTAACATACATGCAGGCAACACCCCCACACATATTAAATTAAAATATAATAAATAAAAGATTTTAAAAAGACTCATTAATGATTCCAGAAATGTTTTCAAGTGTTACTATAATCATTGCATGAAAGAAATAATAAATGAGAAGGTAAAATCCAGAAAAGATATGTTTTGAATCTGAGCCAGATTCGAGATGCACATATTTCTGGTTCTATGTGGCAAATGATGAGAATTCAGCTGTCTCTAGAGTATGGTGCCTGGTTCAGGTATATATACTTCCTTTCTTTTTTTTTTTTTGGTCTTTTCGAGACAGGGTCTCCCTGTAGCCCCAGCTGTCCTGGAACTTATTCTGTAGACCAGGCTGGCCTTGAACTCACAGAGATCCGCCTGCCTCTGCCTCCCAAGTGCTGGGATTAAAAGGTGTGTACCACCATGCCTGGCATGTATACTTTCAAAACTCAGACTATGTGCTAAAAATTTAAGTTTGCACAAAATTTAGGTTTCCCTATCATTTTCTCCTTGTTTTAATTCTAGAGGGAAAAGTTCTGATTTCTGAATAATGGAGCAAAATCACACTGTAAGGTAATGTCTCCCGCTACCACCACCACCCTTCTCTTTGAGATAGGGTCTCAAGTATTCCACACTAACCTTAGCTCACTATGCAGCTGAAGATGACCTTGACCTTGCTCCACTTCCCGAGTGCCAGGATTACAAGTAATCAGCATCAGTGCTTGGTTTATGTAGTACTAAGACTCAAACCCAGGGATTTGCCCATTAAATGTTATAAAAGTTTATCTCCACACCCCCCCCCCGCCCTTTATACTTCCTGTGTGCGCATGTATGGAGAGGTTGATGCTGGGTATTTTCCTCAGCTGCTCTCCAGCTTGATTCTTGAGCCAGGGTTGTACTGAACTGGACACATTGGTTCTGGCTACGCTACACTGGCTGGCCAAGCAAGCCTAAGAGATGGTCCTGTCTCTGCACCCAGTGTTGGGATTATAGGTTTTATGATGCTGCACCTGGCTTTATACGAGAGTTCTGGGGATTTATCTCTGGTTCCTGTGCTTGTGTGATAAGTACTTTAAACAATGCAGTCTCCCATCCAAGTACAGCTAGGCCCGACCTGCTTAGCTTCCGTGATCAGATGAGATGGGGTGTGCTCAGGGTGGTATGGCCGTAGACAAACATTTTCTAAACTTCTATTGTATTACTGCAACAAATCCCTTAACAGTACTTTGTTAATAACCCTCCAAAAAACCCAAAACAATCCCTTAACAGTACTTTGTTAATAACCTTCCCCAAAAAACAAAACAATCCCTTAATAGTACTTTGTTAATAACCCCCAAAAAACAAAACAATCCCTTAACAGTACTTCTTTGTTAATAACTCCCCCCAAACCAAAACAATCCCTTAACAGTACTTTATTAATAACCCCCAAACCAAAACAATCCCTTAACAGTACTTTGTTAATAACCCCCCCAAAACCAAAACAATCCCTTAACAGTACTTTATTAATAACCCCCCAAACCAAAACAATTGCTTAACAATACTTTGTTAATAACCCCCCAAAACCAAAACAATCCTTTAACAGTACTTTGTTAATAACCCCCCAAACCAAAACAATCCCTTAACAGTACTTTGTTAATAACCCCCCAAAACCAAAACAATCCTTTAACAGTACTTTGTTAATAACCCCCAAAACCCAAAACAATCCCTTAACAGTACTTTGTTAATAACCCCCCCAAAACCAAAAAATGATCCCTTAACAGTACTTTGTTAATAACCCCCCCAAAACCAGAACAATGCAGTCATTTTTCCAGCCCCTCTTTATCCTATTTTTGTGACATTTTCAAGGAAAGACTGAAATATTTTAAATTGATCTATTAATCCTGGATGGTAAATAATAATGGTTGATTTTCTTTTATTTCCTTTTTTTCCTCCTCCTCCTCCTCCTCCCCCTCCTCCTCCTCCCCCTCCTCCTCCTCCTCCCCCTCCTCCTCCTCCTCCTCCTCCATCTTCTTCTTCTTTTATGGTCCTTTTGAGACAGGGTCTCCCTGTAGCCTCAGCTGGCCTGAACCTCACTATGTAGATCAGGGTGGCCTTGAACTCACAGAGATCCACCTGCCTCTGCCTCCCAAGTGCTGGGATTAAAGGCGTGTGCCAGTCCCTATGTAATGGCTTATTTTCTTTTTATTTTATTTTTTTATTTTTATTTTATTTTTTAAAGTGTTTTTTTTTTTAATTTATTTCTGTATGTGTATGAATGTACTGTCTGCATGCAAGTCTGTGCACCCGTGACGTGCAATGCCGCGGAGGTCAGAAGAGGGCGTCAGAATCCCCTGGAACTGGAGTTCTCCTGGAATTGGAGTTTCAGACGGCTCCCGGCCGCCATGTGGGTGCTGGGGATCGAATCCGGGTCCTCTGCAAGAGCGGGTCGGCGCTCTTAACCGCTAGGCCATCGCTCCAGCCCTTATTTTCATCATATACTGAAGACTGATAACCCTACTTCTTCCTTCTTTTCACTAACATCCACAGTCCATGGAGCTCAGTCAGCTGAGATTCCTTTGGTATTAATAATGAATGTGAAATGTCCTCAACAGGCTCATGTTTTTAAAAATATCTGTTTTTATTTTTTGTGTATGAGTGTTTTGGCTATATGTATTTATTTATCTAAAAAACCTGCTGGGTGTGATAGTGCACACCTTTAATCCCAGTGCTTGGGAGGTAGAGGCAGGCAGATCTCTGTGAGTTCAAAGCCAGCCTGGTCTACATGGAGACCCTGTCTCAAAAAGACCAACCAAACAAACAAAAACAACAACCCAATGTGGGGGCTGGAGAGATGGTTTGGTGGTTAAGAGCACTGGCTGTTCTTTGAGAAGACCCAGGTTTGATTCCCAGCACTCACATGGCAGCTAACGATGGTCTGAAACTCCAGTTCCAGGGGATCGGACACCCTCTTCTGACTTCCCTGGGCATTTTTCAATACAGGTGCACTTCCATACATGCAGGCAATACACTTATACACATAAAATAAAAATAAAAAATAAAAACCCAATGTGGCTGTGGAAAGCAGATCCTCTGTAGAGGTGAGAGGCCTGGGTTGCAGAGGCCTATTGGGCTGTTGTTTACTGGGCAAGGGTGGTGGATAGCAAAGTGTGAGGAAGCAGGCAAGTCTCACATATTCGGGGGATATTGTTGATGGGCTGAGTGTGGAAGAAGGAAGAAGGAGAGCTGGCTTGACCTAAAGCCTGGGAGAGATGAGAGAAGGAGGAAGAGGCCTGGCTGGCTGAACCCAGACTTCCAGCTGAATGCGCTGGGTTTGAGATGCCTGCTATGGAGCCAGGGGTGGGACAAGAACATTGGAGGAGAGTCCAAGACTCAGAGACTGGATGGAGACCCGAGACCCGTGAGGAAGAGACACCAGCACAGAGGTGGCATTGGATGCTCTGATGGAGGTCACCCAACAGAGAGTGTTTGAAGAGAAGGGAGCCTGGGCTGTCACCTGGGGTGCCAAGTCCCCAGGGCTGCTGTGACAGAACACCATAGGCTTCAACAGCAGGAACTATTGTCTCATAGTTCTGGAGACCAGAAGCCCAAGAACCAATGGTCGGCAGGTAGGGTTCTCCAGAACCTGTGACGGAGAGTTTATTCCGTGCCTCTGTGTGCTGGGGGTGGGCTGGCCGTCTCTGGTCTTGCTTGCTTGCTCCCTCACCCTCCCCAGCCCTGCGTTCCTCTACATGTAGCATTGTCTCTGTGTGTATGCCTCTCTTTTTTATGTATCTTTATTTTTTTATTAAAATTTTTGCTTTTATTTTTATTTTATATGTATGCAAATGTACCTGTATCATGCAATGCCCACAGAGGACAGAAGAGGGCATTGGATCCCCTGGAACTAGTGTTACAGATGGTTGTTAGCCACCATGTGGGTGCTGGGATTCGAACCTGGGTCCTTTGCAAGAACATCCAGTGCTCTTAACCCTCAAGCCATCTCTCCAGCTCCCTTAATGTCTCTTTCGTAAAGACAATGAGTCCTATTGCATTAGGAGCAGTCTAATGACCTCTTCCTGACTTGTTCAACTTCGAAGACTCTATTTCCAAAATAAAAATTTATTTTTTTTGAAACAGGGTCTCCCTGGAGCTCCAGCTGGCCTGGAACTCACTCTGCAGACCAGGCTGGCCTTGAACTCACAGAGATCCTCCTGACTCTGCCTCCGGAATGCTAGGGCTAAAGGCGTGTGCCACCAAGCCCGGATTAAAGACAGTTCCTAGCCACCATATGGGTGCTGGGAATCGAACCTGGGTCCTCTGTAAGAGCAGTCAGTGCTCTTAACCGCTGAGCCATCTCTCCAGCCCACGAAGACTCTATTTCCAAATAAGTTCATACTCATGGGTCCTGGGGATAGGACTTCAGCATCTTTGGGAGGCTGCGGTTCAACTTGTAGCATTTCCAGTCTGGAAGTGGAGGAGGAGCAGCCAGGAAGGTGGAGGAAATCCAAGGAGGTTTAACGTCATGGATGCTGTCAGGAAAATGCTTCTGGAAGGATTAGAAACTCAACATGGAGGTCTGATTAGAGTTTCAGTAACAGGAGAAAAATATCTTTGAGCCCTGTGACAGATAATAAGTCTTCTGTGACAGGAATGTTACCATTGTTGTGTTAAGAATTGTTTTTGGCTTCAAGCAATAGAATTGGATTTATTAAGGGGAAAGAGGATAATATAATGGAGCCCACAATAGCTAATAGATTCAAAAGAAGACTCAACTTGGGAAAAACGGGACCAGGATATTCCAGCCCCCAAAGCCCATTACTTAACCTAATGCAAGGCTCCACCAAGAACACTCATCCACAATGATTATCGAGAAGTTGAAACAGCTAGGATATATAACAGGGACGGACACCTTAATTCTAACCTTAACCTTAACCCTAATCCCAATCCTTACTACAACCCTAACCCTAATCCTTACCCCAGCTCTACCAGTCACAGAACTGGGCTCCACAGAGTTAAGAGGACATTCCCCTGATCTTCTCCAGGAATCTGTTGTCCTTCCCCAGGAAAGATTCCCTAGACTTTTTGAGAATTATTACCTAAAAAGTCTAAGCTGACATCAGGACCTGAGATGTCCCTGGGGCTCTGCCACACAGAGTAGGAGCTTGTGGACTTTAGGTGACAAATGGAGCTTGGGTTCAAGAACATCTCATAATGGGCCTTCTATGCCTTTACACCTGTTCTGAAGTTACCTCTCATATCCCTGGGAAAGACACACGTAAGAAGTCAGAAGAGCCTTCCAGTTGGTTCCTTGACTTGAAGATAGGAGTGATTATGGTAAGAGATGCCAAACTCTGTGACCATGTTAGTCTTGGCTAAGGTAGTTTGGTAGCTCAGAACCTGTAGTCTATTTCAGGAGGAATTACAGAGCCCACAACCCCCAACAAGAGTTTTAGTGTATGTGAGTGGTATCTGCTGTCATAACTGCACTCAACTAAACTATCCCAGCCTGGATGGATCGAAGGCATGCTATAATCAGACCAAGGGTGGTCCTAGACTCAGCTATTCTGTTGGATGTGATTCATTCACTGGAGTAGAGCAACACAGCCTGTGGAACGTAGTACAGAACTGTTAACCCAGCAAGTACATTTTTCTTGATTCCCATTTGCCTTTTCACTGCAGGGACAGCAGTATACATTTATGATCTTAATAAATTACAGTAATATATAACATATAATAGTGAATCAGGGCTTTTAGTGCTCCTGATTTCCAACATGCTGTAATCCACAGGGATCTTGATGGCTTTGATGCTGAGTAGACAATCTCATTGGTTCAACTGTGCTGATCATACAACACTGAGGAAACTACTGAGCAGGAAGTGGTAAGTACCCAGAAGTACCCTATAAAGATATGTATCATAGAGCGAGAGTTGCCCTCACAAAGATGCTGAGCCCTGGCTGAGTGGGATGGCACGTACTTTTACTCCCAGTGCTTGAGAGGCAGAGGCAGGCAGATCTCTGTGAGTTCAAGGCCACCCTGGGCTACATAGTGAGGCCAACAGTGTGGCTAAAGCAAGTACATCTCCCTTGAAGTAAAGGACAAATCTCTTACACATCTCATCACTAAGAAACAGACACAATGCCGGGATAAATCCTCTTAGCTTTGGAAGGCAACAGTTAGCCTTCTAGCTAATATTGTGCTGACTTAGATGACTCAGAAGAGTACCAGTTTGGAGTGGGAGAAAGCTAGAGAGACTTTGCAAGGGGTCCAGGCTGAGGTGCAAATGGAGCCCAGCTGTGTGTTCAGCACAGTGCTGTGGGCATAGGTTAATTTTTAAAGAATATTAGGCCGGGTGTGGTGGTGCACGCCTTTAATTCCAGCACTCTGGAGGCAGAGGCAGGTGGATCTCTGTGAGTTCAAGGTCACCCTGGTCTACATATGGAGGTCCAGGCCAGCTGGGACTAAAGGGAGACCTTGTCTCAAAAGTGCAAAAAAAATATTTTAAGTGTGTGGTGTGTGTGTGTGTGAGTGTGTGTATGTTTGTGTGTGTATGTATACACACAGAGGCCAGAATAAGGCATCAGGTTCTGTGGAGCTGGAGTTACAGACAATTGTGAACTTCCCGATGTGAGTCCTGGGGACCGAACTCAGAAAGAACAGCATGCGCTTTTCACTGCCTCGCCATCTCTCCAGCCCCTCAGCAGTTAAGAGCGCTGGCCGCTCTGCCAGAGGACCTGGGTTTGGGTCCCAGCACTCACTTGGTGGTTCATAATTACCTGTAAGTCCAGCTGCAGGGGATTGTGCTTACTTCTGGTCTCTGTGGGTGCCAGGCATGTATGTGCTGCAGATCCAGGCATGCGGGCAAAATATTCAAACACATTAAATAAATCTTTTTTTTTTTCTTATTTTTTTGAGACAGGGTCTCTCTGTAGCTCCATCTGTCCTAGAACTTGCTATGTATGTAGACCAGGCTGGCCTCAAACTCAGAGATGTGCCTGCCTCTGCCTTCCAAGTGCTGGAATTAAAGGTGTGCACCATCACGCCTGACCAGAAGTCTTCAGCTTTAAAAAAAAATCAAAAGAAAAAAATGAATATAGTAAAAACAAATCCACAATAGATTATGATCATCTTTATACTGACAGCCGTACAAATGCTCATACATATTAGCACATCTTCAGGAATGCAATTTACCTTCTTTGAGACAGAGCCTGTCAGTAACCTAGAGCTAACCAATTAAGTTACTCTGGCAGGCTGGCCAGTGAGCCCCAGAGACTCCCCCATCTCTGCCTCCCTAGCACTGGGGTTATGTATGCACAACTCATGCTCCACTTTTTAATGGGTGTTGGGAATTGAACTCAGGTCCTTGACTGAGCCATCCCCTGACCCCAAAAAATATGCATACATATGTTTGGGTTTTTTTTGACAGGGTCTCCCTAGCCCCAGCCAGGCTGAAAGTCACTATGTGCACCAGGCTGACTTTGATCTCACAGAGATCCACCTGCCTCTCAATGGCTGGGATTAAAGGCATGAGCAACCATGCCCTGTGTCACACACACACACACACACACACACAAACACACACAAACACACACACACACAAACACAAACACACACACACACACACACACACACACACACAGAGGAAGGAAGAAGCTCACAAAGAGAATGCCTAGTGCCCACTGAAGTTACAAGGCAGCCCAGGTTACGAACTGCTCCGCCCCACTGACCGTGAGATCCAATCATCTGATGGCAGTAGGGCCATCTACGTCAGCATCTGGTGAGTTCTCTGGGAGAGTCAGAGAGCAGGTCCCCAAAGCTCCGCTTCAAGGCCACACCTCCTTGCATGTTCATGTACGAAGAGCTCTTGGTGCCACGTGAAGCCTGGAAGAGATGTGCAGGGCCATGCACAGGAGTGACCACGCTCAGCTGCACAGGACCAGAGGTTCCACGTCTACTCTCTAGTGATGATGCGCAAGGTATATGAGAGCACTGCTTTATTCAGGATGAGCCCACGCAGGGCTGGTGCTCGCGACGAAACCGCACGGGCTGGCAACAGAGCAGAGCCCTGAGGAGGTACCTTTTCCAAACTGGCACCTCTCACTGGGACAATGTGTAGTTGTTCCTCTGTATCATGGGGGATTGGTTCCAGGGCTCCAGCAGATATCAGAGGTTGCACAAGTCCTTTCTTTCCTTCCTTCCTTCCTTCCTTCCTTCCTTCCTTCCTTCCTTCCTTCCTTCCTTCCTTCCTTCCTTCTTCCTTCCTTCTTCCTTCCTTCCTTCCTTCCTTCCTTCCTTCCTTCCTTCCTTCCTTCCTTCCTTCCTCTCTCTCTCTCTCTCTCTCTCTCTCTCTCTCTCTCTTTCTTTCTTTTGGTCTTTTTGAGACAGGGTCTCCCTGTAGCCCCAGCTGTCCTGGAATTTGCTCTGCAGACCAGGCTGGCCTTGAACTCACAGAGATCCACCTGCCTCTGCCTCCCGAGTGCTGGGATCAAAGGCATGCGCCACCACGCCCGGCTGCACAAGTCCTTTCTATGATTTGCATAGAATCTGTGCAATCTTCCTGTGTCCCTTAGATATTCTGTGATGTCTTAAGAAGCCCAACAATGTAAATACCATGTAAACAGCCATTATACCGAATTGTCTCAGGAATAACAAGAAAAAGGCGCTCACGTGTTTCTCACAAAGGCAGCTTTACAGTCAGTTATTTACTTACAGTGTGTGTGTGTGTGTGTGTGTGTGTGTGTGTGTGTGTGTGTGTAGGGGGACGCATGTCACAGCACACATGTGGAAGTCCAAAGACAACTTGTAGGAATTGTTTTCTTCCTTCCACCATGTGGGCTCCCCAGATTGCACTCAGGTTGTCAGGCTTGGCGGCGAGCACCCCTGATTGCTGAGCCATCTCACCAGCTGCAGATGCGGTTTTTGCGGGTTGTTTTCTGAAATGGGTAGAATACAAGGATGGGGAATCCATGAAAGGCCAGTCTTAGTATTGGCCGAATGTACATGGCTGCTGTCCACTCAGGTTGGCTTTGGGAGAGGACGAAGAGAAACTGGCAGCTGGAATTACTTCACCTGGCCAGGTGGGTAGTGTGTGTGTGTGTGTGTGTGTGTGTGTGTGTGTGTGTGTGTCTGTCTGTCTGTCTGTCTGTGTGCATGCATGTAGAGGCAAGAGGTCAGCTGTAGATATTGTTCTTCAGAGGGAGTCCACCTGTTTCTTGAGACAGGGTCTTGCCCTAGCTGGGGCTCCCCAATTAGGTTAGGCTGGCCTGTCGATGAGGCCCAGGGATCCACTTCTCTCTCTGCCTCTCCATTGTCAAGGTTACAGGCACTCACCATCATACCAAGTTTTTTAAAAACATGAATTCTGAGGATCAAACTCAAGTCCTCATGCTTGCAAGGCCAATACTTTACCAACTGAGCTATGTCCTTCCAACCCCAGGTGGGGACAGGGTAATTCTTTAATGTTCTCATTTTATAGATGGGGAAACTGAGGTACAGAGGGGGCTGCTAACTTGCTCAAGATCTCACAGCAAATTACTGGCCCTTTGGGGCTGAAACTCAGGCTGTCCGTCCAGCTTTGAACTTACAAAGTAGGTTGAACAGTGTCACACAGGAAATTGAGCACTGTGGGTTTGAATCCTGCTTATGAAGTCCTGTGGAATTCTGAACCAGCATCGGCTGTCCTGGAGACCTGTCTCCTCTTCAACTGGATAGTCTGGGCTTCGGGAACGAATGAATGTTACTGCATCTCGATTCTGCAGGGCCTCTCAGAGGCCAGGAGTGGGCTCCTGTGGGAGACCCGCTCGTGAATGAGCCACAGTTCTTTCAGTGAGCGCCGTCCATAAAGGCCACATTCTTCACCTACCTGAGCAATTATGGGTTTGGAGGTTTTAAAATAATGATTTCAGCATGTGCTTTGTATAAACAAAGGTTGGGGCAGGGGAGGGGAGGGGGCTGAGGGCTTGGCTCCATTGGGCAGCTAAAAATAGCAACATAAAAGTCCTTTAATGATGAGGAAGAAACTTAAAAGAAATTTCTTGGCAAATTCCGTCCCGGTCCCACAGCCTGGGCTTTCCCCATCTCACTCCTTCCTGCCTGGTGCAAATGGAGCGAGGGAAGTTGGGATGAGGGGCAGTGAGGGGTGTGTGTCAAATACACACTTCCTTCCTGGCACTGAGAGGAGGGGCCAAGGAGACCTAATAGGAACAAAATGCCTGTTGGGAGCTTGATTCTGGCTGACACAGGCGTCTGAGCTCCATGAGTGGCATTCACAGCCACAGATATGGAAAGAAAATAAATCTCCCAGCCTCTGCATCTTGGTTTAATTAATAATATAATCAAGTGTCTGGCCTGTGGAATGGAAGGATTTCAACATTCAAGGCCCTATTGGCAGACAAGCAAGAGGTGGGCCCTTGGCCAGGCACCCCCCCCCCCCAAAGCAATGGGCCGGCCAGGCAGGGGCTGGAACGGTGGGCTGAGGTGTCCAATAAGACAACAGGAGGCGGCAGCGGGTTTAGGTGTGGAGAAATGGACAGAGGCAGGCGTTGCTCAGAGTCCCTGGTGTTTAATGCAAACGTATTATTTCCCAGGCTCACATCGCACCCTATTTCCTGATTTGGTCCCATTAGGGAGGCTGCACTCCTCACTGCCAGATCACCAAACTGAGATCTGGAGAAATGGAATATATCACTCCATGCTCCAGCATGAAGCTGGGATCCAAACTCAGTCTGCTTTTGCATCAAGAGACAGAAGGGGGGAAAGTGTGAGAAGACAGCTCAGTCGGTAAAGTGCTGGCCTCACAGGCGCGAGGACCCATGCTCCATCCCCAGCACAGTGGCACACACTTGTAATCCCAGCGCTGGGGAAGTGAGGACAGGAGGGTCCCTGGGGATCACTGGTTAGCCAGTCCAGTGGAGTTGGTGTGCAGGTGCACATGTGTGCAAACGCACATGCAACAGATTGGGAGACAGGGGAGCAACAATGCTGGGTGCGGGCGGAACACGCATGCTTTCCGTTTCTGCCCAAGCCTGGGCTGTGAGCTGGGCTGCTGCCCCTTTTCAGTCAATTGTCCCACCCTTCCCGCCTTAGCTGACGGAGGTCTCTAAGGGGAGGTGGAGGGACAGTGTCCAGCTTACAAAATGGGCTCACCTGAGTGAAAATCCAGTTGTTGAGGAAGGTCAAGGAGAGAGTGTGACAGCAACCAGGGCTGTCCCTCACCCTGTCTCAGCCCCAGAGGATGGACTAGGGACACACTGAGAGATGCCCGGAAAACACAAACACACCATGAGCTAGGAGCCGGAGAACAGCGCCCCCCCGTCCCCCCCCCCCGTCACCCACCCCTCTCCGGCCACCCATCTGGCTGAGAATTTAGCGTCCTCTGGGTGTTGAGCTGGGCTGGCAGCTAGTCTTGATTTCTGTCATTCACTCTTCAACAAAAGGTCCTTTGCAGGTCTCTCTCTTCTTCCCACTTGGGTCTCTTTGGAGGCTCTGGTGTGTAAATAAACACAGGAAATCAGCGAGTCAGCATCCAGCCACTCCACCTTTGTTCTCTTAATGCTCAGGCTGAGCTGGTGACAAGGGGCAAGCAGTTAGCCCAGCTCACTGCAACCCACCAGGTGACGCTGCCCCATCACCAATGCCCACTTCCAGCTGGCTCAAAGGCCCCCTCTTCCAGGGAGCTGCCTCCCGAGCATCTAGTTGGAAGTTCTCTCATCTTTAAGACCTCACAACCCTCTGTTCCCCCTTTCTTGTTCCTGAGGAATTCCTCACCTTTTCAGAAACCCGAGGGGGGGGTGTTTCTCATTTTACTTCTGTTTTTCTGTCTGTTTTCTCTCTTTTCCTGAAGCTTTCCCAAACCAAAAGTTGTGTGGACTCATGACAAAATTAGTAGTTCCTCTCTGTGACCAGAGAATGCACGTTTGTAGAATGCAGTCCTCTGGGCAAGACAGCCACCATCTCTTTCTCTCTCGTTCTTTCTTTCTTTTCTTGTTCTTCGTTCTGTTTTCTTTGTCTGTTCTTTCTTTTCTTTTCTTATTCTTTTTCTTTATTTTTTATGGGTCTGTTTAAACTATTTATGCCATTCCTCATCACATACATGTTCATGGAATCTTTTGGTCAATCTTTATCTTTCCTTTCTTTTTTCTGTTTTTTGTCTTTCTTTTCTTTACATTTCTCTTCTTTCTCTTTTCTTTNCAGTGTCTCCCTGCAGCCTCAGCTGTCCTGGAACTTGCTCTGTAGACCAGGCTGGCCTTGAACTCACAAAGATCCGCCTGCCTCTACCTCCCAAGTGCTAGGATTAAAGGTGTTTTTTTTTTTTTTTTAATGTGTAGGAGTGTATTGTCTGCATGTAGGTTGGTGCACCCATGTCGTGCAATGCCTCAGAGGTCAGAAGAGGGCGTTTGACTCCCCTGGAACTGGAGTTAAAAACGGTTCTTAGCCGCCATGTGGGTGCTGGGAATCAAGAGCAGTCGGTGCTCTTAACCACTAGGCCGTCTCTCCAGCCCCAACAGCCACCATCTTTATCCACTCAGCTGTAGTGTTTACAACTGACTAACGGGAGCCTGAGGACTGTTGACATCCCTTCGGGGAATATTCCAGCCACTCCTCCTTGCCATTTGCATGCAATTCTGTCCTCTGGAGATTGGGTTCTCCAGGACTGCTAGAATATACAAGTAGGGGCGGTTAGCTGCTCCATCTGCGTGGCTTTGGGAAGCCATCATCCATGCTGGGTGAAGACTTGACGGCAGTTGTGTTGGGGTCAGCCATATTCTTGCCAGGAGACCCTCTCCCATGCTCTATAAGTCAGTCTAATAAGTTCAGTGATTCCCCAGGGCCAAGTTCACTGTTCAGAGTCCCTGGTCAGTCAGTGTTAACACCTGGACTTGATACCAGATCCTAAACTGTGGCAACTCATTAAAATGAGAATTGCAGCCGGGTGTGGTGGCACACGCCTTTAATCCTAGCACTTGGGAGGCAGAGACTTCGGATCTTTGTGAGTTCAACGCCAGCCTGGTCTACAGAGTGAGTTCCAAGACAGCTGGGGCTACAGGGAGACCCTGTCTCAAAAAGACAAAAAAAAAATAAAATGATGAGAATTGCTACAGATTCATGAATGTTATGCTGTTTGACTATAACTTCCCACAGGGCTCAGTGCTGGACTTGGTGGTCACTTGTTTCCAAGGTTTGTTAACTGAATCAACAAATGGGTTTATGGAAGGAACTCCTCGGAGCTTCTCTGATGTGCTGCTCTATAACACACCACTAGTACCTAATGGGTGGAAATAATGCTTAATTAGTTTCTCATCCCACTGAGGTTGGCTTTGTGAGGTGGATCCAGCTTCAGGCAACTCCTGGAGTCATCTGATAGCTTATCTGGGTGGGAAGGGGAGATGACCCTCTTGTCCTCTGTGTCTAGCCCTGCAGCTGTGGAAGCTGGACATCTCTCTTACCCTGTGCATTCTTCCCATGCCTTGTTGAGTTTCTTCACAGCGTGGTGGATGCACGCTAGTTGGACTTCTAATGTGGTGTCCAGTTTCATTCAGGACAATTATTTCCGGGGCCACAGCTAAAGCCTTAGAAGTCCCAAGATGATCTGGAAGTCACATGACTGTCCTTGCCTGGAGGTGGCCCTCCTTAGATAAGAGATTGGCCGGGGAGAGTCTCGAGGCTCCTGTCACTCTGTCGGGCTGTGGATCAAAGTGGTGTCCGGGGCTGAGGCTGAGGGGGGGATGTGGACATGAGCTTCTGGCGGGAAGCCAGCTCTCTGGTTCACTGTGTCTCAGATAGTCTTAGACTTCTCCACAGAGCAGAGGTTTGCTTGCACTTGGATCACCTGGGCTGTTCTGTGGGCCTCAGAGGAGCTCACTTGTGGGACCTACGACAGTACGGGAGTGGCTGTTGATTAAGGCATTGAAGACAATAGAGCAATGTCTCATCATTGGAGTCTACAAAGGGCTGTGGGCATGGCTGTGTCACAAGGTTCCCAGGAGTGGTAATAGGCAAACTCTAATACCTTTTCTTTAAGCCAAAGTGTAAATATATTTATTTAGTTTGCTTTGACATACTTCTGAAATGTTTAAGCTAAAAGTCAATGAACAAGCAAGGTTAGGTCATCCAATGCCTTTCCTCCATCACATTTGTTAATGCCCTTTGGCCAAAGAAAGTAATATTTCCAACCCCAGATCCAAAAGGTAGAGGAAAAAAACCCAGCAAGAACCTGGGGCTGGAGAGATGGCTCAGCAGTTAAGAGCACTGGCTGCTCTTGCAGAGGACCTGAGTTTGGTTCCCAGCATCCACATGTCAGCTAACAACTGCCCCTAATTTCAGATCCAGGATATACAATGCCCTCTTCTGACTTCCATGAGCATTGCACACACGGCACAGGTGCACTTACATGCATACAGGTGATACACTCATACACACAATATAGAAAATGATAAATAAAAAATATTTTTAAGCCAGGTGTGGTGGCTTAGTCCCTGCACTTGGGAGTCAGAGGCAGGGGGATCTCTGTGAGTTCAAGGCCAGCCTGGTCTACAGAGTGAGTTCCAGGACAGCTGGGGCTACAGGGAGACCCTGTCTCAAAAAGACCAAAAAAAAGTCTGATATGGTAGCTCACGGCTGTAATCCCAGCAGTGGGGAGACTGAAACAGGAGGATTGCCTTGAATTGGAGGCCAATCTGAGCTGCATAATGAGTTCCAGGCTAGCCCGAGTACAGGGAGATCCTGTCTCAAAAAGACCAAAAAAAAGTCTGATATGGTAGCTCACGGCTGTAATCCCAGCAGTGGGGAGACTGAAACAGGAGGATTGCCTTGAATTGGAGGCCAATCTGAGCTGCATAATGAGTTCCAGGCTAGCCCGAGCTACAGAGTGAAACTCTGTTTCACACAAAATGAAACAAGCTGGATGCGGTATTGCACGCCTTTAATTCCATCACTCGAGGCAGAGGCAGGTGAATCTCTGTGAGATCAGGCTAGCCTGATCTAGGTAGTGAGTCCCAGGCCAGCTAGGGCTGCTGGGAGACCTTGGCTCAAAAAGACATAAAGCAAAACAAAATAAAAAAGCAAATAAAAGAAACAAGTCAGGGGCTGGAGAGATGGCTCAACAGTTAAAGCACCCTTGCTCTTGCAGAGGACCCAAGTTCAGGTCCCAGCACCCACCTGGCAGCTCACAGCCACCTATAATTCTAATTCCAAGGGGATTTTAAGCCTTTTGCTTCTTTGGGCACCTGTACTCATGTGCACATTAGCTGCTCTCCATACATATATGTAATTAAGGGTAAAAAAAAATCTAAAGAAACAAAACCAAAAAAATATCAAAACATAGAGAATCTACCTCCAGCTCTTGATGGAAGGATTTGAGAAGAGACGGGAGGAGTCTATGGCTGCTTTCTGCTTCTATCGAGAGGGTTTTCCTAAAATCAAAAGATACCTGTGTTGACTAGGCATGATCCCTTTAATTCCAGCATTCAGGAGGCAGAGGCAGAGGCAGAGGCAGGAGGATCTCTGTAAGTTTAAGGCCGGCTTGGTCTACATAGTAGGGTCCCTATAAATTCTAGGCCAGCTAGGACTACATGGTGGGACCTCATCTCAAATAAAAACAGAAATGATATCTGTGTTGTGGAGAATGGCATCCCACCCAGGATGTCCATGTTCTAGTCTTAAAGAGTTGTTTATTTTGGGGGCTGGAAAGATGGCCTAGCAGTTGAGAGCACCAACTGCTCTTGCAGAGGACCCCGGTTCGATCCCCAGCACCCACATGGTGGCTGAGAACCATCTGTAACTCCAATTCCAGGAGAACTCCAGTTCTAGGGGAATCCGAGACCCTCTTCTGACCTCCGCGGCATTGCATGACACGGCTGCACAAACCTACCTGCAGACAGTACATTCATACAAACAAACAAACAAACAAATAAATAAATAAATAAAAATTTAAAAAAGAGTTGTTTATTTAGTGTATAGGAGTGTTTGCCTGCATTTGTGTATGTGTGCTACATGCATCCAATCCCCTCACAGGCCAGAAGAAGGCGTCAGATACCCTGGAACTGGAGTTTCAGGTGGTTGTTAGCCACTGTGTGGGTGTTGGCAATCAAACTCAGGTCATCTGCAAGAGCAGCCAGAGCTCTTAACTGCTGAGCCATCTCAGTTCTAGATTTCATCTACACACCTATTGCTTTCACAGAGAAAGAGATGCAGAGATGTGATCAAATCAAAGACCAATCAATCTGCCTTTTGCAATTAGTTATAACCAATCATACCTCCTTTTATATGAAAAAAAAAAAGACAGAGGCATTTAAATCTCCTCCTGAGAGTCCTCAGGTCTGAGAACATCCGTTCTTACAGGGAACATTTGCTTCTCAAAGCACTCCAGGGAAAGTTGTTAGGAGACTTTTTTGACAAATCTGTACATAAAACAAGGTTGGAGCAGAGTGTGGTGTGGTGGCACAGATCTATTGTCCAGCATTTGGGAAACTGAAGCAGGAGGATTTTGAGATTGAGTTCAGCCTGGGCTACAGAGTGAGACCTTGTCTCTAAAATAAAAACAAAACAAAACCCAAACCCAACCCAGGTTAGAATGGGAATTGAGTGACGTGGGCCGGCTGCTTTCCCTGAGAATCTTGATCTTTTAGGACTATTTAATTCTTTAATATTTATTTAATAAGTTTAATAACAATTTGGATTTTTTTTTTTTCAAAAGAATAATGGAGCATAAGAGACTCAGACCATGACCAGGTCCCCAGGCTCACCTGCTGGAGCACGTCTTGATTGCCAGCAAAGTCCCTAAGAGGAAATAAGAAGCTTCTCTCTCAATAACGCTGAATCAATAGTGACAGCCACGTCACTCACAATCAGCAAGGCAGAGTGAGACAGCTCATGGTCCCTGGTGGCAAGCCGAAGAGGCCAAGGAGGAGGTGCCCTGACCAGGGGGAATGTGCTGGAAATTCATCACAGTCAAGTCCCAAGGGAGGCTGGGCAGTGGCTTCTGCAGGGATGAGTGGCAGGCTCTCCTCTTTGGCCCTATGAATGCATAGGAGGAGTGCATTTTTTTTTTTTTTTTTTTTTTTTTTACAGAAAATGCACCCACTTTCTCTGGCTAAGGCTGCAGCCATCAGATTAGAGAGTGGCATGCTTTTGCTTCAGTCTTAAGTCCACAGACTACCAGAGAGTTGGAGATCACCAGCTCTAGGAGGCTGGAAGCCATTTCAAAGAGTGAAAGCCCAGCCTGCTGTGGACAGATGGGGAAGCTGGTGCCCAGGCGGGCTGCATATGCAATTGAGACCCCCCCAAGTCAGCTGGGGTTCACCTCTTCTTGCTCTGCCCCTGAGCAGAAAGGTGAAGGGAAGGGAGAGAAAAGGCAGGTGGGAAGGAGAAAGAGAAGGATGGAGAGGCAGAGGGAGAGAGGATGGGAGTGCAGGGAGCACTGCAGACACTCCGAGGAGCAGCCCCAGCTGCAGACATCGAGGGCAAAAGCCGTTTCCTAAAACAGAAAGCTGAGGGGAAAACAAGGCCAGGGTAAAAATAGTGCAGAGTCATTTTCTGTTAAAATAAAATAAGATGACAGGCACCAGTACTACCCCATGTTCATTTGAAGGGCTGAGGGAGACTAAGGACAGAGCCGTGCCTGCTTGTGAGCAGAAGGCTGTGGCAGGCAGCTGCCCGTGGGACCGCAGTGCTGTCCCTTCTCTCTGGGCCTGTGTTTCCTCAACTGACAAGAGGGACAGTTGAACAACCAATGGGGGCAAGCTCTGTCTGGGTGTGGCGGTGACACTGTGACACCAGCCAAGGAGAACAGAGCCAGGCAGGTCCCTGAGGCTCGCTGGACAGCCTACTTGGTGGGACTCAGGCAGGTCCCTGAGGATAACTGGACAGCCTACTTGGTGGTACCCAGGCAGGTCCCTGAGGCTCGCTGGACAGCCTACTTGGTGGGACTCAGGCAGGTCCCTGAGGCTCGCTGGACAGCCTACTTGGTGGGACTCAGGCAGGTTCCTGAGGCTCGCTGGACAGCCTACTTGGTGGGACTCAGGCAGGTCCCTGAGGATAACTGGACAGCCTACTTGGTGGTACCCAGGCAGGTCCCTGAGGCTCGCTGGACAGCCTACTTGGTGGGACTCAGGCAGGTCCCTGAGGCTCGCTGGACAGCCTACTTGGTGGGACTCAGGCAGGTTCCTGAGGCTCGCTGGACAGCCTACTTGGTGGGACTCAGGCAGGTTCCTGAGGCTCGCTGGACAGCCTACTTGGTGGGACTCAGGCAGGTTCCTGAGGCTCGCTGGACAGCCTACTTGGTGGGACTCAGGCAGGTTCCTGAGGCTCGCTGGACAGCCTACTTGGTGGGACTCAGGCAGGTTCCTGAGGCTCGCTGGACAGCCTACTTGGTGGGACTCAGGCAGGTTCCTGAGGCTCGCTGGACAGCCTACTTGGTGGGACCCAGGCAGGTCCCTGAGGCTCACTGGACAGCCTACTTGGTGGGACCCAGGCAGGTCCCTGAGGCTCACTGGACAGCCTACTTGGTGGGACCCAGGCAGGTCCCTGAGGCTCACTGGACAGCCTACTTGGTGGGACCCAGGCAGGTCCCTGAGGCTCACTGGACAGCCTACTTGGTGGGACCCAGGCAGGTCCCTGAGGCTCACTGGACAGCCTACTTGGTGGGACCCAGGCAGGTCCCTGAGGCTCACTGGACAGCCTACTTGGTGGGACCCAGGCAGGTCCCTGAGGCTCACTGGACAGCCTACTTGGTGGGACCCAGGCAGGTCCCTGAGGCTCACTGGACAGCCTACTTGGTGGGACCCAGGCAGGTCCCTGAGGCTCACTGGACAGCCTACTTGGTGGGACCCAGGCAGGTCCCTGAGGCTCACTGGACAGCCTACTTGGTGGGACCCAGGCAGGTCCCTGAGGCTCACTGGACAGCCTACTTGGTGGGACCCAGGCAGGTCCCTGAGGCTCACTGGACAGCCTACTTGGTGGGACCCAGGCAGGTCCCTGAGGCTCACTGGACAGCCTACTTGGTGGGACCCAGGCAGGTCCCTGAGGCTCACTGGACAGCCTACTTGGTGGGACCCAGGCAGGTCCCTGAGGCTCACTGGACAGCCTACTTGGTGGGACCCAGGCAGGTCCCTGAGGCTCACTGGACAGCCTACTTGGTGGGACCCAGGCAGGTCCCTGAGGCTCACTGGACAGCCTACTTGGTGGGACCCAGGCAGGTCCCTGAGGCTCACTGGACAGCCTACTTGGTGGGACCCAGGCAGGTCCCTGAGGCTCACTGGACAGCCTACTTGGTGGGACCCAGGCAGGTCCCTGAGGCTCACTGGACAGCCTACTTGGTGGGACCCAGGCAGGTCCCTGAGGCTCACTGGACAGCCTACTTGGTGGGACCCAGGCAGGTCCCTGAGGCTCACTGGACAGCCTACTTGGTGGGACCCAGGCAGGTCCCTGAGGCTCACTGGACAGCCTACTTGGTGGGACCCAGGCAGGTCCCTGAGGCTCACTGGACAGCCTACTTGGTGGGACCCAGGCAGGTCCCTGAGGCTCACTGGACAGCCTACTTGGTGGGACCCAGGCAGGTCCCTGAGGCTCACTGGACAGCCTACTTGGTGGGACCCAGGCAGGTCCCTGAGGCTCACTGGACAGCCTACTTGGTGGGACCCAGGCAGGTCCCTGAGGCTCACTGGACAGCCTACTTGGTGGGACCCAGGCAGGTCCCTGAGGCTCACTGGACAGCCTACTTGGTGGGACCCAGGCAGGTCCCTGAGGCTCACTGGACAGCCTACTTGGTGGGACCCAGGCAGGTCCCTGAGGCTCACTGGACAGCCTACTTGGTGGGACCCAGGCAGGTCCCTGAGGCTCACTGGACAGCCTACTTGGTGGGACCCAGGCAGGTCCCTGAGGCTCACTGGACAGCCTACTTGGTGGGACCCAGGCAGGTCCCTGAGGCTCACTGGACAGCCTACTTGGTGGGACCCAGGCAGGTCCCTGAGGCTCACTGGACAGCCTACTTGGTGGGACCCAGGCAGGTCCCTGAGGCTCACTGGACAGCCTACTTGGTGGGACCCAGGCAGGTCCCTGAGGCTCACTGGACAGCCTACTTGGTGGGACCCAGGCAGGTCCCTGAGGCTCACTGGACAGCCTACTTGGTGGGACCCAGGCAGGTCCCTGAGGCTCACTGGACAGCCTACTTGGTGGGACCCAGGCAGGTCCCTGAGGCTCACTGGACAGCCTACTTGGTGGGACCCAGGCAGGTCCCTGAGGCTCACTGGACAGCCTACTTGGTGGGACCCAGGCAGGTCCCTGAGGCTCACTGGACAGCCTACTTGGTGGGACCCAGGCAGGTCCCTGAGGCTCACTGGACAGCCTACTTGGTGGGACCCAGGCAGGTCCCTGAGGCTCACTGGACAGCCTACTTGGTGGGACCCAGGCAGGTCCCTGAGGCTCACTGGACAGCCTACTTGGTGGGACCCAGGCAGGTCCCTGAGGCTCACTGGACAGCCTACTTGGTGGGACCCAGGCAGGTCCCTGAGGCTCACTGGACAGCCTACTTGGTGGGACCCAGGCAGGTCCCTGAGGCTCACTGGACAGCCTACTTGGTGGGACCCAGGCAGGTCCCTGAGGCTCACTGGACAGCCTACTTGGTGGGACCCAGGCAGGTCCCTGAGGCTCGCTGGACAGCCTACTTGGTGGGACCCAGGCAGGTCCCTGAGGCTCACTGGACAGCCTACTTGGTGGGACCCAGGCAGGTCCCTGAGGCTCGCTGGACAGCCTACTTGGTGGGACCCAGGCGTGTGAGAGACCCTGTCTCAAAATACACAGTGGGCGGCTCAGGAAGAAAAACGCCTAGGTTTCCACACCCAAACCCTTCCACTCTCACATACGCATGCACTCACATGCTCACACACACACATGTATCACTCACACTTACATACACATACATGAATGCACACACTTATAGACACACATGAATGCACTCATACACATTCATGCATGTACATACACACATATATACTCATAAGTACATATACACACATACTTATAAATACACATACATGCACACACTCAGGCACACATGCATGCACACACATGTGACACGCACACACTCAGGCACACAAGCCTGCATACACTCACACACACATGCATATACTCATAGACACACTCATACACACACATTCATAAACACACACATACATACACAAACTGAAAATACTGGAAATCTCACGGGAAGATTTTCTTTCTTTGTTTTCTGTTTCCCTTCAAGAGGCTCCGCTCATCTTCCCACTGTCTTCGTTGCCAACTGGGCCAGACCGAGTCTAACTTACCAAGTCACAAGGTGGCACCTTTCTCCTGGCTGGGCTGCCAGTTCCATTTCTGGCTCATCTGCAGCTCATTTTCAGACGCCACCCCCGGGGAGCTTGTTAAAAGGCTGTTGGCATCCCCAGGAGGGGGCCCAATTTGCCTTTATGAATGAAGCGCTCCAGAGAAATCAATGAACAAGTCGCTGGGGTCAAGTAAACAAACCTGCTTTCTCCTTGGGGCCTGGAGTCTCGCTGAGCCTCCAGGAGGGCAGGGTGTTCTGAGAAGTGCTTTGTCTGAGCCTAGCCTGGGTCCCCAGAGCTCTCATCCGGGTCTCCTTGTTCCCATCTCTGGCAGGAGGGGCTTTTCCCAAAGGAAAGAGGAAGCAGCGTCTCTGGGCTTTTATGATCAGAAAAAAACTTTCTTCTTTTTAAATTTTATTTATTTTTATGTGTATGAATGTACTGTCTGCATGTAGGTCTGTGCACCCGTGTCGTGCAATGCCACAGAGGTCAGGAGAGGGTGTCGGATTCCCCTGGAACTGTAGTTAAAGACGGTTCTCAGTCGCCATGTGGGTGCTGGGGATCGAACCTGATCCTCTGCAAGAGCAGTTGGCGCTCTTAACTGCTGAGCCATCTCTCAGCCCCAGAAAAAAACCTTTCTTATGTAGATTTCTAAATGACATTTTATTTTAGTTTGTAGGTTAAAAAGAAATCTTTTTGTGTATGTGTAATGTGTACGAGCATCATATGTGTGGCTTCAGGTGTGTGGATACGGCCCATGTGTGGAGGTAAGAGGACAACCTTGGGTATCAGTCCTGTCTTCTACCCTGTCTAAGATGGAGTCTCTTGTCTTCCACTGCGCATACCTGGCTGGCCCGCCTACACATATCCAAGGATTCTTCCTTCTCACATCTTGCCACAGTAGTACTGGGATTATGGGCCCATGTGTTACTGGATCTGACTTGAAGACAGTTCTGGGGATTTGAACTTAGGTCCCCGTGTGTGTGGCAAATGCTTTGTGCACTGAGCCATCTCCTCAGCCCCTTCCCATCTTTTGGATTCTCAGGTTTTCTCTTCCTCCTCTGCAAATTCAGGAGACACTGGTTAGTTTCTACTATGTATTGGTCACATATATGCCAGGGGTAGAGATTCAGAGATGGCTGGGAAATAGGCCTGTCCTCAGGAGACTGGAGCTCCTTCTGCCCTAGAGTCACTGAAGAGGATCTGTGACCGCAAAGGCCCCTGAACCACACTGGGGAGGCTTCGGGCCTGGCTTCCTTCTCTTTTCTATGTCTTCTTGGGTTGCACTGTCTATCAGATTTTTATTTTTTAAAATTTGGCATTTTCTGGCTGGGTGTGGTGGCTCCTTTAATCCCAGCACTTGGGAGGCAGAGGCAGAAGGATATCTGTCAAGGCCACCCTGTCCTACAGTGAGTTCCAGGCTGGCCGGGGCTACAGGGAGACCCTGACTCAAAAATACAAAAAATATGAGGCTGGAGAGATGGCTCAGCAGTTAGGAGCACCAACTGTTCTTCCAGAGGACCAGGGTTCGATTCCCAGCACCTACATGGCAGCTAAGAGCCCTCTTTAAGCCAGGTGTGGTGGCTCACGCCTTTGATCCTAGCACTTAGGAGGCAGAGGCAGGCAGATCTCTGAGAGTTCAAGGCCAGCCTGGTCTGCAGGGTGACTTCTAGGCCAGCTGGGGTGATAGGGAGACCCTGTCTCAAAAACACACACACAAAATACAAAAAATAAAATTAGCATTTTCTGGGCTGGTGAGATGGTTCAGTGAGTAAAGGCGCCTGCTGCCAAGCCTGAAAATCTGGGTTTGATTCCAAATGGGTAGTAACTCCTGTAAATTATTCTCGGACCTCTAAATGTGTGCTGTGCCATGCAAGAGCCTACACACATACATTCTCTCTCTCTCTCTCTCTCTCTCTCTCTCTCTCTCTCTCTCTCTCTCACACACACACACACAAACAATAGATGATGTCTTTTTGAGACAGGATCTCCTGGTAGCTCTGGCTGTCCTGGAACTCACTCTGTAGAACAGGCTGGCCTTGAACTCACAGAGATCCACCTGCCTCTGCCTCCCGAGTGCTGGAATTAAAGGCATGCCCACCACGCCTGGCCCGGCTGAGTCTCTTAAAACGTCTATGTATAGACGGGAAGAATTGAGTCTCTTAAAACGTCTATGTATAGACGGGAAGAATGTTCCTTTTTGGCTAAGAAAGTTTAAATTGTGTTTTTGCGGCCATTTGCAACTAAAAAAGCCCCATGATTCTCACAGACTTGAAAAGACTACATTTTCTCAGAGACAGGAGGGCTGCTTTGGGCAGCAATAAGTGAACTAATTAATGTGAAGAAGTTTCCTGCTGGGAGCACCCCTTTACTTAACAAGAAGTGTGGAGGTCACTTATGTGAGATGCAGCGGCCACTTCAGGGATCCAGGTGCCTTCTGTATGTTGGTGTTGGTTTGCTTGTTTTTGAGTCAGGGTCATCTTATAGCCGCAGCTGGCCTGGAACTTGCTATGTAGACCAGGCTGGGCTTGATCTCACAGTGATCTGCCTGGCTCTGTCTTCCAAGTGCTGGGATTAAAGGCTTGCACCACCATGCCCAGCTATAAGAGAGGCCCACACTGACTCCATTTTGGGTATAGCCATCATTCTAAGCAGTTACCAGAACCTGCCCAATTCGGGGGGGAAAAGGTCAGTTGCTCAAGGTTTATTGGCAGCTGACCTTTTCTGGATGAGGTCAGTTGCTCGAGGCCTCAAGAGCAGCTAACTTAAACTTGTTAAAGTTAACTGTTGGTATGTGAGGGCAGGTAGACTGGCCCAACATTTCCTCCTTCTGGTTGCAGGATTGTGTCTAAAGATAACCTTTGGTATGTGGGGCAGGTGGGCTGACCTAACCATGAGCTATAACCCTGCTATTATCCAATAAGGCTAGAAGCTACCCAAACCCCGCTAAACTTCCCCTAGACCCTGTATAAAAGGCCTGCGAGCCAAGTTATCAGGTTGGAGCCTTTTCCCTCCCACCCCAGCATGCTGGTTTACTTTTTCCTGAAATAAAGTCCTGCTTTTCCATCCTTCGGTGTGTCTGGTGTGGATTCTTGGACCCTAACACAGCTTATTTGTTTTGAGACAGGGTCTTTGTAGCTCAGATTAGTCTAGAACTCACTATGTAGACCAGGCCGACCTAGAACTCACTGCGTAGACCAGGCTGGCCTGGACCTTGTAGCAGTCCTTGTGCCTCTAAGTGCTGGGACGACACGTGCTCTATCCTGCTGGATTGCATGATGCCTTTTGTCCTTAGGACCATTCTGTCACGATGGTTAGATGCCCACCACAGTGCAGCCCCCGCGCATGTCCTGTGAGCCATCCAGAAGCTTCTCAGGCTCTTGTTTTTATTTTTGAAACCAGAGAGGAAAACTTTCCTCAGACTCGCCTCAACCAACATCTTCTCTGGCTTCATTGGTGAGAAAGGATCACATGACCATCTCTAGCTGCAAAGGAAGCTGGAAAAGTGACCAATCAGCTATCACCTTCGGCTCTGTGGTAAAGGGCTCTGACATAGTCTCCCATCATAGTGGGCACTGAGGGGATGCTCCCTGCTGGGTAGATCCCGCTGGCTCAGGGCAAACCTTCCGCATTGTCTGGTCACTCAGATCTCTGGCAGCTCTGTGTGTGTGTGTGTGTGTGTGTGTGTGTGTACATACGTGTGTGTGTGTGTATATGTGTGTGTGTGTACATACATGTGTGTGCACTGCCGTGGGCTGGCTCTCCCATGGAATAGGGAGGGCTCTGAACTAGTAACCGAGCAGTGGTGTGTTGTACTGTCCCTCCCTGCTCTGCCTAGTAACCGAGCAGTGGTCTGTTGTACTGCCCCTCCCTGCTCTGCTAGTAACCAAGAAGTGGTCTGTTGTACTGCCCCTCCCTGCTCTGCTAGTAACCGAGCAGTGGTCTGTTGTACTGTCCCTCCCTGTTCTGCCTAGTAACCAAGAAGTGGTCTGTTGTACTGCCCCTCCCTGCTCTGTCTAGTAACTGAGCAGTGGTCTGTTGTACTGCCCCTCCCTGCTCTGTCTAGTAACTGAGCAGTGGTCTGTTGTACTGCCCCTCCCTGCTCTGTCTAGTAACTGAGCAGTGGTCTGTTGTACTGCCCCTCCCTGCTCTGTCTAGTAACCGAGCAGTGGTCTGTTGTACTGCCCCTCCCTGCTCTGTCTAGTAACCGAGCAGTGGTCTGTTGTACTGCCCCTCCCTGCTCTGTCTAGTAACCGAGCAGTGGTCTGTTGTACTGCCCCTCCCTGCTCTGTCTAGTAACCGAGCAGTGGTCTGTTGTACTGCCCCTCCCTGCTCTGTCTAGTAACCGAGCAGTGGTCTGTTGTACTGCCCCTCCCTGCTCTGTCTAGTAACCGAGCAGTGGTCTGTTGTACTGCCCCTCCCTGCTCTGTCTAGTAACCGAGCAGTGGTCTGTTGTACTGCCCCTCCCTGCTCTGTCTAGTAACCGAGCAGTGGTCTGTTGTACTGCCCCTCCCTGCTCTGTCTAGTAACCGAGCAGTGGTCTGTTGTACTGCCCCTCCCTGCTCTGTCTAGTAACCGAGCAGTGGTCTGTTGTACTGTCCCTCCCTGCTCTGTCTAGTAACCGAGCAGTGGTCTGTTGTACTGCCCCTCCCTGCTCTGTCTAGTAACCGAGCAGTGGTCTGTTGTACTGCCCCTCCCTGCTCTGTCTCTCCATCGTCCTCTTAGTTGGCTGTGCTGTTCTCGTGGCTCTGGGGCGAGATGACACAGGAGCGATGCACGGAGGAAACATGGGGATTCTTAGCTTTGAGTTTCAGAAGCTGAGACCAGAATGAATCCTGGGGACGGGTGCAAAAAAAAAAAGCTGACACTCCTTTTAAAATATTTTATTATTTTTATTTTTATGTGTATTAGTATATGCCTGCATGGTGTAAGTGTAGGAGCGCTCCCGGCCAGCCGGCGGAGTTCCAAGGCCCTGACAAGCCAGTACTGTTACACATTCTATTTCCAAAAGAGGCATCCAAGGATCAGAGAGGGTCAGTAAGTTTCTCAAGACCACAGAGGGGCAGAGGGGCATCTAACACAGGTCCCTGAAGCCTGCAGGCTCTGCCTAATCCCAGTCAAATGACTTTTCCAAGGTCACCACTCCTGAGCTTTTCGTGGGTCCCCTTGTCACTTAACAGAGACCCCAAATTGCAGTTGCCTAAGGCTGTAGGCTCCTTCCTCCTGTGGCCACACCTCCCTCCTCCATATCCTGAGGCAGCACATGGCCCTCCACATCCTTCCTTCCCTGCTCAGCTAACCTGGACCAGCTCCACAGGGCACACACCTCTGTTTACTTGTTCCTTGGGCAGGGTAAAAGGCTGGTAAGGGGTGGTAACTGGAGCAAAGCTTTGCCTCGGAGGCCGTCACCTGGACTGCATTACAGCAGCAGGTAGCGAATTACACTTTGATTTCCTCAAATCTCCATCTTACCACACTTGGTTTTTCTCTGTTCCCTCTTTTTAAAATTTGAAAGGATTTCACAGGACTAGGGAAGAGAGCTCAGCCAGTACAGTGCTTACTTTGCAAGCACTGGGACCTGAATTCGGCGCTCAGAATCCAGGTTAAAGCCTGTAACCCAATGCCGGGATGCCCAGAAAGAAGGATCCCTAGGGCTCCTGGCCCAGCCCATCTAGCTCATCAGTGAGATCTTGGTTCAGCGAGAGACCCTGCCTCAAAAAACAAGGTGGAGGGCAGTAGGGGCAGAGAGCCCAATGTTGCCAGAGACTGTGGTCCTGCCTCGGGTCAGTGCCGACCCTGCCACCCTGGCAAGCTTAGGAGCCCCACGAACTCCTCTGCAGTGAAGATGTAGTCCTGTTTACTTTACTTGGTCCCTTTGAGGTGCTTTGAGGGAAAAAGTATCATGCCTGCGCTGCGACTGACGCAACATGAGTGTTGGCTGTGGATAACTGGTGCCAAGCTTCAAGGCCATACTGACAGGTCTGCAGCCTCAGAGTCCTCTGGATAGCAGGAGAGACTCATCAATCATGTCATCAAACAAGCAAGTGTCACTTGCCACCCAAGGGCCCCAGTGGAGAAAGGGGCATGAATGGGCAGGAGGCTCTTGGGAAAATCCGGAGGGTTTCTGTGCTGAGGCGGAACTACAGGGTTTTGAAAATCATACCTTGGAGAAGAAACAGGTGTGGGAGGGGAGTGCAGAGAGCCTGGGGCCGTGTCCTGGGGTTTGTCCTTCAGGGCTCTGACCACCTGTCCACCATGGCCCCTTTCCGCTTCCACTCCAAGGGCTTCCCTCTTCCTCCTTCCAGCGCTTCCAGAGTAGGAGCTGATGCTGGTGATCTGAGCCTCAGAGTGACAAAGAAGCGGCCATTTGCAGAGACGGAGCTGGCCTCCAGCCCGTGGGTGGGACTAGCAGGGAAGCCACAGAAACTGAGGGGCAGGGACTGCCTTCTTCGGTCACTGTTCTCTTGAAAACCCAGGCCAACATCGCTCAGAGGGCTACGGCCAGTGTCTGGGGTGATGTCAAGAGGTGACATCTCTGGGAGGAAGTGTGGGATAGGCAGGGGGCTGAGGGGTCAGCTTCTGCTGTACCCCTGGGGTGCTGAGGATCCCATGAAGGTGGAAGGCAAAGTTTCAGTTGGGGGTACACTCCTGAGGTGGGGGGTGCCTCTTGGGACATTTATAAGATACCACATGGACATCTTCCTTTTTCTCTGTCTATATACACACGCCTAAAACCCATTCCACTTCCTACCTGGTTTTCCTGAGATAATGTGTTTAGGGGCCTCTATTCAATCTCAGTTTATCTTCCCTTAGTCATTGCTACTCTAGTAAGAATTAGGGACCAATTTACTTCCTAATAGAAGAAGTATAACTACGAGGCCCTCAAGAACATGGTACCCTGAATGTTCCTGTCATTGAAGGGACCAGAAAGTAGCTGGCTAGAGCTCCAGCTCCCAGGCCTAAGGGTCAAGCCACACCTAAGCCTTGGTGGCCCTTCCAGCCTGCGGTCCTGCTCACATTCCTACCCATAAGCCACACGGCCTAGAGCACCTGTGGGTGCCCCCCTCTCACTGTAGGCTTCGGTCTAAACCCTCTAGGTTGTGAAGGGATCCACCTCTCCCAGCTTTGAATGCCCTGTGGCCCTGAGCAGGTGCCTGTGGCCTCTGTCCTCAGGCTGGGTGATGGCAGCAGCCCCAATCTGTCCCCATGCCTGGTTCTGCCCTGGCCATCTGGACTTAAGGCCCCCAGGCACTGCTGAGTCCAGGGCTGCAGCTGGCACTGGGGCCCCACAACCAAGTTGCTGGCTCCCTCTCCCATACCCAGATCATACAGGCGCATCTGGCTAGCATCTGGGCAGCTCCAGCCTCTGAGCCTCTGATTCCAGAGGCTACAGCCCAGCTGTGCTGAGCGTGGAGGCTGGTGTGAGCTGTGGGGATGCTCGCTTTGGCTCCCTCTCTTCCCACGGGGGCTCTGACTCCTCATCAGATCCAGGACCAGGCTGCCTTCTGTAGCAGACACTTGGGCCTCCCTGCCAAGAAAGCCTCTTGCTGTCCAACCTAGAGCCCAGAGACTCCCAGACTCAGGGAGGCTGCTGGTGGCTGTGATGGTTCGTCTTAATGAGCATTGACTTAATGAGCACTTGTTGGTACACGTGTACCAACATGCCCGGCCCATAGTGATTGGGAGACAGAGGCAGGAGCATCTCTGTGAGTTCAAGGCCAGCCTAGTCTACGCAGTGAGTTCCAGAATAGCTGGATCTATAGGGAGACCCTGTCTCAAAAAGACCAAAAAAATTACTATAAATGTTTTTTTCTTTTTTGAAACAGGGTCTTCCTGTAGCCACAGCTGGCCTGGAGCACAATATATGTTAGTCACATCCACTCCACCTCCTTCACCTACCCTCATCCCCCTAACCATCTCCCAACTCCATGTTCTCTCTCTCTCTCTCTCTCTCTCTCTCTCTCTCTCTCTCTCTCTTTCATTCAGTTTTTGAGAAAGAGTCTTCCTGTACCCTCGGCTAGCCTAGAACTTACTATGTAGACCAGGTTGGCCTCAGTCTCACAGAGCTCTCCTTGCCTCTTCCTCCTGAGTGCTGGGATTAAAGGTAGGCACCATCATGCCTGGATTTTAAAAATTTAACTCATCAACTAATGGTCCATATACTTTACTTTTTTTATTTTTTTTTTATTTTATTTATTTCTGTATGTGTATGAATGTACTGTCTGCATGCAAGTTTGTGCACCCATGTCGTGCAATGCCGCGGAGGTCAGAAGAGGGTGTCGGACTCCCCTGGAACTGGAGTTCTCCTGGAATTGGAGTTTCACATGGTTCTCAGCCACCATGTGGGTGCTGGGGATCGAACCAGGGTCCTCTGTAAGAGCAGTCGGCGCTCTTAACCGCTAGGCCATCTCTCCAGCCCATACTTTACTTTTTGTTGTTTGCTTTTTGATACAGGGTTCCCAGCTGTCCTGGAACTTACTATGTAGACTAGGCTGGTCTTGATCTCCCAGAGATCTACCTGCCTCTGCCTCCTGAGTGCTGGATTAAAGGTGTATGCTGCCATGCCCAGCTGTCCTTATACTTCTAGCGTGGGACCATCCATTGGAGTGTGGTTGACCAACAGGACTCATACTTTTATTTTATTTTATTATTTTTTTAATTTATTATTATTTTTTTTGTGTGTATATGAATGTACTGTTTGCATGTAGGTTTGTGCACCCGTGTCATGCAATGCCACAGAGGTCAGAAGAGGTTGTCAGATTCCCCTGGAACTGGAGTTAAAGACGGTTCTCAGCCGCCATGTGGGTGCTGGGGATCGAACCCGGGTCCTCTGCAAGAGCAGTGGGCGCTCTTAACCACTAGGCCATCTCTCCAGCCCCAGGACTCATACTCTTAAAGCAAACTGACTCTTCCCCACAAGCCATCAACTGCCAATAGCTTCTCAGTTAGGGGTGGGGGGCTCATGAACCCCTCCCCATTCCATACTAGATTGTCGATGGGCTTGAGTTTGTGCAGGTCCTGTGCAGGCAACTGTGCTGCTGTGAGTTTGTGAAGGGCAGTAGTCTTGTCATGTCCAAAAGACATGGTCCTTATAATCTTTCCACCCCTTCTTTTTTTTTTTAATTTTATTTATTTCTGTATGTGTAAGAATGTACTGTCTGCATGCAGGTTTGTGCACCCGTGTCGTGCAATGCCGCAGAGGTCAGAAGAGGGTGTCGGATTCCCCTGGAACTGGAGTTCTCCTGG
Source organism: Rhizomys pruinosus (assembly GCA_009823505.1). Lineage (NCBI taxonomy): Eukaryota > Metazoa > Chordata > Mammalia > Rodentia > Spalacidae > Rhizomys > Rhizomys pruinosus. The sequence continues at coordinate 1,030,982 of VZQC01012462.1, read as the reverse complement.
AATTGGAGTTTTGGATGGTTCTCGGCCGCCATGTGGGTGCTGGGGATCGAACCTGGGTCCTCTGTAAGAGCGGTCGGTCGGCACTCTTAACTGCTAGGCCATCTCTCCAGCCCTCCACCCCTTCTTTTAAAATAGTCCGTGAGCCTTGGGGAGGGATGCTAGAGACGTCCCATTTGTGTCTGAGCACTGTACAGTCTCTTACTCTCTGCATTTTGACCAGTTGTGAGTTTCTACTTTAACCACGTAAACACTTCTCTGATGAGGTCTGAGGACTGCAGTGATGTTCAGGCAGAGAGATATGAATTTAGAAGGAGTTTGATGCTGTGTCTGTTCTGAAAAATAATAGTAGTAGGTTCACCCCTGGGGCCTGTGAGCTCTTCAATCATGGGTTCTTGGGCAGATTTGCATTTTTAGGCATGTGTTTCGTCTTGTGGAATGGGTCTTGAATCCAAGCAGGAAGCTATTGGTTACTTCCATAATGTTCACGCCACTATTGCCGTATGGGTCATTATTGCAGTTCACAGGGTTCACAGTTAGGTGAGAATGTTGATGAGTTTCTACCCTGCAGCCTGCATAACATCTTCTGGTACTATGTCAGGTAGCCAGCAAGAAGGAAACTTCCTGGTCACAGTACCAATGTGAATTCTCCATGTCTTATGATTATTTCTTCAGAAATAGGGTTTTACCAGCCGGGCGTGGTGGCGCACGCCTTTAATCCTAGCACTTGGGAGGCAGAGGCAGGTGGATCTTTGTGAGTTCAAGGCCAGCCTGGTCTACAGAGCGAATTCCAGGACAGCTGGGGCTCCAGGGAGACCCTGTCTGGAAAAGACAAAAAAAAAAAAAAAAAAAAAAAAAAAAAGAAATAGGGTTTTACCATCAAGTTCTGGTGAGCAACCTAGAGCAATGACAGTAGCTTGTGTTGTTCTATCCCAGACCTAGCATGGGCTCTTTGTTTGGCAAACTATGGCTTCTGGGATGGGCATAATCCCTGTGTAGAGTAACTCCAATTAAACCTTTTTATATGGATGTAAACATATATATGAAGCTTATACAATAGTATGTTTCTATGTAGCTTTTTAAAGCATCTTTAGATTTAGTTATGCCTCTCATTGTTATCAGCATCTTTAAAAGAATTATTTATTATTTTTATTAATAATAATAATATTTTTATTATTTGGTCTTCTCGAGACAGGGTCTCCCTGTAGCCCCAGCTGTCCTGGAACTCTCTCTGTAGACCAGGCTGGCCTTGAACTTACAAAGATCTGCCTGCCTCTGCCTCCCAAGTGCTAGGATTAAGGGCATGCGCCATCACACCCAGCTATTTTTATTTTATGTGCATAAGTGTACTGCCTGCTTGTGTGTATGTGCACCCATGCTGTGCAGTGCCTGGGGAGGCCAGGAGGTGTCAGATCCCCTGGAACTGGAGTTACAGGTAGTTATTTGCCACCATGTGGGTGCCAGGAATTGACCTGAGTCTTCTGCAGGAGGAACCAGTGCTCTTAACTGCTGAGCCATCTCTCTAGGCCCATCTCTCTAAGAATCTTTTGAAATTTATTTTTAATTTATGTGTATGAGTGCTTTGCCTGTGTGCATGGAAGTGTACCCATGTTGTGCAATGCCCACAGAGGCCAGAAATCAGATCCCCTGGAACTGGGGTTAAAGATAGTTGCTAGCCACCACATGGGGTGCTGGGAAGCAAACCCCATCCTCTGTAACTGCTCAGCCATCTCCCCAGTCTCCCACCATTTTTTATTTACTTGCTGTCACCATCTTAGTCACCTGTTAACTCAGAGATAAACTGACTTTGTGCTTCAGTATTAAGGATCAAATTCAGCCTCTGGCATACTAGGCAAGTGCTCTACCACGGAGCTACAACCCCAGCCCCCCTTCCCCCATTTTACTTTGTTTTCTAATAGTGATTTAAAAATTATTTTTAATTTTTTATGTGTATGAGCCAATTGCCTGAGTATATGTAAGTGCACCTGTGCTATACCATGCCCATGGAGGTCAGAAAAGGGTGTTAAATCCCCTAGTATTGGAGCTGTGTGGGTGCTGGGAATCAAACCTGGGTTCTCTATAAGAGGAGCTGGTGTTCTTAACCTCTGAGACATTTCTCCAGCTTTATTTATTTATTTATTTATTTATTTATTTATTTATTTCAGAGTCTTCCTGTAGTCCCATATTGCCTGGAACTCCCTATGAGGACAAGGCTGACCTCTGTCTTATAGAGATCTGACTGCCTCTGCTTACCGAGTGCTGGGATTAAAGGTGTGTACCACTGCACCCAGATCTTTGCTTTTAATTTTGAGACAAGGTCTCACTAACTTGCTTGGACTGTCTTTGAGCTTGCTCTGTAGCCAAGGTGGTCCTTGAACTTTTAATCCTCCTACCTCAGCCTTGCAACCAAGCTAGGCTTACAGCTTTGAATTTGCTTTCTTTTAGTGCAGTAGTTTTCAGGATGTGGCACATGACCACAGTATCACTGGGGCTCCCTGGCATTATTAAAACGCAGCTCTCATCCCCACCTCCACTGAGCTAGAGACCCTTTGAGTAGAACCAGAAATAAGAGAAAAGTGCTGTTGTGGGCAGAGAGAGGACCTAAGGATGACTGTCACTGACTTGGGACAGCAAGCAGACTGGAGGGACCACAGGCCTCTGTGTCCGTTGTCTCCTTGTCCCCGGAGGAGCTATGGCTGAGCTGGAAGCAAGTGGCCCAATGTGTCAACATCGATTGAGAGAGACTTGGGCAAAAGAACCTGCAGACCCCAAAGCCTGCAGAGCTGTGGAGCAGAGGAAGCCGTACTCTGGTGCAGACCGAGAAGAAAGAAGTGAGTGACATCGGCTTTTGGGGCGTGTGGGCGGTCTGGGCTTTAGCCAGCTTTCTTCTGCAAGTCGATTCCTCTGGCTCATGGTCCATCGTGAATAGCCGGTTCTGTCAGCCTGGAAGGCTACCACCATCCTTGCCCTCATCCTCTCCTGACATTAGCATTGAATGTTGTGATGGTTAATCCTGTTAATCCTGGGTGTCAACTTGACTGGATCTAGGATAAACTAAAATGAGAAAGAGATCTTCAGATTGGATCATTTAGAGCTGGAAGACCCACCCTAAATGTGGGCGGTACTTCTAGTGGCACCGGTATAAAAGGCCACAGCAAAAGGGGGCTCTTCCCTTTCTGCTGTTTGCCTTCTCTCTCACTGCTGAGTTTATCTTGCTGCTGTGATCAACTCATTGGATCCCAGCATAGACTGAAGACTAGAAGATCTCCTGGAATCCATCAGGCCTTCAGTGCCAGATTGGGACTACTGAGATTGGGACTGCTGAGACATCCAGCCTCATGGACTGAGCAACTACTGGATTCTCACCTCTCCAGTGTGGCCAGACATTGTTGGACTACTCAGACTCTAATCCATGAACTAATCTAATAAATCCACATCTATCTGTCTGTCTGCCTGTCTATCATCTATCTATCTATCTATCTATCTATCTATCTATCTATCTATCTATTCTACTGATTCTGTTTCTTTAGAGAACCTTGACTAATATAAATGTCAACATCCATTTCTAGGCCCTCTCCTAATGCCTCCATTTCAGCATCTCTACCCCAAGATGTGCCACTCTGGCCCTGCAGAGAGTTCTCACAGCCCAGCAAAATGGCCCAGCTCATGACATGAGAGAGGAGCACAAAGATGTCCTAGTTTGCCTTCTGCTGCTGTGATAAAACACCAATGAAAAGCAGCTTAGGGGAGGAAACGGTTTGTTTGGCTCACACCTCCGTGTGTCAGTCCATCATTAAGGGAAGGCAGGGCAGGAACTGAAGCAGAGACCATGGAGGAAGTCAGCTTACTGGCTCAGTTCACTTGACTTGCTCAGCTACCTTGCTTGCCTAGGGATGGCCCCACCCACAGTGGGCCTGGCTCAATTAGCAATTAAGAAAATGCTTCACAGACATTCCCACAGGCCAGTCTGATGGGGAGAGATTCCCCAATTCAGGTTCCTTCTTCCTAGATAATTCAGGTTGACAAAAACTAAGCAGCACAAAGCCTTGGTGTACCCCAGCCTATTTAGCTTCTTGACCTTCTTCCTCTCCAGTCTGGGCCTTTGCTGCTGTCCTCCTGTGTACTGGGAGGACTCTTCCCTTGCTGTAGCCAAGTGAGGCCCTCACTCCTTCAGCCCTGACCCATCCCCGGCATCTACGGTGGCCTCTTCTTTCACAGGCTCTTGGCCCCACATTGGACCCCACCTTGCTGTTCTGGCTCTCCCAGTACTCCTGACCCAGTACCCCTGACCCAGTGCCCCTGACCCAAGCTCCTGAAGGCTGGGGTTATGACACCTGCAGCACAGATCAGCAATCAATCTCTTTGTCAATACTGGATGCCCATGCCTCTTGAATGCTTCCTCCACCCCGAGGGGGATTTTCATTGCTGCCATCCCTGTCCCTCTGCCCTGAGTCAACAAAACAAAACAAAACAAAAAACAGGTGGTTTCTCCTTCTTCTCATCCTCAAGTGCCAGTCAAATAGTCCCCAAATCCCAGTGCTTTGCCCAATAGAGCAGCCGGACATCCGCCATACCCAGCTACCCACTCTTCCTTTTGGTCTATACTTGGCATTACATAAAATTACATTTTTCAGGGCTGGAGAAATGAATGGCTCAGCAGTTAAGAGCGCCCGACTGCTCTTTCAGAGGACCCGGGTTCGATTCCCAGCACCCACATGGCAGCTAAGAACCATCTTTAACTCCAGTTCCAGGGGAATCTGACGCCCTCTTCTGACTTCCATGGCATTGCATGATACCGGTGCACCAACCTACATGCAGAGAGTACACTCCTACACATAAAAAATAATAAAATAGGGCTGGAGAGATGGCCTAGCGGTTAAGAGCGCTGACCGCTCTTACAGAGGACCCGGGTTCGATCCCCAGCACCCACATGGCGGCCGAGAGCCATCTGAAACTCCAATTCCAGGAGAACTCCAGCTCCAGGGGAATCCGAGACCCTCTTCTGACCTCCGCGGCATTGCACGACACGGGTGCACAGACCTGCATGCAGACAGTACATTGATACACAGAAATAAATAAAAAATTAAAAAATAATAATAAAATAAAAAAAGTACATTTTTCTTTCATTTTTCTTGCATCAAAGCCAACCTTGGGGCAAGCAGGTTAGAAGCTGTTTCTTTTCAGACACACAGAATCCGAGTCTGTAGGGGCCAGAGAGGAGAAGCAACATGCCCAGCCTCACACAGCTGGTGAGCAGCCCAAAGTTCTGTGCACGCCTCAAGTCTGCGGCTCCCTCTTCAAGAACCTTGAAGCTGCCCTGGGCTGCAGTCTGGACTCTAGGTCCTCCCTCAAGTTCCCAGTGAGCCTGCCTGGTACACAGACCCCAGACCTCTCCACTGTCTCTGCAAAGGTCAAGGGATGCAGATGGCATGCATCCCTTTGAATTGGAAGCTGGGAGGTTCAAAGAGGAGCACAGGAACCCTCTCGGTTCATTGTCTGCAAACCAGCGGGGATGGTGGTGGGTGGACCAGTTGCTTTTCGGGAAAACCGAGGCCCAGGAGGTAGGTGACCACATTCCATTCACTTTCTTTTTTTTTTTTTTATTTTTTTTTTTAATTTTATTTATTTCTGTATGTGTATGAATGTACTGTCTGCATGCAGGTCTGTGCACCCGTGTCATGCAATGCTGCGGAGGTCAGAAGAGGGCGTCGGATTCCCCTGGAACTGGAGTTAAAGACGGTTCTCAGCCACCATGTGGGTGCTGGGGATCAAACCCAGGTCCTCTGCAAGAGCAGTTGGCACTCTTAACCGCTAGGCCATCTCTCCAGCCCCAGTCATGCCATTATTTTTTTTAATTTTATTTATTTCTGTATGTGTATGAATGTAGTGTCTGCATGCAGGTCTGTGCACCCGTGTCATGCAATGCTGCGGAGGTCAGAAGAGGGCGTCGGATTCCCCTGGAACTGGAGTTCTCCTGGAATTGGAGTTTTGGACGGTTCTCAGCCGCCATGTGGGTGCTGGGGATCAAACCCGGTTCCTCTGTAAGAGCGGTCGGTGCTCTTAATTACTAGGCCATCTCTCCAGCCCCCAAATCTTAAAAAAAAAATCTGGGGCTGGAGTGATGGTTCAGTGGTTGGAGTGATGGTTAAGAGCACTGGCTGCTCTTGGAGAGGAACTGGGTTCAATTCCTGGCACCTACATGGCAGCTACAACTGTCCATAACTCCAGTTCCAGGGGAATCTGACTCCCTCTTCTGACCTCTGTTGGCACTTTATAACACCCGTGCACTTACGTACATGCAAGCAATACATGCACATAAAATAAAAATGACAAATAAAATATATATAAAAAAGAGAGATCCAGCCCATGAAGAATTCAGCTAACTGCAAAGAAGAAACTAATCCAGGCATCTCTGTCCTGTCAGGACTTCTCTCTGCCGATGGAGAGATTGTAGTTTCTGTTTTTCTGTTTTGTGCGTGTGCATGGTTGTACACATGTGTGTGTGCATGAGTGTATGTGCGTGTGGATGTGGAAGCCATGTGGTCCAGTGCCCCAGTTTTTCACCAAGTCCTGGGCATCTAACCCTGTCCTTGTGCGGTGAGCACCATGCTGCTGAGCAGCACCCCCAGACCTAGTTTCTGTTTTTCTGTGTGACTACTAACAATTCGGTGTGAATTTAAGGCAGAGGAGAAGCAGGATGTCCTCTTGGGGTCACAAGTGCTGAGAGCTTCTGAATCCATGGTTCAGTTTCCAGTGTCGTGCCTGGCCTTGTGAACCACCCCTTAGCTTTTGGGGTGGCTGGCGGGCCAGTCATGTCTCTGAGCTCTAAGGAGGTCCCTGCCCCGGGGCCACCAGTACATCCTGGTGCCTCAATCTGAGGGACAGTGGTCAGGGTGTTTGCCCATTGGATTTGGGCACAGACAGTGTGCTGTGGGTTCCTGAAGTTCCAGCTGTGGGTGGTCACAGGCCAGTGACAGAAGCACAGGAAGGGATCAGCTTGGGAATCACAAAGGGCTGGGGTGGGGGGTGGGGCTCTACCACCCAGGTGGGTGTGGCCTTGTGACTGTACCCGGAAAGTCTCACACTAATTCTTCATACCCTGTAGAAATCAGAAGGGTCAACATGGAGACGCACAGACCAAAGGTCCTGTGGTTCCGCTTGTGTCTGTGCAACATTAGGCAGGTGCCCTCAACCTGTCTGGGCCTGTTCCTCAGCCACAAAGCTGTGGAACAGAAGAAGCCGACTGCCCGGATCCCATGCAGGGTGCATATATTTGCCTTCTGGTGGGCTACTCCGGAGCCGAAGGCCCAGGGACGTTGGGGATTGTCTCTGAGTGGAGTGATGTGTATACTATCTGTGGATTGAGCCTCGCTGGAGATGAAGACAGGTGGGATCTGGCTGCAGAGGACCCTAGTCCTTCCCATTAGTGGCTTTTTGGGGTGGCATTGAGACAGGGTTCTGTGGAGGAACTTCTGTAGTGGCGTCTCTGGACTCTAATTTGAAAGAATCTGGGTTTCAGGACTAGGCGAGTGGAGTCCCACTCATGGGAGCGGCTCCTCTCTTGCTTCCCTGCTCGTCTGCTGTAGGGGTCAAGGTCTTTCCATATTCTGACATCTATGGGCCCCGCTTTCAGTTGTGAGAGTCACCAGGGCGGCTTTCCAGAGGATGCTGGGAGAGGGGAGGTCTCTTGCTTGGATCACCCAGCTACAGGGAGGCAGAACCCAGCCTCCTCCCCTGAGCCCTCAGCCCCTTGCCGCTGAGGTCCCCACCCTGGGCTGCCACACTGCTCAGCTACCATCCGAATGGCTCATCCTTCTCTGTCACCAGTTTCTGCCTTCCGATGTCCAGCTGCATAGATGCCTCTGACCTCCAGTTAGTGGGAAGCTGCTCGCCCTCAAAGCGCTCACTTAACCCTCCCAGCGGCGGCCCTGCCTGCTCTGAGCCTCCCTGGCACCTGACCAGCTGTAGCAGCAAAACCCTGAGCTCGATGCTTCTGACCACCCGATGGCCACCGTTCCCTCCACTTAATAAAGGCGGAGAACCACGGGTGGTCGACGGCTGAGGCCCGCAGCAGGGCTGAGGTGGAAATTAAAAGCAGCGGCCCAGAGTGGGTTCGCAGGCAACTGCAGGAACCATGAATATTTTACAACAAACCGGAATTATTAATGTTTCAATAAAAACCCAAACCCCCATGTCCACGGGAGGGTTGCATGTGACTTCAGGCCTCCTGCAAACCGCTGCGGGCTCCTCCGCCCTTCTCAAAGCCACTCAACGTGGTTTTGCTTAAACCGTCCGCATCTCTCAACCCTCAGCCCGCTGCTCCCGAGTGGGCAGCTGCATCCGCCCGGCCGCCCCGATAATTAGCATGGCCGCCCTTCCTTCTGAGCTGCGCACGGCCAGAGAAATATTTCTGGAAGACTATTTACGAACTTCCCCATCGTCATCAATCATGGGGAAGAAGGCGCTGGAGCACCGGTTTTACCTCAAGGACCTCTAATGCAGAAAAGCTATTTACTGGGCACGGTTGGGCTGCGATATCTGCTGCCCTTACTATGGAATACATAATAGCATCAATAATTAAGTATAAATTGGGTTTAATATTTTATGCTGGCGACATGTAATTTACACTCTCCCCGAGAAATCAAAGGTCACGCCTGATCAAGGGAGCATAGGGTCACAGTGCATGGCCCCCTGGTGGTAGCTGCGGCCAGAGACGGAGGAGACAGGGGTGCCTGCTGCTGGGGCCTGGGAGCTGCAGGCACACTGTGGCCCCAGGGATCTTCTGAGGAGGTCTTGGGGCACCCTGGGGTGAGCCACCCAAAGTGGGTAGTTCGTTTGGGGCGTCTGAGAGGGTAGCATTCCTCCGAGGGACAGAAGGTGATGGAGCTGATCATGTCCTCATGGGGAAACTGAGGTCGAGGCTGATGCAGGGATTCAGAGGCAGGGTATAAATAAGACCCAGGGGGGCTGGAGAGATGGCCTGGCGGTTAAGAGCGCCGACTGCTCTTGCAGAGGACTGGGGTTCGATCCCCAGCACCCATATGGCGGCTGAGAACCGTCTGAAACTCCAATTCCAGGAGAACTCCAGTTCCACGGGAATCCGACACCCTCTTCTGACCTCCGCGGCATTGCACGACACGGGTGCACAGACTTGCATGCAGACAGTACATTCATACACATACAGAAATAAATAAAATTAAAAACATGTTTATAAATAGGACCCAGGGATCAGACTTAACCTTATGAGGCCAGCTCTGAGCTGTGGAAGCTGGGGCGGCACCTCGGACATCTCAGGGCCCCAGGAGCATGGGGCGGGGGAGGGTCTCCAGTGGAGGGACAGCCTGGCCCTTGCTGTTCCTCACAGTGCTCACAGCCCTTTGGCCATGGTGGAGAGTTTGGTCTTTTGAGGGTAGAGATTAAAGACAGGGCTGGTGTTTGGGTCAGGGTGACTGACAGGCAAGGGCCTCCCTTCGCACTCTGCCAACCCCCTTCCACCCAACACAGCAAGGGATCTTTTTTTTAAAAATTTTATTTATTTCTGTATGTATAAATGTACTGCCTGCATGCAGGTTTGTGCACCCGTGTCGTGCAATGCCGCGGAGGTCAGAAGAGGGTGTCAGATTCCCCTGGAACTGGAGTTCTCCTGGAATGGGAGTTTCAGCCGGTTCTCAGACACCATGTGGGTGCTGGGGATAGAACCCGGGTCCTCTGTAAGAGCAGTCAGTGCTCTTAACCGCTAGGCCATCTCTCCAGCCCCCCCCCTTTTTTTTTTGGTCTTTTTGAGACAGGGTCTCCGTGTAGCCCCAGCTGGCCTTGAACTCACAGAGATCCACCTGCCTCTGCCTCCCTAGTGCTGGTTAAAGGCGTGTACCACCATACCCGGCTCTAGCAAGGGGTCATGTGCTCATCACACTGTGACTCTCTGCTCCCTTCCACAGCTCCCTGGCACCCACAGGAGAAAACCCTAACCCTGAGCCTTCTCCTACCTCATAAAACCCTCCCCAGCACCCACATGGTGGCCGAGAACCATCTGAAACTCCAATTCCAGGAGAACTCCAGTTCCAGGGGAATCCGACACCCTCTTCTGACCTCCACAGCATTGTAAGACACGGGCGCACAGACCTGCATGCAGACAGTACCTTCATACACATACAGAAATAAATAAAATTAAAAAAATTAAAAACCCTTTGCCGTCTCCAGTGCCCAAGATATCATCATCCCTGCAGCCTATCACCAGCTCGGGGGAGACGTGACCCAGCAGATTCAGGCATTTCCTGGTCCCCCAGGGCCGGGTGACCTGTCCACACTTTGTCATCTGCAGCCCATTTCTGTTCTCCAAGTGCTCCTCAGTGCCTGGTGCAGAACTGACATATAGGAGCGCAATAAATGACTGTGTCATGGCTCCCGACACAGGGCACAGCGTGGGCCTCTTGGGTTGGCCGGGAAACGTGGGAGCACAGATCGTGATATCTGCACTAAACTCTAGGTCACCTGGGTCCCTAGAACCTCTAGTGAAGAGGCGGGGGTGGGGAGGACTAGAGCACACCCCGTTCCTCCTTTTCCTTCCTTGCTCCCTTCTTCTTCTTCCTTTTCCTTCCTTGCTTCCTCCTCTTCTTCCTTTTCCTTCTTTGCTTCCTCCTCTTCTTCCTTTTCCTTCCTTGCTTCCTCCTCTTCTTCCTTTTCCTTCCTTGCTCCCTTCTTCTTCTTCCTTTTCCTTCTTTGCTTCCTCCTCTTCTTCCTTTTCTTTCTTTGCTTCCTCCTCTTCTTCCTTTTCCTTCCTTGCTCCCTTCTTCTTCCTTTTCTTTCTTTGCTTCCTCCTCTTCTTCCTTTTCCTCATCCTCCTTTCTTCTTCCTCCTACTCTTTGGTCCTGAAAAAGTACATTGAAAGGATGCATAGCCGGGGTCAGGGGGAGAAGGGGGATAGCCAGGATGCTTTGAAATTCCCAAGTACCTGGGCATCCTCACAGAGCCTGGGAGCAGCTGTCGCATCACCATCCCTCTTCACGGATGAGGACGTGGCAGCATGAATGCTGGCGTGTATCCACAGGCCTTGGGGCCAGCTCTGGCTGCTGGCTCTAGGCCATTGTCCCACCCAATGGCAGGTCATGTTCCTTCCTTGGGCCTGAGCAGCCTCATCTGAGAGGGAAGACAGCAGCCCCCAGTGCCTGTAGCTCAGCTCCTGTCAAGCCAGCAAGTGCTCCCTTCCCTTCAGGCCCCATCCCAGACCCCCACTGGAGCCCGCAGATGCTTGAGGTATAGGGGTGTCTCTCTCACCCGTGCAGGTCAGCCTTACAGTCTAGTGAGGTGGACAATGACAGAAAGGCCTCAGTGGCAGGCTGAAGGGACAGTGTGGCCCTCCCGGGACAATGCTGTAGGTGTTAGACTCCGAGAGGGCTTTCCCCTCCACCCCTCAAAGCTGTCTTTGCAGAGCCTCAGCCAGTCTGGAGGATTTGGGGCTGTGGACAGTGCTCTGGGGACCCAGAGTTTCTTCTTTCATTTCCCAGACCAACAGAGGTCTCCCCTTATCTGAGCAGGGTGGGAGCACTCTTGGGAGGATAATGAATAGCACTTTGGAGCCCGAATCCATTCTCTTCCTCAGATCCCACTGTGGACACTGTCATTATAAGACTGGCAGATACCAGTGAAGAGAGGAGAAGTGTTCTGGCCTTCAATTACAAGGGGTCTAAGGGTCAGAGAGATGCCCCCGCCCCGGATCAAGGGAGGAGTCAGACTCACCCCTCCCCGGGAGCAAGGTGGCACCACCTGGGAGGACGAGCCCGTGGGACTGTCTCCCACCCTTCCATGAGGATTCACACGGAAGGACATTGTGACCCTTGTCCAAAGGATTTGCACAGACATGGGACTCTTGGCCCCTGGGGATTGCCCCATGAGAGTCCAGCCTGCCTGGGAGTCACTTAGGAATACAACTTCATTCCTGTCCTTCCTGGTGGCCAGGAAGGCCTGGGACCTCCCTGTACTCATGGCCACAAGGCTGATACCCAGAGACTGTGGACGGGGGTCCTGGGCTGATGGTGACAGCTATTCCAGATCTGAGCAGCACCTTCTACGGGCTGGCCTTCAGTGGGCACTGTTTACTGTGCCGCGTATGGCCCACAATGGCGACTGTATCCCATGACGGGGTCCCACGCCAGCATTCCTGCTGGGCAGGTGTGGGGACGTGTGTTGGCCACACACAGCATCCACCACTCCAGGATGCTGAACATAGGAAAGGCTTCAGTTCACACGGGTGGCTGTACTGACTCCTGGGCTACAGGATTTCTCAGAGCATTGACTAGCGACACGGACACGGCCTTCCCGTGCTCCCCTGTTCCTATGGAGCATCTTGAGAGGGTACTTTGTTTCCTGGATGACATTGTGCGAGATGGTGAGATGGGGTACCTTGGCTGTCAGGGAGGACAATATTTAAATTGTAATTGGGGCTCCCCAGACATTAGCCTCCCCAGGGAGGCTCCCCCTCCTCCCTGGGGGCAAGGCCTATGTACCACAGATGACATAGCATCAGACAGACAGGCCTTGGAGACACACCCAGGGTGGGGTCGTGAGTATAGATGCTGGAGTCTTATCTGTTGTAGCCTGTGGCCCTGAGGCCTGTGCGGTGGCAGGCAGAAGCCTCCGGGGGACATGAGCTGAGGCTAGCCCCTAGGCTCTGACTGATGGCAGTTCCTTCCCAGCCTGGCCTGCGGGCTGATGTCGCCTAATGCTGTGGTCAGGCAGCCACGTGGCTGGCCTCTCCAGGCGAGCAGGGTGCATAATGGACGGGTCTGACCCACCCGCTGACGGATCCATTAAATGTGGTCGATTTTTTTTTTTCTTTTCTAGTTCCCGGTGTTTTAAGCTGAGTGTCTCTGGGCAGGCGTTCAAAGCCTGGGTTGCAGAGCTAATCTCAGAGGCAGGGTGGAACAAACCTTGTTGCATTAAATGGCTAAATCTGGTGCAGGGTGGGCAGGGCTCACTCGAGGAAAGAATAACGTCATTGTGGTCCTGGATCTCACTCAGCAGGGCCTGGCTGCTCTCCCTGTCCTTCAGGCTGATGGAGGAAGTTGCCAGGCTCTGGTAGGAGGCTGGGGAGGGATTCCAGGGGAAAATATTGAATCTAGGGGTGCTGTGCCTTTGCTGTGTGACCTTTAGGCAATTGCAGACCCTCTCTGGACCTTGAGGGATTTAATTTTTTTTATTTTTAATTTGGGATTCACTTCCTTGTGTGGTACTAGAGCAGTTTAGAGAGCTGGTCAGTCTCTATAGTTGAAGGAAACTAAGATGTTTGGGTGTGGAGGAGTGTGGTGGCTTTTGTGGCCTTAGGAGAGAAGCTAGGCCAATCTGCAGGGCATAAGAGATGAAGTTTGGGGGCACGTAGTGGTGGCCATTGTAGTCTGTGAGCAGGATGGACAGTGAAGGATGAGCGAGGAAGGGGAGATTCAAGTATTTGGGCCAGGTTCCCTTGGATGGACTCATAGAACAGGCAGTCCCCCCCTGCCCCATTTGTGCTGTTAGACCCTCCCCTCCAGGGAAGGCAGGCTGTAGCTGTACTGTGTGAGCAGGTGGAGGTGAGGGCAGAACATAGGACCAGGAGGGGTCATCTGTGGTCCAGCCCTGGGCAGCAGCTGAGGCCTCGATTGTGCTCCCTGCCCTAGGTCAGAGGCTGGAGAGGAGGGGTGTCTGCCTAGTAGCCGGGGTGCCAGCTTTGTAAGGTCACAGGAACCAAAGATCAAGGCAGACCTGAGGGCGGATCACAGCACCTGGAATAAAACAGCCCTTGCAGACCACGTTCAAGCCGTCTTTCGGGAAACTGGAGCTCAGAGTCACACACTAGTGGAGTCAGTACCCACACCATCTGGTCGTCCATCCACTGCACAGAGCTCCCTGAGCTCGCTAGGCCGTAGATGAGGGGTATCCATCACCCATAGGGCCAGGCTGGGAGCAGGACAGCACAGTCACATTCCTTATCCCAGCTCTGCCTGCAACTCCTGCAAGTCCTTTGCTGTCATGTTTGCATATGTGACACAGAGCCACCCGCAGAGGCTGGGGCATTGCCCCCCCCCCAAGAGCAGGGTGTGGGTTTCCTACTTCAACCTGCTGAAGCCCTCCAATCCTGCTTTCCCAGGATGTGCTATGAACGCTTCTCACTTTGTCTTGTCCTATCAGGTCTGTCACTGCATGCCACTGTGTGCCACACTGCTGAGCCCTGGGCTGTGGGCCACGCTGTTGAGCCCTGGTCTGTGTACCACACTGCTGAGCCCTGGGCTGTGGGCCACACTGCTGAGCCCTGGGCTGTGGGCCACACTGATGAGCCCTGGGCTGTGGGCCACACTGCTGAGCCCTGGGCTGTGTACCACACTGCTGAGCCCTGGGCTGTGGGCCACACTGCTGAGCCCTGGGCTGTGTGCCACGCTGCTGAGCCCTGGGCCGTGTGCCACGCTGCTGAGCCCTGGGCCGTGTGCCACGCTGCTGAGCCCTGGGCCGTGTGCCACGCTGCTGAGCCCTGGGCCGTGTGCCACGCTGCTGAGCCCTGGGCTGTGTGCCATGCTGCTGAGCCCTGGGCTATGGGCCACAATGCACAAGGCTGAACCCTGGGCCGTGGGCCACGCTGCTGAGCCCTGGGCTATGTACCACACTGCTGAGCCCTGAGCTGTGTACCACGCTGCTGAGCCCTGGGCCGTGTGCCACACTGCTGAGCCCTGGGCCATATGCCACACTGCTGAGCCCTGGGCCGTGTGCCACGCTGCTGAGCCCTGGGCTGTGTGCCATGCTGCTGAGCCCTGGGCTATGGGCCACGATGCACAGGCTGAACCCTGGGCCGTGGGCCACGCTGCTGAGCCCTGGGCCATGTGCCACACTGCTGAGCTCTGGGTTGTGTGCCACACTACTGAGCCCTGGGCTGTGGGTCACGCTGCTTAGCCCTGGGCTATGTACCACGCTGCTGAGCCCTGGGCCATGTGCCACACCGCTAAGGTCTGGGCTGTGTGCCACACTGTTGAGCCCTGGGCTGTATACCATGCTGCTGAGCCCTGGCTGTGTGCCACGTTGCTGAGCCCTGGGTTGTGGGCCACGCTGCTGAGCATTGGTCTGTGGGCCATGCTGCTGAGCCCTGGGGTATGGGCCACGCTGCTGAGCCCTGGGCTGTGTGCCACACTGCTGAGCCCTGGGCTGTGGGCCACGCTGCTGAGCCCTGGGGTATAGGCCACGCTGCTGAGCCTTGGGCTGTGTACCACGCTGCTGAGCCCTGGGCTGTGGGCCACACTGCTGAGCCCTGGGGTATGGGCCATGCTATTGAGCCCTGGGCTGTGTACCATGCTGCTGAGACCTGGGCTGTGGGTCACACTGCTGAGCCCTGGGGTATGGGCTACACTGATGAGCCCTGGTCTGTGGGCCACACTGCTGAGCCTGGGGTATGGGCCATGCTGCTGAGCCTTGGGCTGTGTACCACACTGCTGAGCCCTGGCCTGTGTGCCATGCTGCTGAGACCTGGGGTATGGGCCACGCTGCTGAGCCCTGGCTATGGGCCACACTGCTGAGCCCTGGGCTGTGTGCCATGCTGCTGGGACCTGGGGTATGGGCCACGCTGCTGAACCCTGGGCTGTGGGCCACGCTGCTGAGACCTGGGTTGTGTACCACGCTACTGAACCCTGGGCTGTGGGCCACACTGCTGAGCCCTGGGCTGTGGGCCACGCTGCTGAGCACTGGGCTGTGTGCCATGCTGCTGAGCCCTGGGCTGTGTGCCACGCTGCTGAGCCCTGGTCTGTGGGCCACGCTGCTGAGCCCTGGTCTGTGGGCCACGCTGCTGAGCCCTGGGCTGTGGGCCATGCTGCTGAGCCCCGGGCTGTGTGCCACGCTGCTGAGCCCTGGTCTGTGGGCCATGCTGCTGAGCCCTGGGCTGTGTGCCACTCTGCTGAGCCCTGGGCTGTGGGCCATGGTGCTGAACCCTGGGGTATGGTCCACACTGCTGAGCCCTGGTCTGTGGGCCATGCTGCTGAGCCCTGGGCTGTGTGCCACGCTGCTGAGCCCTGGGCTGTGGGCCATGGTGCTGAACCCTGGGGTATGGTCCACACTGCTGAGCCCTGGGTGTGTACCACACTGCTGAGCCCTGGGCTGTGTGCCACGCTGCTGAGCCCTGGGCTGTGGGACATGGTGCTGAACCCTGGGGTATGGTCCACACTGCTGAGCCCTGGGTGTGTACCACACTGCTGAGCCCTGGGCTGTGTGCCATGGTGCTGAGCCCTGGGCTGTTTGCCATGCTGCTGAACTCTGGTCTGTGTGCCACTCTGCTGAGCCTTGGGCTGTGTGCCACGCTGCTGAGCCCTGGGCTGTGGGCCATGCTGCTGAGCCCTGGGTTGTGGGCCACGCTGCTGAGTCCTGGGGTATGGGCCACCCTGCTGAGCCCTGGGCTATGTACCACACTGCTGAGCCCTGGGCTGTGTGCCATGCTGGTGAGCCCTGGGGTATGTGCCATGCTGCTGAGCCCTGGGCTGTGGGCCACGCTGCTGAGCCCTGGGTTGTGGGCCACGCTGCTGAGCCCTGGGGTATGGGCCACCCTGCTGAGCCCTGGGCTGTGTACCACACTGCTGAGCCCTGGGGTATGTGCCATGCTGCTGAGCCCTGGGCTGTTTGCCACGCTGCTGAGCCCTGGGCTGTGTACCACGCTGCTGAACCCTGGGGTATGTGCCACGCTGCTGAGCCCTGGGGTATGTGCCACGCTGCTGAGCCCTGGGCTGTGGGCCACGCTTCTGAGCCCTGGGTTGTGGGCCACGCTGCTGAGCCCTGGGGTATGGGCCACGCTGCTGAGCCCTGGGCTGTGTGCCATGCTGCTGAGCCCTGGGGTATGGGCCACACTGCTGAGCCCTGGCTGTGTGCCACACTGCTGAGCCCTGGTCTGTGGGCCACACTGCTGAGCCCTGGGGTATGGGCCATGCTGCTGAGCCCTGGGCTGTGTGCCACACTGCTGAGCCCTGGGGTATGGGCCACGCTGCTGAGCCCTGGGCTGTGTGCCACACTGCTGAGCCGTGGGGTTTGGGCCACGCTGCTGAGCCCTGGGCTGTGTGCCACACTGCTGAGCTCTGGGCTGTGGGCCATGCTGCTGAGCTCTGGGCTGTGTGCCATGCTGCTGAGCCCTGGGCTGTGTGCCACACTGCTGAGCCCTGGGCTGTGTGCCATGCTGCTGAGACTTGGGGTATGGGCCACGCTGCTGAGCCCTGGGCTGTGTGCCACACTGCTGAGCCCTGGGGTATGGGCCACACTGCTGAGTCCTGGCTGTGGGCCACACTGCTGAGCCCTGGTCTGTGGGCCACACTGCTGAGCCCTGGGGTATGGGCCATGCTGCTGAGTCCTGGGCTGTTGGCCACACTGTTGAGCCCTGGGGTATGGGCCACACTGCTGAGCCCTGGCTGTGGGCCACATTGCTGAGCCCTGGTCTGTGGGCCACACTGCTGAGCCCTGGGCTGTGGGCCACCCTGCTGAGCCCTGGGGTATGGGCCACGCTGCTGAGCCCTGGGCTGTGTACCACGCCGCTGAGCCCTGGGCTGTGTGCCATGCTGCTGAGCCCTGTGCTATGGGCCATACTGCTGAGCCCTGAGCTGTGGGCCACACTGCTGAGCTCTGGGCTGTGGGCCATGCTGCTGAGCCCTGGGCCACCACACTGCCAGAAACCCAATGCCATACTGTCTTTTGGTGTAATCCATCACCACAAATTTCCTAGCTTTAAGCAACATACATTATTTTTATATTGTTGCCATTTTGCCTTTAATGGAAAAGTGGCTAACGGTTACAGTAAAAAAAAAATTTTTTTTAATTCAACTTCTAGTTAATGATTGTTTGAATTTTCAGAAATACACATGTACTTGAAAACCAATAAAGTCATTATAAAAATAAACTCTGAATGTGGTTTTTTTTTTTTTTTTTGGTCTTTTCGAGACAGGGTCTCCCTGTAGCCCCAGCTGTCCTAGAACTCACTCTGTAGATCAGGCTGGCCTGGAACTCACAAAGATCCACCTTCCTCTGCCTCCCGAGTGCTGGGATTAAAGGTGTGCACCACCACACCTGGCCTGAATGTGTTTTAAAAGGGAAATGTCCAGTCTTTGTAGTTGCGCAAATGCAATAAGGAAAAAAGACATTAGTCTGTCTGAGATGGTTCACCCCACGGCAGAGGGAGATTTTACTTTAGAAGACATAGCCTGCTTGAAGCGCCTCTCCAAGTCCCTCATGCTGGGGAGCGAGGCCTGGGGGTGATGGAGGCCTGGGGGTGTGGGGGTGATGGAGGCCTGGGGGTGATGGAGGCCCTTTTCCACTCCCCGCCCAGGCTGCGCAGCTTGCTTGCTGCCTTGCAGAGATGCTGAAACACACCACAGACGTCTTCATGGTTTTCACCAGTGGAAATTTCAAGGAACAGGCTGCCCAGCTCGTTGGCTGCTGAAGACCATCATGGGTTTGCACCTGCCGGGCACGCAGAAGGTCTCCCTTGTTGGCTACAATGAGGACAGGGGCTTTGCCATCAGGGTGGACCTTGCGGATGTGCTGGTAAAGGGGCCTGAGGGAACGGTAGCTGTCGTAGTCTGGGATGAGTCACCAGCAGAAAGCCCTCAGCCCACTGCACGCACTGACAGGGAATCAGTTGTGTGGCTGAGGTTGTCTTGGGCCTGGATACCTCCTGGGGTGTCCTGAATCTGCACGGAGAGCTGGTCCCCCTCCACATAAATGAGCCTGGAATACAGTTTGCCTGGAGAATGAAGGAGAGTTTGCATATAAGTTCCCCCACTCTGAGCAGGAAAAAAAGAGGAAAGAAAAAGAAAAGAGAAGAAAAAGAAGAGACAGAGAAGGAAGGAAGGAAGATGGAAGGAAGGAAGGAAGGAAGGAAGGAAGGAAGGAAGGAAGGAAGGAAGGAAGGAAGGAAGGAAGGAAGAGAGCGCGACATACAATCTTGACCCAGAATGTAGGAGGCAGGTCTCCCTGGGTTAAGATCAAGGTATGGGTGGGGCCGCACTCTTCCTAGAGGCTGTTCGCAGTGCCAGGTGTGCTCTGCGTGTGTGTGCGCACACGCTTGCCTGCCTTCCCAGCTTCCCAAGGCCACTGTCCTCCTAGTCTTACTCCTCTATACCTACTGGCTGAGTCTGCCCACCTGCCTTCCTCCGCCTGGTGGGTCACATGTGTCACAGAGGATATGAGTTGGGTCATTCTTGTCCATTAAAGAGACTTAACTGGGGCTGGAGAGATGGGCCAGTTGTTAAGAGCCCTGACTGCTCTTCCACAAGACCAGGGTTCAATTCCCAGCATCCAGATGGTGGCTAACAACCTTCCACAACTCCAGTTTAATATATTTTATTTTTATAAATTAATAGTTATTTTTATTTTATGTGTATGAGTGTATTATCTGCATGTAGGTAGGTGAACCCATGTCATGCAATGCCCGAGGAGGTCAGAAGAGGGTGTTAAATCCCCTGAATTTGGAGTTATGGATGGTCATTAGTCATCATGTGGGTGCTGGCCTGGAACTCACTATGTAGACCAGGCTGGCCTTAAACTCCCAGAGATCTACCTGCCTCTGCCTCCCCTGTGCTGGGATTAAAGGTGTGCGCCACCATGCCTGGCCCAAACTGTCTTTTGGATTGATGGTCACGACCCTAGATGGAACCATCAAATTTTGGTGTTCTTTCTATTCAGCTCCAGAAGCAGAACTAGGGTGGCCTTGATCCTGGTTGGAGGGTGACCCCCATACTTGTAGTATGGGGCAGGGAACCCTCTGTGTCTCTGCAAATCCACCTGTGGCTCAGGGAACAGAACTTGGTTGAGACAGCCAACGCCAGGATGTCGGGAACTACTGCCTACAGTGGGTTAGCAGCCTAGCTCACCATTTACTGAACCATTCCTGTAAACCAGAGACTGTGCTAAGCTTTCTAAAGACTTCACCTGGCTTAACCTTTATTACGAATGCAGGAATTCAAGGAGGACCCAAACGAAAGCAATCATCAGTGCCTGGCAGGAGGCTTTAACCAACACCGAAATAAAAACGGTGCCTGGGGAAGATTCACTGACATCGTCCCCACACTAAGCTATTTGTTCATTTTACAGAGGAGAAATCTGACGCTTTGGGAGCAGTGTTCTTTGTGTGGCCAGTGCTGCTCGAGTGTCTCGGATGCATCATGTGCCACTGGGCACTCGGCCTCTGGAATCATGGCAGGACGGTTCCCACGGTCACCCCCATCCGACAGTTTGGACACCCGAGCCTCAGAGGCCCAGCTGAGTGGCTCAGATCACCTAGGAGGGAAGGGGCAGGGCTGGGAGTGAGGTCACTCAGGGCATGTTTGTCAGGTGTCTGTTAGTTGTCCCCCCCCCCCCAGGTTTCGGGCCTGTGGCAGGAGCTGAGACTCAGGCCTCTGGACAAGGCAGTATCATGTGGAAAGCAAACCTAGCTCTAATTCTAACCTCTGACCCCCTAACTCCTAACCCTAAAGTTAACCATAACCCCTAATCTCTAACTCTAACATAACCTTAACCCAACCTGAACTCTAGCCTTAAGCCTAACCCCAACCCCTAACCCTAACTCCTAACCCTAACTCCTAGCCCTAACCCCTAACTCCAAAACTTAATTCTCACCTCTATCCCTAACCCCTAACTTTAACCCTAACTCTAACCATTAATATTAAACCTAACCCCAGCTCTAACCCCTAACCCTAACCCTAACTCCACCCTTAACCCTAACTTCTTTCCCCTAAACCCTAACTCCTAACCCTAACCCCTAACCTAACTACTAAGCCTAACCCTCAAACTTAACTCTAACAATGATACCTAACCCTAACTCCAAACCTTAACCCTAACCTCTAACATTAAACCTATCTCTAACCCTAATTTAAGTCAAGGTCTGCCCACCAGACACTGTGTGGTGTCCTATGGCAGTGGGTGAAAATCACAGACCACAAATTTAGGAGTGAAAGAACTAGAATAATCCTTATTTTTATGGTTCCCCAATCGATTAGTCTTTCCTTGGGTTAACAATGCACAACTGACATTATTTTAGCTTGTACTAGGTCTTGATATGCAGTGCTTTAAGTTCTTTAACGTCGTTCTTCAAGATCTTGGATATTCATGATCCTTACATTTTCCTAAAAATTTTAGAATTAACTTGTCTATTTTCAACAGCAACAAATACATCCTGTTGAGGTTTGGATTTGGGTTTTGTTGAATCTACAGATCAATTTATGGAGAAGAGATGTCTTTAGAAATTAACTCTCCTATCCCAGGAAGTGTTCTTTTGATTTATGTCTTATGTTCTTTGAATAATATTTTCATTATTATGTAGCTTTCTGCTTAAAGGTTTTATATATCTCATTTTAGATTTATTTTTTTAGTTATTCGATATTTTTGGTTTTTAAAATTATATATGTTACATTTTTATAATTTTAAAACATATCTTATTACTTTTTATTTTTATGTGCGTCAGTGTACTTACTGTCTGCATGCATGTAGTGCACCTGTGTCGTGCAATGCCTGCAGATGGTCAGAAGAGGGCATCAGATCCCCTGGAACTGGAGTTATAGACAGTTCTTAGCCACCATGTGGGTGCTGGGACTCGAACCTGGGTCTTCTGCACAGCAGTCAGTGCTCTTAACTGCTGAGCCATCTCTCCTGCCCCATTTTTTATAATCACTGTTACTGGTACATAAGAATATAATTGTTGTTAAATTTGTCAATTAAACAAATTATTTTACATCTCCTATGGACATGACTACACTGATTCCCTCTTCTTACATTTTATTTTTTATTTTATTTTATTTTTCTCTATCTGTATGAATGTACTGTCTGCATGCAGGTCTGTGCATCCGTGTCGTGCAGTGCTGCGGAGGTCAGAAGAGGGTGTCAGATTCCCCTGGAACTGGAGTTCTCCTGGAATTGGAGTTTCAGATGGTTCTCAGCTGCCATGTGGGTGCTAGGGATCAAACCCGGGTCCTCTGCAAGACCAGTCGGTGCTCTTAACTGCTAGGCCATCCCTCCAGCCCTGATTTCCACTTCTTAAAATCCTTAGGCCCTTTATCTTCTGGTTTTATTTATTTATTTATTTATTTATTTATTTATTTATTTATTAAGTCTGCGTGTGTGTGTGTGTGTGAGTGTGTGTGTGTGGTTGTGTGTATGTGGTTGTGTGTGTGTGTGTGTGTGTGTGTGTGTGTAGATCAGAAAACAGCCATTGATTCTCTCTGTCCACCAGGTGAGACTCAGGGATTGAACTCGGTCCTCTCGCTTGGGGGAGCACCTTTACCCACTGAACCATCTCGCTGGCCCTTCTTAGGCCTTTTATTTCTTTGTCTTGTCTTACTGCTCTAGACAGACTCTTCACTACAACACTGAAAATAGCTGAGAGTAAGAACCGTGTCTCATTAGTAATCTCAAGAAGATTCTCGACATTTTGCCACTGAGGTAGGATGTTTGCTATGGTTTTATGTATATACTTTAAAAAAATCAGATTAAAGCTGGGTTGGTGGTGCATGCTTTTAAGCTCAGAACTTGGGAGGCAGGGGCAAGTGGATCTTTGTGAGATTGAAGCCAACCTGGTCTACACAGTGAGTTCCATGCTAGCTGGGGCTACAGGGAGACCGTTTCAAAAAACCAACCTCCTCTAAAAAAATCAGGTTAAGAATTTTTTTTTTTTTTTTTTTGGTCTTTGAGACAGGATCTCCCTTTAGTCCCAGTTGGCTTGGAACTCACTATGTAGACCAGGCTGGTCTTGAACTCACAGAGATCCACCTGCCTCTGCTTCCCAAGTGCTGGGATTAAAGGTAAGCACTACCACACTTGGCCAGGTTAAGGATTATTTTTTCTAGCTTATGTTAAGAGTTTTAAAAATATGCAGAGGTGTTAAATTTTATGAAATAAGTTTTTAATCTGGTGAGATGATTATATGGCTTTATTTTTTATTTCTTTTATTCTATTAATATGGTAAATTATAATAATTGAAATGTTAAATTTCTCATTCCTTGGGGGAAAACCCAACTTGGTAATAGCTATAATAATCCTTAAATGTATGGATCTGGTCTGCTTATGCTTAGGCAAATATTTTTACATCTGTTTCATGTAATCCTTGCAAAAAAATCTCCAAGGAAGATAACAATTATTGTCTGTATTTCATATATGAACAAATGATGTTCAGCAGGTGTGCTGGATAGCTTTAGTGTCAACTTGACACACTGGGTTGAGGGAGCCTCAGTTGGGGAATTTCCTCCATTGGACTAGCCTGTGGCCATGTCTGTGGGGTATTTTCTTGATTGTTGAGTGATGTGGGAGGGCCCAGCCCACTGTGGGTGGTGCCATCCCTGAACAGGTTGTTGTGCATTGTATAAGAAAGCAGGCTGAGGGGCTGAAAAATGGCTCAGCAGTTAGGAGCATTGACTGCTCTTGCAGAGGACCCAGATTCCATTCCTAGCACCCACATGGTGCCTGGGAACCATCTTTAACTCCAGTTCCAGGGGAATCTGACACCCTCTTCTGACCTCCGCAGCATTGCATGACATGGGTGCATCTACCTACATGCAGGCAGTACATTCATACGCATAAGAAGTAAAAAAGAAAGAAAAGAAAGAAAGAAGGAAGGAAGGAAGGAAGGAAGGAAGGAAAGAAAGAAAGAAAGAAAGAAAGAAAGAAAGAAAGAAAGAAAGAAAGAAAGAAAGAAAGAAAGAAAGAAAAAGCAGGCTGAGCATGGGCCAGGGGAGCAAGCCAATAAGTAGCGTTCCTCCATGGCCTGTGCTTCAGCTCCTGCCTCCAGGTTCCTGCCCTGAGTTCCTACTTTGGGCTCTCTCAGTGATGAACTGTGACCCAGGAGATGTGAGCCAAATAAACCCTTTCCTCCTCAAGTTGGTTTTGGTCGGAATGTTTGTCACAGCAGCAGAAAAGCAAACTAGGGCAGAGGGCTTACTTGATCAAGACAGAGACGAATGTGCAGTTTTCCTTTCTTGTAATATTTTAGTATCAAGATAATACTGGCCTGAAAATGTGCTAGAAAATTGAACTAAAGTACATTCTTTGCAGATTTAGGTAAGATTCTCTAGTTCACCCAAAATGACCAAGTTCCATTAATATAAAATTTTATGTAATATCTTTTTATTAAATTTAAAATATGTTGGGGCTGGAGTGGTGATTTAGCAGTTAAGAGCACTAGCTATTCTTGCAGAAGACTGGGGTTTGAATCCCAGTGTCCACATGGTGGCTAACAACAGTTGGTAACTCCAGTTCCACGGGATCTAATGTGCTCTGTGGGCATTTCATGGCATGGGTGCACTTATGTACATGCAGTCAATACATTCATACACATAAAAATAAATAAATAATAATTAAAATATTTCTGAGCTCTGTAGTGATATCTCCTTTCTTATTTCAGATTTTTGTTGTCCATATTGTCAACTAAATCATCTTCTATGAAAGTATCCAGTGGACGTCCAGCCCGCACACTGCCCCTTACCTGCCTCCTCGAATACTGCGTGTGGCAGATCCCAGGAGTTAACCTGGTGTTCTGGGTTTTCTCCTTTAATACTTGGACTGTATAAGGCCTGCCTTTCTCAGGGAGCCACTGACCCACACCTTCCTCACTCCTTCTAGCTTTCCCAAGACCCCATGTATCACCCCACTCTAATTATCACTTACATCAGCCAAGGATCCTTTAAAACCCAGGTGGTGAGAGAGTTTCTTATACTTCTTATATAATTCTTATATAACTTTCAAAATTTGTCCATGGGGACTGGAGAGATGGCTCAGCAGTTAAGAGCACCTGCTGCTCCTGCAGAGGATCAGAGTTCAGTTCCCAGCACCCACATCCCACAGGTTGCAGCTGCCTGGGGAACCTGATGCCCTCTTGTGGCCTCTTCAGTTACTGCACTCATGTACATATACCACACACGGAAACATAATTAAAAATAAATTTTCTCCATGATCTGAAGTTTTTCTACTCCTTTTAAAAAAAACTGAGGGGCTAGAGAGATGGCCTAGAGGTTGAGAGCACCTACTGCTCTTACAGAGGACCCGGGTTCGATCCCCAGCACCCATATGGTGGCTGAGAACCATCTTTAACTCCAGTTCCAGGGGAATCCAACACCCTCTTCTGACCTCCACAGCATTGCACGACATGGGTGCACAAACCTGCATGCAGACAGTACATTCACACACATACGAAAAAAAAAAAAAAAAGAATCTCAAGATCCAGTTTAAAAAAAAAATTGAAGCCAGGTGTGGTGGCGCACGCCTTTAATCCTAGCACTTGGAGGCAGAGGCAGGTGGATCTTTGTGAGTTCAAGGACAGCCAGAGCTACCGGGAGACCCTGTCTCAAAAAGACCCCCAAAAAATAAAAATTAAAAAAAATGAAAATAAAAAAATTGAAAAACCAGGATAAGACTCCTATTTTGTTGTCTTGTTTCCTTTAACTTGGAAAGGCCAGAAGGTGGAGAGGTGGAGGAGGGCTGGAGGTAGGACTTGGGAAGTAAGCAGGCGAGCTTGAGTTAGTCACCGAATCCCTCAGTTTCCCCAGTTACAAAATGAACAGGAATGGTCTCCTGCCTGGCTCATGTGTAATGCTGCAGAATTAAATGGGTGCCTCAAAGCAGAATGATAAAAGAATGTTTATTGTGCACTGTGCTACCCCCTCAAAGGAATTTATAAGCAGACATGCACAATTTAAGCAGCAATAATATAGTAATAGTTATAGTTCAAATGTAAAGTGTTGGGGCTGGAAAGATGGCTCAGTGGTTAAGAGCACTGGTTGATCAGGGAGTGGACCCAGATTTAGATCCCAGCACCACATAGTGGCTAACAACTGTCCATAACTCCAGTTCCAGGGGACCTGATACCCCTTTCTGACCTCCATGGGCATTGCATGACATGGGTGCATTTATATACATATAGGCAATACACTCATAAACAAAAATAAAACTAATAAATAAAATTAATAAAAGAAAACCCGGCTGGGAGTGGTGGTGCACCACTTTAATCTCAGCACTCAGTAGGCAGAGGCAGGCAGATCTCTGTGAGTTCAAGGCCAGCCTGGTCTACATAGTGAGTTCTAGGACAGCTGGGGCTACAGGGAGACCCTGTCTCAAAAAGACTCCCCCAAAAGGAAAGAAAACCCCAATGTAAAATGTTCTCTGCAGGCTCATGTGTCTGAATTATTGGTCCTTAGTTGGTGATGCTGTTTTGGGAGTTTGAGGAACCTTTGGGACATGGGCTTTAGCTGCCAGTGTAGGTCAAAGGAAGGGACTTGAGGCTTATAGTCCAGCCCTGGTCCCATCTTTACTTCCAAATCCACCACGATGTGAGCAGATCACACTCCCACTGCCATGCCCAGACTGTAATCCAACCAACAGTCAGTATAAACCTTCCTCCCTTAAGTTACTTAAGTCAGGTGTTTGGCTACAGCAAAGAAAAACATAACTAACATATTAATAATAGTGTAGCTATTAACATAATATGTAAGACAATAGTCATTGTATAACGAATGGTCGTATCTGCACCACCGAGGTCAAGAAAGAACCACACTCTATCGGCTCCTTATGGATTTTGAATTGTCATAACTTTTTGTATTACTCATTCATTCTCTTTCTTCTCCTTAAAGATTTGCTCCTTAAAAAGCCCTTAGCAATGTATTAATTTTGGCTTTGTGAATTTCTGAGTTTTATGTAAATAATTTATACTCTTTGTCTTTTTTATTTATTTTTATTTATTATTATTATTATTATTATTATTTTACAGGGTTTCCCCAGTCCCAGCCTGCCTGGAACTCACTATATAGACCAGCCTGGCCTCAGTCTCCCAGAGATCAACCTGCCTCTCCCTCTGGAGTGCTGGGCTTAAAGGTGAGCGTCACCCCGCCTGGTGTCTCTTTGCCTTTTTATGTGACAGGTTCCTCTCATTCAATCTATGGGATTCACCCATGGGTTTGTGTGTGGTTGTAGTTCTCTGGTGTCTCTTTGCCTTTTTATGTGACTGGTTCCTTTCATTCAATCTATGGGATTCACTCATGGGTTTGTGTGGTTGTAGTTCTCTGGTGTCTCTTTGCCTTTTTAATTGACTGTTTCCTTTCATTCAATCTATGGGATTCACCCATGGATTTGTGTGTGGTTGTAGATCTCTGGTGTCTCTTTGCCTTTTTATGTGACTGGTTCCTTTCATTCAATCTATGGGATTCACCCATGGGTTTGTGTGTGGCTGTAGTTCTCTCGTCTTCACTGCTGGGTCATACCACGCTGAAGAGATGACCACACCGCAGTGAACGTAACCATCTCCTGCTCGTGGGCATTGCATCGTTTCTCATTAGATTGCTTTTAAAAATGACATTACCAGGCTGGAGAGATGGCTCAGTGGTTAAGAGCACTGACTGCTCTTGCAGAGGACCGGGTTTGATTCCCAGCACCCATATGCTAGCTAAGAACCATCTTTAACTCCAATTCCAGGGGAATCTGACACCCTCTTCTGACCTCTGCGGCATTGCACAACATGGGTGCACAAACCTACATGCAGACAGTACATTCATACACATAAAATAATAATAAATAAATAAATAATTTTTAAAAATGACATTATCGTGAGCGTTTTGTGTGTGTGTCCACGCCATAGCTATGTCCTGATGAAGACCAAAGATTTCCTTTAGAAGTGACATCACTAAGTCTAAGAGTGGGTGCATGCCATCCCAAAATATTATTTGCTAGGCACATTATTTGACTATTGATCCTATAACAAATTACCAGAAAGTCAGGGACTTTAAAATGCATTTGTAATTTAAAAAAAAGGGGGGGGGGACTGGAGAGATGCACTAGCAGTTAAGAGTGCCAACTGCTCTTGCAGAGGACCGGGGTTTGATCCCCAGCACCCACATGGCGGCTGAGAACCATCTTTAACTCCAGTTCCAGGGGAATCCGAGACCCTCTTCTGACCTCTGTGGCATTGCATGACACGGGCGCACAGACCTACATGCAGACAGTACATTCATACACATAAAAATAAATAAAATTTTAAAAAATTTAAAAAAATACAGGGAAGTCGGGGAAAAATGATATATAACATACACAGACATGCAAATATTACGGAGAGAGAGAGAGACAGAGAGAGAGAGAGAGAGAGAGAGACTTTTTAGGTGGACCTCACTGGGGCTATAAAATCAAGGTGTAGGCAGAGCTATGCTCCTGTTGGGAGCTGTAGGGAAGAATGTTTCCCAGTCTTTCTGAACTTCTAGAAGCTTCCTGCATCCCCTGGCTCATGGCCCTTCTTCCATCTTCAAAGCTGGTATTATAGCATCTTCCACGCTGGCTGTTCTGCCTTCTTCCTCGTCCACTTACAAAGACTTGCAAGTCCCCTGAGCCCACTGTGGTGATGCAGGATGCTCCCCACACTCAAGTTTACCCGGCGAGCCACCTTAGTGTCGTTCCTCCCCACCCCCACCCCACCGCTGCCCACAACCCTCATTCCCTTTGGTCTTGTGACCAAAGATGTCATAGATTCTGGGCATTAGATTATGAGCTCTTTGGAGGTGGTGATGGCTCACTCGGCCTTCTGTATCAGGAAGTACCAAGCTGCCCAGGCCCATGCGCCGACCTCCATTTCCATCAGGAAAGCCCCCTCCCTTTGCCCTTGAGGAACAGCTCTAAATGGTTTACGTTTGTTTTCCATATTTTCTCTTATGATATCTTCTTTCAACTCGTTTAAAATTCAGAAGAAGTTTCACAAAAAGTATAAGACTACAAAAAGTAGAAGACCTAACCCAGCTTTAGGAGCAGGCCACAGGGTATGGGTGGGGATGATATTATGCTATTCTATGATGCCTGGAGATCTAAGGAGTCATCACTGTTTAAAGGATAAAGACGCTTTAAACCCTGATCATGGCCCGAATTTCAGAGAGCTCAGGAGGGGGCTGGCCCTGGAGGCCTTGTGTCGGGGAGGATGGCTCGGAGCCAGGGAATGTTCTAGGGTGAGGCCACAGGGGGCATAAAGGGAGGCTCCAGTACTGGAGGTTCTGATGTACCAGAAGGTGGCCTTGTCCACAGGGGTCCCCGTGAAGGTCACCTGGCCTGGCCAAGTCCTTCTGAGTGCACCTGAGCACGTAAGCAACAGGGACAAGCAAGGGCTTTAACTCCTCCAGATTAACCCTGCTAAGCTGCAGCAATATTGACACGCTACTATTTTCCATCTTTATTCATCCCCCGGCGAAGCACCAATGACTCCCCCCAGGCCATTCGTAATTGAAAAATGCTTTTAAGGCCTTTACGAGTTGAATACTAAATTTCTCGAGGTGCCTGCTTTATCGGGCCTCCAGTCACCGATGATACATCTGCTCCCTAATGTTCTTTAAGGAAAGGAGCTGCAGCGGGGTGATGGATGAGGCGATCGGAATCAATGCTCATTAGTGATCCACTGGCGGCTCCAGGGGGAAGATGGACCCAGCCAGGACCAGTTCTCCTCAATACAGAGTGAGGCCCATGGCTGCCACTTGCCTGTGACGGTCACTTAGCATTCATTCATTCATTCATTCATTCATTCATTCATTTATGTATTTATGGGGCATGGGTATGTGTGTGGTGTGCATTTGTGCATATCTTCATGTTTGCTTGTGTGTAAGTGCACATATGTGGCCATGCATGTAGAGGTCAGGGGTTGATGTCAGAAGTCTTTCTTGGTCACTCTCTAATTTATAGATTGAAGCAGTGTCTCTCACTTGAACCCAGAGCTCGTTGATATGGCTGATTTAGCTAGCCAGTTTGCTCAGGGGAAATTCTGTCTTTACCACCCACACTTTGGCATTACATGTAGGTTGTCACACTTGCCTGGCATTTACCTGGGCGCTGGAAATCCAAACTCCAGTCCTCACACTTGCATGGCAAGCACTTTATCCAGTGAATCATCTCCCCAGGATCTCAATAGAATCATTAGTGATCCAGTCCCAGACTCTGTTCTTGATGAGCTCCCAGGAACACACTGTGCTAAGTACGTGGTGGAGGAGGTGGCATGGCCCTGGGCGAAGGGTACTTGTGTACATACTCATGTATGGACATCCAGAAGGATTCCTATGAGAGGGGACCTGCATGGGATGGATGATGGGACTCCCCAGGGTGGGAAGGGAAGACGGCATCAATGACAAAGGTGTGCGAGTGTAACAGCTTGGGGCAAGAACTCTCCGTTTGATTTCCCGGATGACACCCCCTAGTGGTGGCTTCTGGAATGACCATAGCTACAATCTACGAATCAGAGGCTCAGAATCTCAGAAAGAGCAAACCACAGGACAGGGAGGGACCTAGGAAACAGCCCCATGATTCTGATTCTGATTGGCACTTGAGCCCCGGAATGGGGAGAGACCAGGTTCCAGGTTGTAGAGCTGAGAAGAGACCCTTGGCTGGGATCCTTATAGCGCAGCTGTGGCAGAGCTTTGGTTCTTGACCTTGGGCTTTAGTTTATCCTGACATGAAAATGTGAATTCAGGACGGGAAATTTGAAGTCCTGCCAAAGTTATGAAAGCCAAAGAGAGAGAATTCCTGTGTCGGGTCACACGCACAGCTGGTTAGTGGCACTGATGGAGGACAGACATCAAGGTCGACTGAAGCAGAAGCGGGCGGGTGTAGAAAACAGTTTCTGAGCGTCACCATCTGCCACCATCTTCCTGTTTCGTCTCTGACCACGGGGCATGGTCAACCACATCACTCCTGTTTTACACATACAGAAGTGAGATTCCAGAAGGGGTGCCTTGCTTGAGGTCACAAACAGAAGACCTAGGATTCGAACCCAGATGTTTTGTTTTATTTTAAATTCAAAGCCAAAGTTCCTCCTACCATCCTAAGCTATCCCTTGGGAGCTTTGGTGAGAAGTCACTGTCAGGTCAGGTCACTGTCAGTCTTTATTCAGAGAGCTGGGGTCTCAGGAGGTAGAAAGATGGCTCAGTGGTTAATAACATTGACTGCTCTTGCAGAGGACCCAGGTTCAGTTCCCAGCCAACAACCATCTGTAACACCACTTCTAGGGGAATCCAGTGACTTCTTTCAAGGGTATTGCATGACACGGGTACACTTACACACATGCAGGCAATACACTCATACACATAAAATAATAATAATGTTTTTTTTCTCACAAAAGATCTGGGGTCAGAGTGTGGACAGGGAGAGGCCCAGCAGAGCCGTGGCTCGGCTCCCTGCAAGGGCTGCCCCGCATGCCTCTCTCTTGGGCCTGAAGAGGACCAGGAGGCTTTGGTCTGGCAAGGATGACAGGACGGTCAGGCCTCTGACCCCTACAGCTTCATCCCTGGGCCTGAGGCTTGGGATTCCAGATCCTTCTTTCTGAGTGCTGTCATGCCAGATCCCTATGTGATGGCCACGGGCCTGCAGCCTCTGACCTCTCCTTAGCCCAGGGAAGTCAGTGTTGAGGAGCACGGGTCCCCAGCCTGGTGTCAGTGTCCAGCACTGTCGCCCTGGCAGGTGGCCCTCACTCAGTGGGGTCACAGCCACACAGCTTGCCCTGTGGGTTTCTTCTCTTCCTGGCTCCTGATACATCCACTGCTGACTGGGATCTGGCTAGACCCATTACCCAGACATAGCAATGGCTTGTTGGGGCTCCCCCCACCCAGGGGACAGGTGGACTAGAGCTTCTCTTCTCCTGTCCCCATCTTTCCCTTCCAAGTTATTCTTTCTACTTCCAGAAAGGCTGCCCTTGGGGGCCTGTCCCCAAGTCTGTGAGTGGCCAGCTCCTTCAGGGCATGGCTCAAACATTCTCCTTGGAAAGGACGTCCCATGGGGGAAGTGTCCTGTGTCCCATTCTCCATCACAACACCTTGGATTGTCCCTTTTAAGGCACTATCTCTCCAAAATAATCTTTTACTGCATTTATTTCTGCCATTTTCTGCTTCCCCCAGTAATGCCATACTTATTGTTGATTCAATGAGTGAAGGACAAATTAGTGACTTGACACTTGTTCAGAGCTGTTTGTTTTGAGACAGGGACTTGAGATGGGGCCTGAACTTGTGGACCTCCTGCCTCAGTCTCTTTAGTGTTGGGATTACGAGAGTGCATAACCGCATTTGGCTCATTCAGAAAATTAAAGGGTGGTTGTGTGGTGGCTATTTCCTTTGAATTGAAACACCCCTCTATGGAAGGAGGGGGGAGTCTCCCAAGATTCAGAAAGTTCACGAAACAAGACTCCAAAGACCCCTCCCCACAGTTATATATAGGCAAGAAATCATTGCTGGGAGAGAGGCGTCTTTGGGCAAACTGGCTGTAGGTTCTTCAGGAAACTCCACGGCTGCGGTTTTCCTGAGCAATGTGCTTATGCTGGGCTGGGATTCTTGGTCACACAGTAACCCCCTCAAAACTCAGCAATTTGTTAAGCTGGACCAGAATCATTTGCTTGGTCATTTGTTGGTGCTCTATCTGGAGGGATTGACATTTTTTCATGTCATACAACAGAAACCCAGAGTGATGGGACCAAAGGTGATTTGGGGAGATGCAGCTGCTTGGTTCTGCAGTGCGTGATAAGATGTGTGATGGAGGCTAATCTGTCCTGGGTTAGAGCAAGCACGGGCACTTCCAGTGTGGCCACCTTGCCCCATGTGGTATGAAATGGGGTCCCTTCTTGCTGTAGTGACAGTTTCATGCTCGGCATAAGGCACGTGGTTAAAGCTGGGCTGTCCAAGGGTGGCACGTCTTTGAGGGGAACCCCAGGGTGGTTGTCTTTTTCTATGTGGTATGGGGTGTATGCCTGTCTGATGAATGGGGCCCTCCACATGAATCCTGGATGTGGTGGTTCGAATGAGAACGCCCCCGTAGGCTCCAAGCATTCAGACACCTTTCTTTCTTAAAAGTTTCCTCTGTCAGGCTTCTTGTGATAGCAATAACAAAATAACTAACATGCACGGTTTCTAGATGGGCCAGTTTCATCAGTGTGAAGTCCCCTGGCTGGTTGGTGTTGCTCTGATAAAACGCTCTCATCAAAATCGACAAGGGGAGGGAGAGTTTATCCAAGCAGAGGCACAGCCCGGCTAAGCCTCCCACACTTACATTCCTTATCTCTGCTCCGCGGAGCCATGAATTTTCCAGTCTTCCACATACTTTCATGAGAAATGAGTCTCAGCTGGAGGGTCCCATACCCAGAGCTGCCACCTCAAATCAAAGGTGCGTGGAGGTGAATGGGGGGGCCAGGTCTCAGGGCTAGTGCTAAGCACCCCCGTGGAGAGAGCTCCAGGACGTCATAAAACCTGCTTACCTCACCCATGTTTGACCCCCGTTCACATAGAGGAGTAGCCTTTGAGTTTTATTATTTCCCTAAATCTTATGCTGTCTCCTCCCTCTAGAGAGAATGTTTCAGTTCTGAAGCAACATTACAATCACCTGAACAAATAGACTAATTCCTAAATTCAGTTTTTAAGTGTGCGCCCGAACTTGGAGGGCACTCCTTTCTAAATATCTCTTGGAGCTGTCTGATAGAACTATCTGCTTGAACCCATAATTTTTCAAAATGGTTTCTTCAGTTTCAACTGGAAAAGTACAAGCTTGGCTTCACTTTAATCTTAACAAACCATTGGGCTTCTTCATCCCTAGTTCTAAAATATCTCATTCACCCAGGGTGATGCATCCTTCCCAGTCTCCACTGTGTGCAAAGGAGATGGGTGTGCTTGCTTTCAGAGCTTTGATATGTTAATTCTCAAGCACACCCACATTCATTCTTTTTTTTTTTTAGGTAGAGTACCAAGCTGAGGGTCCCAGGAAACAAGGTCAAGTGCGCAAGTCGCCGACACAGGGCACATAGCTTTGCTTGTGTTGATTGAAAGCTACTAGTCCAGGGGCTGGAGAGATGGCTCTGTGGTTATGAGCACTGGCTGCTCTTGCAGAGGACCCGGGTTCGATTCCCAGCAGCCACATAGTGGCTAACAAGCAGCACCCCGCCTCTTCCCCTCCCCTTGGATTTGTTCTCCTCCCTTTCCATGATGTTCCCTGACCCTCGGAGGGGTGATATAAGCACGTGATCATCTTATTCCGTTGCTGGATGACTAATGACAGTCACTTATTCCTTTTCGAAGACTTTAAAATATATTTTATTTATTATTTTTTATTTGTGTGTGTGTGTTTGAGTGTATTGCCTGCATATAGGTAGGGGCACTGGTGTCATGCAGCACCCAAGGAGGTCAGAAGAGGGCATCAGATCCCCTGGACCTGAAGTTAAGTATTGTTCTTAGCCACCACATGGGTGCTAAGAATCGAACCCAGGTCCTCTGCAAGAGGAGCCAGTGCCCTTAACTGCTGAGCCATTTCTCCAGTGTGAGAGTCACTTATTCTTTTTTTTTAATAAAATATTTTGACAATCATATATTCTTACCAGCCTGACTGGTTATGAGTCTCCACAATAACCACTATCCACGACAAAAAAAAAATGTTTCCTGGGGCTGGAGAGATGGCCTAGCAGTTAAGAGCGCCGACTGCTCTTGCAGAGGACCCAGGTTCGATCCCCAGCACCCACGTGGCGGCTGAAAACCGTCTTTAACTCCAGTTCCAGGGGAATCCCACACCCTCTTCTGACCTCTGTGGCATTGCACGACACGAGTGCACAAACCTACATGCAGACAGTATATTCATACACATAAAAAAAAGTTTCCTTCCATAACTAAGCAATTTTAGTAACAGTGCTAATAATCTATGATCATAAAGACAAATGTTTAGAAAAAAATTTGACAGTCACATCACATCCATTATTTTTTTAATTATTTATTTTTTTTTATTTTTATGTGTGTGAATGTACTGTCTGCATGTTGGTTTGTGCACCCATGTTGTGCAATGCCTCAGAGGTCAGAAGAGGGTGTCGGATTCCCCTGGAACTGGAGTTAAAAATGGTTCTCGGCCACCATGTGGGTGCTGGGGATCGAACCCAGGTCCTCTGCAAGAGCAGTCGGCGCTCTTGACTGCTAGGCCATCTCTCCAGCCCCCACATTCATTATTTAACAAAACAGTAACAATGACTTCCTCGTTGGTGCCTATGGCTGTGACAGCAACAGATTTTTATTTTGGTTTATAGTATCAAATAAGAGTCCCCTGTTGTGCAGTGAGCCTTATGCTCAATCATACAGCAGTTGGTTGTACCCATAATACCCAGGCCACCATTGTAATCAGCAGGTACATCCTGCCTGACATATTGGCTGTGTGACATGCAGAGTTTATAACATGCTGACGGAGTGTTCTTCCAGCAGCCTGTATGGTACCTTCTGACACAACAAAAGCCAGTCAACAGAGAGGGAGCTTCAAGTTCAATTCCAGCTTGATTTCTCCATGTTTTTTGACCAAAGCATGTAGTATACTTATCAATAGAAATGCATCATCTAGTTCTGGAATACAACCAACAGCATGGTGTGTGTGTGTGTGTGTGTGTGTGTGTGTGTGTGTGTGTGTGTGTATGTAATTTAATTTAATATTTAATTTGTTGTATATATGAGTGTATTGCCTGCATGTATGTAAGTGTACCCGTGTTCTGCAGAGGTCAGAAGAGGGCATTGGATCCATTGAACTGGAGGACAGCTGTTAGCTACCATGTGGGTGCTGGGAATTGAACCTGGATCCTTTGCAAGAGCAGCCAGTGCTCTTAACCACTGAGCCATCTCTCCAGCTCCCTTTTGTATTTTTAAAAAATATTTTATTAATTATTTTTACTTTATGTGTATGAGCACATCGCTCCATGTAGGTAGGTGCACCTATGTCATGCGATGCCCATGCAAGGGCCAGAGGAGGGAGTTGAATCCACCAGAACTGGAGTTAAAGACCATCGTTAGCTGCCATGTGGGTGCTGGGAATGGAATCTGGGTCCTCTAGAAGAACAGGAAGTGTTCTTAACTGCTGAGCCATCTCTCCAGCTCTGCAACAGCAGTTTTAATAGCCTTTATGGTTTGTGGGGCATCAGGAACCTCCCTGGGCAACACCTCATGTGGGGTAACCCATCCTTAAGCAAAGGGATTTTATTCAATAACCTTGTGGCTTTGGGGTATGCCTTTTCCACCCACACAGGTACCTCGGTTAAACTCTTAAAGTGCTGGGGTTTTTTGCTATTCTTCCAGATGCTTTTTGTTTGTTTCTTTTTTTTATGTGTATGAATGTACTGTCTGCATGTAGGTTGGTGCATCCGTGTCGTGCAATGCTGCGGAGGTCAGAAGAGGGTGTCGGATTCCCCTGGAACTGGAGTTTCAGATGGTTCTCAGCCGCCATGTGGGTGCTGGGGATCGAACCTGGGTCCTCTGCAAGAGCGGTCGGCACTCTTAACCGCTAGACCATCTCTCCAGCCTGCTTTTTCAAATCTATAAGATATTCAATGATTAACATTAGATAACGAAACCTTTTCACTGAGAGTGCACAGGATCTATGAAGGCCCACCACTGCCTGTCCAAGAAAGTACCAGTTGATCTTGGGATTCAAGAGTTGGGGTGATTTAAAGGAGGGGACCAGGTGGCTCCCATTACAGTCATGCCTGCTGCTCAATTAGCAGTGTACTAAATAAACTTTAAAAAAAGTTAGCAAGGTTCAATAAAGTTTGAAAAAAAATCTCATCATTTTCCTCAACAACAACAAAAAGTAATGTTGGATTTGGTGGTGTACAGGGGAGAATTGGGCCATTTAGCCCCCAGTCAGTGTCCGTAAGCTCCTGGCCTTCTCATGAGGGGGACGGCCGTGGGCTCAGCATGAGCCAACACACGGTTTCTGCAGGGCTGGTTCTCACTGTTTGACACAGCCCAACACCAAGAACGGCCCCTCTAGCCTGTTTGCCTACTGCTAGGGGCAGCTCCCAGAGCCGGGCAGGCTCCAAGACTGCACATGGCCACCAGCCGTCCACTGGCTACACCTAGCTGCCAAAAGGTCCCTGGGCTGGGAAAACCATCTCTACTCTTTTTTTTTCTTTTTTTTCTTTTTGGTCTTTTCGAGACACAGTCTCCCTGTAGTCCCGGCTGTCCTGGAACTCACTCTGTAGACCAGGCTGGCCTTGAACTCACAAAGATCCACCTGCCTCTGCCTCCCGAGTGCTAGGATTAAAGGTGTGCACCACCATGCCCGGCTTCTACTCTTAATAATGGAAAATGTCTTCAGTTTAACTTCAAAAGTCCCCACAGTCAAGCCGGGTGTGGTAACGCAGACCTTTAACACCAGCACTCAGGAGGCAGAGGCAGGCAGATGGCTAAGACTGAGGCAAGCCTGGTCTATACAGTATGTTCCAGGCCAGCTGGGGCTACAGGAGACCCTGTCTCAAACAAACTAAATCTTTAACACTTTCAACATTGTTTAAAAGTTCGAAGTGCAGCCTGGCTCTCCTTAAAGACGATGTCATATCTTCCTTGTGGTTTTTGCTGGTCCTGGTCCATAGTGGGTCTATTTATAATTAGCACCCACTGCTCTTGCAGAGGACCTGGGTTCGATTCCCAGCACCCACGTGGTGGCTGAGAACCATCTTTAGGAACCAGGTTCCTTCACAATCTGGCAGTAATTGATGAAGGTGAATTCCATTGGGCAAAGTGATTTGAAAACCTTGTCATGGTTGTTGATTGCCCTTTAATGAACTCAGGTCAAATGGCAAAGTGCAGGGTCACTGTGTGAGAGCACTGCATACAGGCATGTGTGCGATGGGAACATGACATAAGGAGGTATTTCTAGGGACTGGAGAGGTGGCTCAGAAGTTAAGAGCACTGGCTGTTCTTGCAGAAAACCTGGGTTTGAATCTCAGCACCCATGTGGCGGCTAACAACTGTGGGGAACTCCATTTCTAGGAGATCTACTGCCCTCTTCTGTCCTCCTCTGACACTGCATGACACAGGTGCACTTACATGCATGCATAACACTCATACACATAAACATAAATAATTTTTCTGTTGTTTTTTTGAGACCAAAAAAGTTTCGTTCCAGCTGACTGGAGCTCACTCTGTAGACCAGGCTGGCCTTGAACTCACAGAGATCCACCTGCCTCTGCCTCCCGAGTGGTGATTAAAAGTGTGCACCACCACGCCTGGCAACATTTTTAAAAAGAAAGTATTTCTTGGGGCTGGAGAGATGGCTCAGGGGTTAAGAGCACCAACTGCTCTTGCAGAGGACCCAGGTTCGATTCCCAGCACCCACATGGCGGCTAAGAACCATCTTTAACTCCAGTTCCAGGGGAATCTGACGCCCTCTTCTGACTTCCGAGGGAGGGGCTTGTCTGGCTCACTCCCCCAGTCCATTGTTGATGGGAGTCAGGGCAGGGACTCAGCAGGAACCTGAAGCAGAAACTGTGCAGAGCAGCTCTTTGCTGGCTCGCTCTCTGGGAGGCTCTGGTTCAGCTAAGTTTTTTTTTTTTTTTTTTTTTTTTTTTTTTTTTTTTTTTTTTTTTTTTTTTTTTTTTTTTTTTGAGATAGGGTCTCCTTATAGCCCTAGCGGCTGGAGCTCGCTATGTAGATCTAGTGCTGGCCTTGAACTCACAGAGATCTGCCTGCCTCTGCCTCTCCCGGAGTGCCAGGATAGTAAGGTGTGTGCCACCACACCCAGCTATCTGTGATCTTCTAAAACTGCAAAAAATGAATGACCTTCCAGCATAGAACGGCACAGAGTAAACAGGAGGAATGGGGTAGTGGCCTCACAAGCAATGACTGAACCAAAGCAAACTAAAGCTGCGTGCCAGGAGCACCCTCTTGAAGCTCCACAGCAAGCCTGTAACAAAGAGTTCACCTCCCTCCAGCAGCCCTCAAAGGCACTGCCTGGGAAACAGGTCCTGTAGCCCCTGAGCCAGTCCTAGAGGCCTGCATCTGACAGCAATGTGGATGCAGGCTGAGCTGTCGTCATTAGCATGTCCACCCACAGTCGTAAGCCACCAAGACTGAATGAGAATAATGTTTTCCCTCATTATTATTGCTAATGGACATTAATTGTATATGTTAATGGGTTGCATTGGGACAGCTCCACACATGCGTATATTCTATTCTCTGTCTTTCTCAGGGTAGACTCTGGTGAGGAATCGGTGACAGGCCCAGGAAAGTTCAGTGGCTCTGAGCCTGCTCAGCCACACCAGTGCTGACTAGCCTGACTGGGAGGCTACCCCACAAAGCAGCCATGCTTCACGTTGAGGCTGCAGGCCCTGATTTCTGACTCCCTCCAGGGAAGATTCTAGATTCCACGTTTCACCGGCCTCCCTGTGGCTCGCAGCCCAGCCGGCCTCAGTTTCTCTGGGTGCTCTGCTTCTGGGGTTAAGATCTCTCCCTTCCAAAGCCGCCCAGGTTTCTTCTTTCCAGAAAGGCCCTCCCGTTCTCTTCTCCAACCCCAGAGTTAGAGCCTTCTGACGCTGGGCCATCTCTAGCTGTGACCTGGCTTCTCTGCCACAGGCGTTCTCTCCCCAAAAAGGGAAATCCTGGTTTCTAGCCACTTACCCTAAATGCTGAACTTGTGTAACCACTCTTCCTTAGCCTGCTCAGGCTGCAGGACACATGTCTGAAGGCTTCAAAGTTCGAGGGTACAGTAAGGTGGGGGGGGGGGGGTAAGATCGAATCCAAACCCAAAGGGCAGGAAAGAACCAACTAGTATAGAAGTGAGGAGGCAGCCCCAAAAAGAGGGCAAGTACAAAGGCCCGGGGGTGCACGAGTAAAGGCTGTCACTCATACGCACTGTGTGGAGATGGCTTGTGGACATGCCTGTCTCTGGTATGATACAGATCACATCAATCCAGGAGCCAGCGAGGTCCTGGTTCCTAGCGCATGCTCAGCAAANGTCTTTTTAAAGCAGAAGATTATTGTTTTGGGGAAAACTTTACTGTTTCAGTCAGTTCCTTGTCCCAGTTCTTCTTTTTTTTTTTTTTTTTTTTTTTTTTTTTGAGATAGGGTCTCCTTTTAGCCCTAGCTGGCCTGGAACTCGCTATGTAGATCAGGCTGGCCTTGAACTCACAGAGATCTGCCTGCCTCTGCCTCCCGAGTGCCGGATTAAAGGTGTCGTGCCACCACACCCAGCTATCTGTGATCTTCTAAAACTGCAAAAAATGAATGACCTTCCAGCATAGAACGGCACAGAGTAAACAGGAGGAATGGGGTAGTGGCCTCACAAGCAATGACTGAACCAAAGCAAACTAAAGCTGCGTGCCAGGAGCACCCTCTTGAAGCTCCACAGCAAGCCTGTAACAAAGAGTTCACCTCCCTCCAGCAGCCCTCAAAGGCACTGCCTGGGAAACAGGTCCTGTAGCCCCTGAGCCAGTCCTAGAGGCCTGCATCTGACAGCAATGTGGATGCAGGCTGAGCTGTCGTCATTAGCATGTCCACCCACAGTCGTAAGCCACCAAGACTGAATGAGAATAATGTTTTCCCTCATTATTATTGCTAATGGACATTAATTGTATATGTTAATGGGTTGCATTGGGACAGCTCCACACATGCGTATATTCTATTCTCTGTCTTTCTCAGGGTAGACTCTGGTGAGGAATCGGTGACAGGCCCAGGAAAGTTCAGTGGCTCTGAGCCTGCTCAGCCACACCAGTGCTGACTAGCCTGACTGGGAGGCTACCCCACAAAGCAGCCATGCTTCACGTTGAGGCTGCAGGCCCTGATTTCTGACTCCCTCCAGGGAAGATTCTAGATTCCACGTTTCACCGGCCTCCCTGTGGCTCGCAGCCCAGCCGGCCTCAGTTTCTCTGGGTGCTCTGCTTCTGGGGTTAAGATCTCTCCCTTCCAAAGCCGCCCAGGTTTCTTCTTTCCAGAAAGGCCCTCCCGTTCTCTTCTCCAACCCCAGAGTTAGAGCCTTCTGACGCTGGGCCATCTCTAGCTGTGACCTGGCTTCTCTGCCACAGGCGTTCTCTCCCCAAAAAGGGAAATCCTGGTTTCTAGCCACTTACCCTAAATGCTGAACTTGTGTAACCACTCTTCCTTAGCCTGCTCAGGCTGCAGGACACATGTCTGAAGGCTTCAAAGTCTAGGGTCAGTAAGTGGGTAAGATCGAATCCAAGACCCAAAGGGCAAGGAAGAGCCAACTAGGTATAGAAGTGAGGAGCAGCCAAAAGAAGGGCAAGTACAAAGGCCCGGGGGTGCACGAGTAAAGGCTGTCACTCATACGCACTGTGTGGAGATGGCTTGTGGACATGCCTGTCTCTGGTATGATACAGATCACATCAATCCAGGAGCCAGCGAGGTCCTGGTTCCTAGCGCATGCTCAGCAAAATATTCTAGATGAAAACATGGAAGGACAGGAGGAAAATGAGAGAAAAAAGAGGAGTTGGAGGAAAAGCTAGAGGTGGGAAATGAGAGGCAAGAAAAGGCATGGGAGGAGGGACGGGAGGAGGGACGGGAGGGGGGACGGGAGGAGGGTGGGGGGATGACTGAGTGGGTGAGCCAAGCCCCTCCAGTCGGCGCTGCTGTCTACCAGACAGGGGCTACAACCTGCGGTGAATCCCAAGGGCTCGGCTCAGTTAACCAGGCCTCTGTTTTACTCATGCCCTCTATTGCAGCAGAGGCAATTATAGGTACCGGCTGCAAGCTCCCCCCCCAGCAGCCCCCCCGCCCCCCCAGCAGCCCCCTCTGCCCTGTCCTGTCCCATTAACTTCCAATTCAACAGCCATCCCCGACCTGCAATGTATAATGAAAGACATTCGAAATCTATCCAAATGGCATGAGTATTGATTTATTAATGCTGGGGAATGTTGCTCTAATTGAATTGAGATCCAGGAAGTAAGTTAATGTAGCTGACGATGCTACAGGAATTGAATTACCCCAGGGTCCGGAATTATTATCTTTTTCACTCTTTGTTGTCAGTGGGATAAATAACAAATCAATTGACAATTCACCCTGGTGGCAAAGAGAGAGAGAGGGAGAGAGAGAAAAAAGAAAGAAAAGACAAAGAAAATAAGAAAATATATGCTTGGAGCAGAGCCTGGACAAAGGCTGGAGTAGGCACTGGGGATGAGTCTGGGCTTCCCAGAGGAGGAGCAGGAGGGAGGAAGGAGAGAAGAGGATCTGTCCCAGCTGAGGACCCCCTCTTCTGGCTAGAGTCTCATAAGATAACACCTGCAAAGCTCAATTAGTCATGGCGGCTCACGGATTCCATCAGTTCCAGGCTCAGAGACAGGAGAGCCCAGGCCCTGGTGACACGGAGCCTGGCCCCCGTGTCCTCCCTGGTCTTGGCTCTGGCCTGGTCAAGGCCCCTTCTGCTGCAGCATGTGCCTTTGAGCCCTCTTCTCTCTCCTGCCCTGGCCTCTCCACCCTGAAGGTCTGAACTGCCCAGAAAATTCCACTAGAAGAGGCTGTGTCTCTCTCTGATTAAGGCCCGGTGTTCTTTGCCCGGCCACTGAGGAATCTGTGAGACAATTCTAGAAATTCCCCACGGGAAGAAGGACTGGCTCCTGTCATTCGGGAAGAGCTGTGGGCGAGGGCAGATCTTGACTTTGGCCAGTTCTTTGCTCAGAATCCCTGTTCTTCCACCCAAGACCTGTTAACCTCCACCCACCTCTGGGTGGCTTCTTTAGAGGGACGCGTCTGAGGAAACCGGCTCCCAGGCAGGGCACTGT
This sequence comes from Rhizomys pruinosus, assembly GCA_009823505.1. Classification (NCBI taxonomy): domain Eukaryota; kingdom Metazoa; phylum Chordata; class Mammalia; order Rodentia; family Spalacidae; genus Rhizomys; species Rhizomys pruinosus. Next base: position 988,504 of record VZQC01012462.1, on the reverse strand, counting down.
GAACACAGGCTGTCCTGGCCTGCAAGCCTGCTCTGCTCCTTGCTGGCTTTGTGTGTCTCTAGGTAACTGGGCCCATCTCCTAGGGACTCAGTTTTTCCACCTGTCAAACGTAAGGCCCGAAAAACCTCAGGCATGGAGGCTGCACAGCTCCTCGGAGGACAGCTAGAGGCTGGCGAGAGGCTGGCAAGTGTCCTCCAGGCGCCCAGGCACCAGCAGCCTCGGCTTCTGGCCATTCAAGTGGGTGTCTGCGAAGCTGCCGGTCTGGCCTTGTTCTGGTCAAGGAAGAGAAAGGCTGAGTTAATTAAATCAACAGCTCACAGTGCAGGTTACCCACAAAAGTGAACTTTAGTGCCCCTCAAACCACTGACCCAAGGAGGGCTGGGGAGAAAGAGAAACCACAGTGGGAGAGAGATGGAAAAGGAACCCAGCGCTTCGCTGGCCACAGGTATCAGAATATTAATTGGTCTTTGACTCGATTTGGCTGTGGGAGTCAGGGCAAGCTGTGGCTTCAGGGAGCCACAGCGCCTGGGGCTGGCGAGGGGCATGTTGGGAGAGGAGGCGGGTGGGAGGAGGTGGCCAAGGTGGGGCCTGCAGGCCCTGTTTTGGGCTACAGCTGTGGGTCCTTGGATAGGGGACGGCAGAGGGAAGGTGTGAGGGAGTGCGAATTTAGGAGCGGGCTCCCTTGTTGGGGGGAGGACTGGGAGCACGAGGAGTCGGCCCCGCTGTACTCTGTGCCTCCTGTGACAGGTGTTGGCACGCTCTCTCCAACTGTCTTGTTATTAGCACCTGGGAGCTCCCAAGAGAAGGAGGTGGGGGGGTCTAGGGAGATGGCTCAGCGGCTAAGAGCACTGGCTGCTCTTGCAGAGGACCCAGGTTCGGTTCCCAGCACCCACGTGGTGGGTCCAGTCCCAGGGGACCCGCTTCTGACCTCTGTGGGCATTGCGTGACACGGGTACACTTACATAAATGTAGGCAATAAATTCATACACATAAAATAAAAATAATAACTAAAAAATATATTTTAAAAAGAAAAGGAGATTATTCCATAATAAAGATGGTGGAGCTCAGGGATGGGGACATTTCCCACCATAGTGACAGCAACATGACAATGATAATGTTGACTCCCATTAGGAAGTGACCTGTGGACTCATGTGCCTGCACGGAGGAGGCACCTGAAGGGATCGGCTTGAATTTGCACTTTGGACAGGTGTCACTTGGCCAGTCCCTCTCCTTTCGGTCCTCTCCTCCCCCCCCCCCCCCCCCCNCCCCCCCCCCCCCCCCGTGACTTCCGGAGATTGACCTACAGAAGCCTGGCTGGGATCCAAGGCAGCCCTGGATGTTAATTTTACCACGACAAAGGGCTTGCTTTGTGCTGTTCTTTCTTTCACTGAGGGTTGTAGGAATAGAGTGTGTCCTGCTCCCTGGACACTGGGCAACAGCATGGAACTTGGGGGTGGGGGGATCATCCTCCTGATGGAGAGATATCAGAATGTGGCTGTGGAAGGCTGATAGAAGCTGACAGCTCCATATGGGTGCTAGGTGCGTAGTGTATTTAGAGGTCAAGAGTATACAGTCTTTCTGTAACTATGCCCTATATCTCAGCAGAGGTCACATTTAATTTATTTATATTTATCATTTTTATTTTATGTATATGAGTGTAATGCCTGTGTGTAGATGGTGTGTCCTGCCCTGCAGTGCCTGTGGAGGGAGGGCGTGAGACCCCCTGGACCTGGAGTTCTGAATGGTTGGTAGCTGCTCTGTGGGCGCTGGGAATCAAACCTGGGTCCTCTGCAAGAGCAGCCAGTGCTCTTAACTGTTGAGCCATCTCTCCAGCCCCTCCCCAGGCCTCTTTACTATGGCAAGAAGGCGTCTTAGACCATCTGTCTGGCTTGTTCACAGAAGAAGCAACTGAGGCACAGAGAAGGAAAGAGACTTGCTTGAAGTAACACAGCAAGAAAGAACCCAGACTTTCAGGCTCCTTGGACTTTTCTTTGAAAACTCCAGGGGTCACTTACAAGCTGCAGAGAACCCTTGACATTGGCCATAGCTTGGGTTCTACAGACAGGGTTCCACTGCCTCACCGCACTCCACCTTGTCAAGCAAGGCTGAGAGTCAGGGGCAGGGGTGATATGGTTCTTGAAAGCTGTTGAATGGTGACAAAGTTCAAGAGGTTTAAAATTGTGGTGACACACAGAGCAAGATGACACATTTGCCCCGTGTGCTGTGAGTGGCAATGCCGGACAGTGTGGGTGGGGTCTAGGAGGAAGCGAAAGGGTGGAGTCCTATGAGGATTTGACTCTGAGGACAGCTGTCAGTGGAGGACGTTCATTCACTCATTCACTCCTTCACCCTCCCAGTCTGGGCTGGGCCACCTCCTCTCAGTCCCCAGCAGTTGTGGGTGTCTTGGCATTGCAACCCTGTGTGACTTCTCCGATATCCCCAGAGAACTTGGATGCTGGCTGTGGCCTCTCCTGGCTTCTTCCTGGACGAGGGTCAGAGGCTGGAGTTGCAAAGCCCACTTCAGACAGACCCAGGCCCTAGCCTGGTCTCATTCCTACCCTATGGGTTCAGATTAGGGATCAGACAGCCCTGGGTTTAAACCCTGGCTCTGCCACTGACTAGCTGTGCCTGGAGAAGTGGCTGCCATCTCGGAGCTTTGGAAAGAGGCTCTGCAGACACCAGGCCTGGAGCCCCCTCATCCTCACTGCAAGCCTAGCCTTCTGTGGAGGGGCTCGCAGCCTGGGCGGTAAACTCTGGAGCACCTATAAAGTGGCCTTCCAACATGGAGCAGAGGCTAGGGCTGGATCAACTCGGGCCTCTCAGCCTCCACGGGGACCCCCAGGACCCGCGGTGACAGTTCACTGACAACTTACCCTCTGATGGCTTCCCCTGCCTGGCTTCACTTTCCACAGCAGAGTTTTCTGGTGTGCTTATCTGAACTAAGTGAGCCCTTGCTTCTGGAGGGAGACCTTTGAGAACCTCTGTTTGTCTAGCTGTCAAATGGGTATAGTAAATGGCTTTGGCTGAGCTATAAGGATAAGCAGGTTACCCAGCAGGCTGAGGAACTGGTCCATGGTAGAAGTATCTGTTCATGTGGAGGAACTCAGGATGTCGGGGTGCCCTCAGGTCCCAAAGCCAGGGTCAACTCACAGTCTTAATGTGGGGGCTGGGCTGCCCCCGGAAGCTTCTGTGGTGGAGGTGGAGTCTTTGCTGCAGGGGGGGGGGAGACCCTCCACCCCTCTCCGCACCTCAGTGTTCTTAGGGAAGTGGTACTAATGAGGCCAGGCCCAGCTGCCCTTGTGGAAGTGGGGGGGGGTGCTGGGAGGTGGGAGGGGAGGACAGAGTGCCTGGCAGCCACCCCGTGACCAGGATTGGCCTGAGGGCACTGGCCCACGGAGCAGGGGCTGACGAACTCAGCACAGAGGGTTCTAGGATGCTAGACGAAAGGCCGGGCTTCCCTCCTGCCTCCCTCGAAGGTCAAACACAAGTAAGTGTTCACCCAGCCTGTGCAGTCTCCAGGAAGGCTATGGGGGGGGTCCCCAGTCCCTGAGCCCGCGACCCCATCTTCCAAACTGGGCCAATGGCAGCATCTGCAATAAAGTTGCCCAGAGAAGCTGAGCACAGGCCTTTCCACCCCTGCCTGGCTTGGCCTCTCTCTGGCTCTGACCCCTCGTCTGTGTGCTGTGTGTCTGTGGCCTAGAAGCTGATGTGCACATCAGAACCTCACATGGATCTTGGGTGTGTGGCTGTTGGCCATCTCCACCAACAAGGGCTGCCACTTCCCAGGAAAGTGCCTGGGGCAACCTTGAAAGCGTGGGGGCCAGGTTCCCTGTGGGCCTCCTGAAGCCTGGGTCAGTGCGGCACCTGCCTTGCAGCCCACGTCCACACGAGTGCGCACCACAGACACACAAGCACTACAGACACACTACACACATATATACACCACACCACAACAGAGACACAAACCACACATTCACACACCACATACACAACACACATACCATAGACATACACGCACACACCACATCACAGACACAGGCATGCACACACACATACCACAGACACACATCACATACATACACACCACAGACATACATCATACATTCCACACTAAACATACCACACATATATACACACCATATACCACATACCATATATATACCAAGCATGCACACACACACAGATACACCACAGATACATACACCACATACCATACACTTACCACATGCCACACAGACACACTGACAACTACATCACATGCATACACATAGCACACATACCACAGACACACATCACATACATACACACCACAGACATACATCATACATTCCACACTAAACATACCACACATATATACACACCATATACCACATACCATATATATACCAAGCATGCACACACACACAGATACACCACAGATACATACACCACATACCATACACTTACCACATGCCACACAGACACACTGACAACTACATCACATGCATACACATAGCACACATACCACAGACACACATCACATACATACACACCACAGACATACATCATACATTCCACACTAAACATACCACACATATATACACACCATATACCACATACCATATATATACCAAGCATGCACACACACACAGATACACCACAGATACATACACCACATACCATACACTTACCACATGCCACACAGACACACTGACAACTACATCACATGCATACACATAGCACACATACCACAGACACACATACATGCCACAGACACACATTGCACACATCACAGACACATACCAGGCACACACATCACACATGCAAGTACCACACATAAACACACCAGACACACCACACACACACTGCATACCACATACCATACACATACCATGTACACACCACATATCACACACACATCACAGACACAGCAACACACATGTATACATACAATCACAGATACACACACACACACCAGTAAATCAGTGTGGTGGCTGCCCCTGCTTCCGGCCCATCTACACAGGCACACACGTACAAACCACAGACACATACACATAATAGACACACACTATAGCCACATATCATGGGAACACACATACCACAGGAACACACACACCACTAAATCAGTGTAGTGTTTCTACCCCTGCTGCCAGCACACCTACACAGGTACACGCACACACCATACACATGCCACACACACAGCACACACACACATGCACACCACAAACAGATCTCCCTCAATAGACACACATGTACATACATACAAGTACACACACACATACATACATACACACACACACCTCAACACCCTTAGATGCACAAACACTCCCATACATGCACATGAACACTATGGACACAAAAACAGGCCTCCAGCACATAGACACACATCACGCACATAGGCATGCTCCAACCCCACAGAGGCATACACCTGCGCACACACACACAGACCAGGACACATCCAGGTACTCAGACACATGACCCCCTACCAGGCACACACCCCAAGGCCTCCTCTCAGAACCCTGGCCGTGTCCCCTGGGGGAATCTGTCCTGGAACTGGGTCACTGAGCTCCTCAGGCCAGAATCAGTCCCAGCCGTGTCTCAACCACCAGCTTGACAGCTCTAAATTGGACCGAGACAATAGTCTGTTCTCTCCACTCAGCCCGTGGAGCCCCCCTGAGGCTCGCAGACTCAACTGCACACAAACTGAGCAGGGCCAGGCCTTGGGTGCTGAGTTCGAGGTGCTCACAGGTAGATCTGCGCTTGTCTGCACTCAGCGAGGGCTGTGTTGGAAGTCGGTGTGAGAGGAGACACCAGGGCTGGCCGTGGTCTGGGGACCCTGGTCGAAACTTCTAGAAGTACAGACGCCTCCAGCCTCCAACAGTCTGCACACTTCCTCGGCTTAGGATGGTGCAAACAGTCTGCATTGGTAGATGTTGTACTTCAAAGTTTTCACTTTGAATCTTTTCCCCTGGATATTGGGGAGCAGCCTCCAGTGCAGCTCCCATGGGCCCCGAAATCACAAGGGGAGTACCCAGCCCCTAGGATGCGCTGGGCTACAGCCGGATTGTTCTGGTTCTTACCTGAATACCTACACTTTTGGCATGATATTTTCTTTCCTTTTAAAAATAAATATATTTAAAGAAACATAATTACAATATATTCTACTTGTAATTATGCATGTGGGGAGGACACCTGCAGGTGCCCTCAGAGGCCAGAAGAAGGCATCAGATGCCCTGGAGCTAGAGTTCCAGACTGCTGCCAGCCAGCTGCCCGACATGGGTGCCGGGGCTGGGATCAGCTCAGGTCCTCTCCTCTGCAGGGGTGGTATGCTCTCTTTACCCACCACTGAGCCATCTCTCCAGCCCCTTGGCATATTTTCAAGTGACAGGTTTGCTGCATCGTACTCCTTCATATGAGGAGGAACACTTGCTTGCCATGAGTCTGTCCAGGGAGCACTTGGGAACTCAAGGTCACACCACGACAGGGGTGGGGGACAGATTTGTGCTTCTGGTTGTTCTTTTTTTTTTTTTTTTTTTTTTTTTTTTGTCTTTTCAAGACAGGGTCTCCCTGTAGCCCCAGCTGTCCTGGAACTCACTCTGTAGACCAGGCTGGCCTTGAACTCACAGAGATCCACCTGCCTCTGCCTCCCAAGTGCTAGGACTAAGGGTGTGCACCACCATGCCTGGCCACTTCTGGTGATTAATTAATGTGTATGAATGTACTGTCTGCATGTTGGTTTGTGCACCCCTGTTGTGCAATGCCGCGGAGGTCAGAAGAGGGCATCGGATTCTCCTGGAACTGGAGTTCTCCTGGAATTGGAGTTACAGATGGTTCTCAGCCGCCATGTGGGTGCTGGGGATCGAACCTGGGTCCTCTGTAAGAGCAGTCGGTGCTCTTAACCACTAGGCCATCTCTCCAGCTGCACTTCTGGTGATTCTTACTAAACTTTTAGGACTGTCCTGGGGAGAGTGGAGTATTCTGTCCTGGTACTGTTGTGGGAATTGGGCTGTGTCTTTATCGAAATTTATTGAAACTGAAAAAGCACACCAATCTTGAGGTCTGACTGTGCCATTTGTAGAAACAATCAGAACAGAGACTGGTGTTTTCTGTGTGTCTTCCATGGTTGTAGTGGTGGCAGTGGCGGTGGTGGTGGTGGTGGTAGTGGTGGTGGTGGTGTGTGTGTGTGTGTGTGTGTGTGTGTGTGTGTGTGTGATTTACTCCCTGTGTGTTCCTCTGGGCTCAAGGCAGGAGCAATGTCATCTCAAGTCTTCAGAATGAGTGACCCATGGATATCCACTCTGTGCCTGTGTCTTCTACTGTCCTCTTCAGAAGCATTAGCCTGAGGGTGGCCGGGCAGCCTGCTGGAGGATGTTCCTGAAGAAGGGATCCATATCAGTATCCACAGACAGGGGAAGTCAAGCCATGCTTTGGCATAATGTGACACTCCTCTCTGCAGTCTAACAGAATGAGATCGAGTTACATGTCATTACTGGATACACCACAGCCTGGGTCTCCAGAGGTTCCTCCACTTACAATGGGGGCTGCATCGCCATAGGCCGGTCCCCAGCTGAAAGTATCATTATGTTAAAGTACATCCAGTACCCCTAAGCTCTGGGGGCACCGAGGCTGGTCTTCAGAGCACACTGCTGGGTCTCGAGGAACTTCCTCTTGGGATCTTGGGGGTGGTGGCTCAATGCCCAGCATCCTGAGAGAGACCAGAGGAAGACACTGGCCGTCCTGCTCTGTCACTTTCCACATTATTCCCTTGAGACAGTGTCTCTCACCGAACCTGAAGCTAGGCTAATAGCCAGCAAGCCCCATTAGTTCTCCTGTCTTTGTCTCCTACCCCAGCGCTGGGATTATCGGTGTGCGTAGCCGTGCATGGCTTTTTATATGCATTCTTGGGATTGGGATTCGGGCCTCATGCTCGGGCGGCCGGCCCTCTTACCCACTGAGCCATCTCTCCAGGCACCATGAGCCTATTTAAAATTTGTTTACATTTATTATTAACATTTTTTGACTTATTCATTTTTATTTTATGTATATGAGTGTTTTGTCGTTCTGTATATAAGTGTACCACCTATGTGCAATGTCTACGAAGGCCAGAAGAGGGTGTTGGGTCCCCTGGGACTAGGGTTATGGACTGTTGTTAGCTGCCATGTAGGTGCTGGGAACCGAACCTGGGTCATCTGCAAGAGCAGCCAGTTCTCTTAACTGCTGACTCATCTCTCCAGCCCCTACATTTACTTTAAGGTGTGTGTGTCTCTGTGTGTGTGGGGGGGGGGTCCATGGGTATGTGTACTACAGCACATGTATGGAACTCGGAGAACAATTTTCAAGAGTTGGTTTTCTCCTACCATGTGGGTACTGGGGACCAAACTCAGGGTCTCAGTCTTGGCAGCAAGTGCCCTTACCCACTGAGCCATCTTTTTGGCCACTCTGGGACCACTAAAAGAAAAAGCCAATGGATCACGCTGTCTCTCAAGGGCTGAGGCTGTGACTGAGCTTCTGAGCTTCTGATCACAGGGGGCTGGAGAGGGGAGCAGTTTGGAGAAGAGTAATACTGGGCACGGTGTGGTTTACCTTTGCAATTAAGCTAAGGCGCTCCTTGAAAAGACAGAGAAGAACCCATCGGGTTTGGTTCTTGTTCTCCCGGGGCCTGGCTGTTTCAGGGCCGTCCATAGGCAGAGGCAAGTGAAAGAAGATTTCTGTCTTTCATCTCGGGCTGGGGTAGCCTGGCGGCTCTGTTGCATGCCTCCTCTTTTGTGGGTGGCTGTTGGTGGCTGATGGGAGTGAGCCAGGAATACGTCCCTGCTCACTGTTCCCAGGACCCAGCCTCCCAACCCTGACCACTTGTGTGAGCTTTGAGTTACTGGTCTCTTCTGTTCTCAGGTTTCCTTGCTTGCAAAATGGGAATCACACCCCCAGTTCCTGCCCCTGTCCCCAGTTTGGTCTAAGGGAGAGAGAATATGCACTAATTCTGACAAGAAGGGACAAGCTGACAGTGAAGAGTCACTTTTATTGAATAGTAACTTTCAGATCACAGAGTTGTGGGCTTGATTTCTACCACTGACTGGCTGTGGGCTGGTGGTAAACCTCTCTGATCTTGCCTTCTTCATCTACAAAATAGAACAAAAGTAGATAATTTTCAGGATGAACTAGAGGTGCAGTGAGCTCATTCAGGGAAGCCTTCAACATGGTCCCTGGCATACAGTAAGTGCTCAATAAATGGTCATCGAGAGGAGGAAGAAAAAAATGTAAGGCACTAAGCTGGAGGACATGAGGCCTGAGTAGGTTCATGGTGTGCTGGGGTTCCAGGCCGAAGGGCCGGGCAAATGCTGGGAACCTGGTCTCAATTCTGCCGTGACTTCCAGAAGGGGAAGTGGGGTTGGGGCTTGGCAGGAGGAGCGTGGCTGTCCTGGTGAGTCCCACAGCCCAGGCAGGGGACTGATCTCCCCCAACAGTGCAGAGAGCTGGCCGGCCAGGGATGGGGAAGTAAGAGCTAGCTCCTGGGCAGGGCCAGACAGGCCAGGCCGAGGGTGGAAAGACCCTTTGGTCAGTGTGGCCAGAGAGGTGGGAAGTACTGGCCTCGGGCTAGCCACCTGTAGCCCTGGGCCTCACACCCATTGGGGGCCCCAGACTGTCCTCGCCTGGAGCTCCCAGGCCCATGGCGGCTGGGTTAACTTCCTGAGGCCCAGTGTGAGCAAACACGGTGGGTACTGAGGTCCGATTACGGGGAATTACACTGACCTTCCAAGTCTGCCTCAGTATGGCTTCGGCCTCCCCAGTGCGGCCAGAGCAGTAGTGCGGCTGCGTGGGCCTAGGGCTCTCCTAGACAAGGAGTGACCGCCAGCCTTGGCTCGGATCCTCCCATGGGTCGTAGTTAGCAGCTCTTCCCTGGGCACAGTGTGGTCAGCTTTACGTGGATGCTCATCCATAGCCCTGCACAGTAAGGCAGGGGACCAAAACCTGTCAAGGAAGCACTCACAGCTCAGCAGTCCTTCAGTCGGGGGTCCACATTTGGTGTGCACTAAGGCTGTGGACCCAGGACTTGCTACCTCTCTGAGCCAAGCACCCGCTCTGGGCACAAAGGCCTTGCTTCCTCCAGGACACCTCCTCCCTACACCTCTGTCCAGGACAGAGTTGTGAACTGTCAGCTCTGGGGCTTGAGATAGGTCTCATGTAGCCCAGGCTGGCCTCGAACATTCTTTGTAGCAGAGGATGACCCTGAACTCGTATCCATTGAACTACATCTCCAGCTTCTCCAGTGGTTCTCCCAGCATGCTTCTCTGCAAGCCCAAGAATACACCCTTCTATAGCTGGGAAACAGAAGCTGACTGATGGAGGGAGTTTAACAAATTCACACAGCCAAAGCGAGGCAAAGAATTCAGACTCAGAACTCAGTGGGCAAAGGCACTTGCCACCAAGTCTGATGACTGGACTCCATATATTGGAAGGACAGAACTGACCCCTGCAAGTCACACACACACACACACACACACGCACACACACACACACACACACACACACACACGTAAAATAAAAAAAAAATTAAAACAGAACTCAGACTTCCTCCTTTGGCTAACTCTTTCCCCCACTGCTTCCATACCTTGCCTCAACATTGGGATGAAATAAGGTCCAGTCTCTCTGTAGCAGTGCAGCTGACCCTGGAGATCCTTGACCCGGAAGAGCTTCTTCCTGCGACTTGACAGAGCAGGCCCGAGTACGATGCAGGACAGGGTTCTGTGGCCGACTTTCCCCAGGAGCCACGCCCCACAGTGGTGGGTCCTGTGACCATCAAGGGTCCTGCTGAAAGCTTGCAGCCTCCAGGGACCTGAGAGCAGCGAGCCCTGGCTTTTAAACCAACACATCATGCAATGCAGTTGAGAGGGGGGCAGGCGCTTGGGGCAGGGACGCTTGGGGCAGGGACGCTTGGCCTAATGGCTTAGGCACGACTCTCTGTCGCCATTCCCCACTTTGGGGTGGGGGTTGGACCTGGGGGCTCTGTCAAGGGGTGTGGCCGAGGCAGAGGTGCTCTGGAGGGAGTGATCTTGGACGTGGCTAGGAGGCCTTCTGGGAGACATCTCTGTTGACTAGCTCTCCTTTCATCATCTGAGTATTACAAAGCCTGTCTGACAAGCCTGGGAATTCCACAGAGAGGGAAACTGAGGCCGAGAGAGGCGAAGGAATTTTACTGAAGGCAGGAACCAAAGCAGCCACTAGAATTCTTCTGGCTGTCCTGGTCAGTTACAAGAGCGTTGGGGTCAGAGGAGGGCGCCCACCAGCCCCTGGAAGGAGGTCTTGCTCAGTGGGAGGTGTTCAGGTGTTGGTGTCCTTTAAATCCCTCCCTGGGTTCACTCCTGCATCTCTGGAGACAGCTTCTTATGACTGATCTAGGCTGTGCCCCAGGAGAGAGGCCTCTATAGCTGCAGGGCGCAGAGTGTGGCGGTGGTGGCAGCAGTGGCGGTGGCGGTGGTGGAGTCTGGGGCTGGCCGTGCTCCAGTTCAGCTCTGCCATCTTCCAGCAGCCCCTCCCCAGGCTGAGGTGCTTCCTCCTCTCTTGCGAGGTGGGTGTGAGGACCACCCTCAGCAGGTAGTAGCGGGAGGGTTCAAACGAGTACCAGGGGTCAAAAAGAGAGAGTGCCACAGAAACGGACACTGCGCACTTGCAGCATCATGTCACCGAAGTTTACAGAGAGGCAATGGAGGCCCGTGGAAGCTGCCCAGATCCCTACCCCAGTGTCTTAGTTGGCTCTGACTGAGAACAGAATGCTGCTATCTGTATAGTTTTATGGCAGACAGTTCCGGAGGCTGGGAAGGTAAAGGTTGAGGTACCAGCATGGCAAGGTCTTCATGAGGATTGGCTCTGGGTTTGTAGTCAATGGCCACCTGCCACTGTGTTTGTCTTAGGGGACGCTAATCCCGCTGGAACAGAGCCCAGCTTCAGAGCCTCATTTAACGTTATGTCCTGCCTCCGAAACCCCCATCTCCCAGTGTGGCCATTCTATGGCGTATGAATTGAGAAGGGCTTAGATATTTAATCCACAGGAGCTAGTAGGAAGCAAGAGAGGGCAGAACCAGACTGTCTACTACCCACAGCCCAGCCCGGACCCGTTTTGGAAGCAGTGGCTGTGGACCAGGGGCCACACTGAGGCTCAGGCAGAGCGAGAGGTGTTCAGAGCAGCTGCAGCAGCCCAAGGGACCGTGTGGGAGATGGAGCTTCCCGGGAAGACCAGGGATCAGTGGTACAGGAGGAGCTGGGCGGGCCCAGGGCTCATTAGCCGGAGGCCCAGCTGGCCAGCTACGCTAGACCGTGAACTTGGCAAAGAGCAGTCACCCAGGGCAGAGGGTGGCCTGTCTGTGCAGAAGGGGCCCCCAAGGGGGTCCTCGCTGGATCAATGAGGGCAGCCAGGCTGATGAAAGGTCAGCTGGCTCTGGGGACGCGACCCTGGCCAGGGCAGGGGAGTAACGACAGCTTTCCTCTCTGGAGTCAGACCCAGGCCAAAGACTTCACAGCCACGGGGTGTGGAGGGCGCACTCAGTCAAGGCCATGGCCTCTGTCCTCAGCACCACTGGCCAGCTGCCCCCGTGCATCATTTGAGAGCAGGCATGCAAGACTCAGAAGCGCGGGGCTCATGAGGTCAGGCAGCTGAGCTCCAACTTCCAGACTCTTGTGTTTTTTGATTTGTTTGTTTGTTTCTTTTTGTGTTCTGGGGACCAAATTCAGAGACCTGGGTAAGCATCCTACCGCTGCGCTACATCCCCAATCCTAATTTTTTTTGCTTAAGATTTACTTTAAAAAATATTTTATTTTTATTTTAGGTGTATGAGTGTTCTGCCTCCATGTAAGTGCATCCCTGCTTGGAAGCCGGAAGAGGACGTCAAATCCCCTGGAACTAGAGTTAGAGATGGTTGTTAGTTGCCGTGTAGGTTCTGGGAACTGAACCTGGATCCTCGAAGAGCAGCCAGTGCTCTTAACTGCTGCACTATCTCTCCGACACACACACACACACACACACACACACACACACACGACATAAATTAATTGCATATTTCTGAGGCACAGTGGTCTCATGTTATATGTGTGCATATAACATGTAATGATCAAATCAAGGTATTTAGCATGTCTGTCTCCCTGAACAGTTACTAGTCCTTTATGTGGGACCCTCTGAATGCCTCCTTTCTAGATCCTTCTAAAATAAGGAACAAATGGTAGTGCAGTTCCCAGTGTCCTGAGGATGCTAACTGCTGTGGTTATGACTCTTATCACTGAGGAACAGTGTTCCTGAGAGGAGATGGGTTTTGTCTCTGAGATGGTAGAACCCCGTCTCCTTCCAGGACCCTTCCAAGACCTCCCCTGGCCAAGATGACCACACTCATCAGAGCTGCAGCAGTAACATAAGGTTCCAGTTAGAACTCAGTCAAGGTGGGTTCACTGGCAAGGCTACAGCCCTTCTTAGAGGCCAGGCAAGCTCAGCTGTCAGTTCAGAGAATACAAGCACTACCCTATACATTGACCTAGCTCGAGAGAGAGAGAGAGAGAGAGAGACAGAGCATGCCCAGTGCTGGGCACACAAGTGGCACTGGCTGTAATTCCTGGGACTCGGACACATGAACCCTGGGTTCTATTCCTAGAGACAACTTTCCCCACCCATTGGGCTGTGAGTCCCCAGAGAGACAGCCCTGCAGAGTTTCTTGGCTCTGTGTCTTCCAACAACCTAAGATCAGCCTTGGCTGATTAGATACCAGTCTACTGATGGACAAACGATGTTTCAAGGCACGGCCAATCATCGCCACCAGGGGGCGGCCTGGCTATGAGCAGGGGGTGGGTGTTGCCCCTTGTTAGTAACGTTTAACATTGGCTAGTCCTATTCTGAGACTTGCTTTATCCTGCAGACGGGCGGAGGCCTGGTTTATCTTCGATCTGCCATCTGTGCCCTGTTGGGGAAAAAGGTTAGGAGACCCAGGGCCAGCTTGGCTCTCTCTCACTCACAGGCTGAGTGACCTTGGGGCAAGGACCTTTCCATTTCCAGTCCTTAGTTACTTCAGCTGTGAAGACAGACAGACCACGGCCACGGTGTCCCATCAGGGTTTGTTCGAATTTGTTTTGCCACAAAGTATTACCTCCTCCTCCTCCTAATTCCTTGTTCCTGGCTGTGGGAGGAGGTTCTTATCCTGTTTTGCATGCTGCCCTCTCTTGGCTGTCAGAAGAACTGCAGCTGCGGTAACTGGCCTCCTAGGTGGATGCGGAAGGAAGAGCAGGCACTGGGGGCGGGGTGTCAAGCCGGATATGTTTAAGGAGCCCCCTTCTCCCCTGTGTCACAGGCCTTCCCTCCCTTAGGCTCTGAGAACTCAGCCAATGCCGCATCGTGGCGACTCCTGGGAATCACAGTCACTGGCAGGTTGATGCCTGGGCATTTCTTAGGTCTGGCCCCTAGACCTCTAACCTGGCAGTGTAGTGCAGCGGTCAGCGGCAGGGCCTCTAGCGCCAGGTGCGTGAGTTCAAATCTTGGTCTTAGCCTTTAGTGGATGCTTAGTCTTGGACTAGAAGCCATGTGACTCCTGTGCCTTTGTTTCTGCAACAATAAAATAAGGATAGAAATGTGTCTCGCGGCTGGAGAGATGGCCTAGCAGTTAAGAGCACCGACTGCTCTTTCAAAGGACCTGGATTCAATCCCCAGCACCCACATGAAGGCTGAGAACTGCCTTTAACTCCAGTTCCAGGGGAATCCGACACCCTCTTCTGACCTCTGCGGCATTGCACGACACGGGTGCACCAACCTACATGCAGACAGTACATTCATACACATAAAAATACACGCCTTTAATCCTAGGCAGATCTCTGTGAGTTCAAGGCCAGCCTGGTCTACAGAGTGAACTCCAGGCCAGCTGGGACTAAAGGGAGACCCTGTCTCAAAAATACCAAGAAAATAAAAATAATAAATTAATTAATTAAAAAAAGAAATGTGTCTCATGGCAGTCTTTCTTAGAGCAGGCTCCCACATGTATGTTCTAAATAGAACAAGTAAGACCCTGCTGCCCACCCTTCTCCAAAAGCTCTTATAGTCACTCTGGAGGCAGGATTGTTGTTTCTGAGAGTCCCGGCCATGATGGAGTACTGAGGTTGCCTTTCACCACCCACACTGGGGTCTGGCCCATGGGTCCTGGGGAGCCCGAGCAGGGGAAGGGAGTTCTTATTCTGTAGGCGGCGCCAGAAGCAATGCTAGTAAAATGGTAATGTCGGTGCTGCTGATGGTGGCAATAGAGGTAGCTGGTGACGATGGTTGTGGTGACAGTGGCAGCCATGGTAATGGTGGTAAGTGGTGTTAGTGGTGATGATGGTCATAGTGATGTGGGGGAGTGGGGGGTTGCTGGAGACAATGGTAGAGGCGATGGTTGTTATGGTGATGGCAGTGATGGTGGTGATGATGGTGGTGGTGAGGATAGCAATGTGGGGTGGTGGGGTGTGGGAGAGCTGCTGATCATGACAGTGGTCAAGATGATGTGGTCGTAGTGATAGCAGGACTGCTGGTGCTAGTAGAGGTGGTGATGCTGTAGGTGGAAGTTCCAGGTCTTGATTCAGGTGACCCAACCTGACTGTCTTCCCTGAGTGAGGCTGGTCTCCTCCAGCCCCAGCCATCAGCAATGTCCTGGGAGAAGAGATGGCATTGTGTTACCCCTGGGCTTTCCAGAAAAAGGAGGCATGCTGGAATGCAAACGAGCCTTCTCCATCCTGCTTACCCGAGTGTCGAGACATCTCCCTGCATTCCTCAGTTTCCCCATCTATAAAATGAGAAAAGGAAAATCTGACTCTTTTATACTTTAAAATTTTAAAACTGTATTGTTTTTATTTAATGTTTATGAGTGCATGTATGGAAGTGGACCTGTGTTGTGCAATGCTCACAGAGGTCAGAACAGGGCGTTGGATTCCTCTAGAGCTGGAGTTATAGACAGTTGGTAATCACCATGTGGGTGCTGAGAATTGAACCTGGGTCCTCTGCAGGAGCAGTTAGTGCTCTAACTGCTTAGCCATCTCTCCAGCCCCTATTTTTCCCTTTGAGAATTTGATAAAATTAAATTTGGGGATTCCCAGTTCCCTTCAAGTTTATGGACTGTGCTACCCCAGATGGGCTAGCCTTCTACCCTTCCACAGGCTCTATCACCCAGGACTGTGGGGCAACCAGGGACAGAGCTTTGTCACTTCTCCCCAGGGGCCTGGATGAGCAGGACGGACCCTCCCTCTGGTTGCTTTGAGGCTCAGAACTCTCATGTGGGGGGCCCAGAGCGGGCAGTTGGCAAACCTGGAAGAAGAGGGCTCCAGTCCATCTCCACCGAGAAGGCCTCGGTCCTCCGCACTCACATTGCTAAGCGTCTCTGTGTGCATTGGTTCTGCTGGCAGCCTAGACACTAAAGCTTGTCCCCTCGCCACAGAGAAAGGCCCAGCGGGGCTGGGAGATGGTTTGTAAAGTGCTTGCTGTGCAAACACAAAGACCTGTGTTCAATCCCCAGCACCCACACGAAAGCTGGGTGTTGGTGGTGCACACTTGAAACTCCAGCCCTGGGACTGCACGTGTGTGTGGGTGGGGGGGGGTGTCCACTGAAGTTAGGCATAGCCCTTGGGCCCCTGGCCAGCCAGTCTAGCCTAATTGGCAAGCTCAAGGCGCACAACAGATCCTGACTCAATAAACAAGGCAGATAGGTCGTGAAGAACACTTGAGGTGGACCTCTGGCCTCCACGTGTGCACACTGGCCTGCACCTGCACACACATGAACATGTGCATATGTACGTGTACAGAGGAGGGCGGCAGGAGGCTGATGGATCTGCGTCTCATGCCGATACTGTTTCCAAAACCCAAGAAGGCTCAGTCCCTGACCTGAAACCCCTGTCTCCCCTTCCAGCCTGTAGCCCCTTTTCTAGCCATGACCTTTTCAAGACATATTGTCCCCCCTGAGGTAGGACTGTGCACCTCCCTGAACAGACAAGGAACAGGTCCAGACAGGGGAACAGCATGACCCGTGCTTCTGTGCTAGGAAGCGGCAGAGCTGAGCTGAGAACTCAGGTCTGTAGATCCCCCCAGCCACAAGGCAGGGGGCCTGGCTGGAGCCTGGGTTTTTAGAACACAGTGGCTCCCAGAACAGGCGGAGAGCAGGGACTTTCAGGCCAGCTGTCTCCCAAGTGTGAGCTCAGGCAGCCTGGCTGGCTGGGGTGGGAAGGCTGACCACTTCCTGCTTAGGGCTGGCGGTCCCCGTGAGGCGGTCTTCAGAAGCCGACCACTTCCCGGTCTGCGCCGCCTTCCCCTTTCTAGCCAGGAGGGAGGGTGGAGGATGAGGTGGTCCTTTGCGTGCTGTAGCTGGATGATGTCTGGCCTCTTTTCATTACCCCCACCACCACATCCCTCTCCACAGCCACCAACGGTCGGTTGGAAGTTGCTCATATCTGCCCGCCTGGTCCCCTGTCCATGGTCAAGCTCCTCCCTGTGGAGGGCCTCACTGTCTTAGAGACCGGGAGTGTCCCCTTCCTATACCTGTTGGGGGTGGTTTGCCCACTGGGACCTGGACTAAGGCATTATCCTCACTAGAGAGGCTTCTGTTGGTCTAGGGTCACACGTGGGGTCACAGGCTTGGCCAGTGAGTGGTGGAATTGGAATCGGAATTTGGTGGCATCTCATTTGAAAATCTACATCCTATATACAGCTAATGTCCCCAGTGCCCCTCGAAGGACATGTGAGCCAGAGGAAGCTGTAGACAAGGGCACAGACGTCCTGCCAGACCTCGCGCACCCCAAGGACAGGGGTGACAGCTGCTCCTCCTGTACCACCCCAGAACCAGTCTACAACCACAGCTAGAGCAGATTCTTGGGACAGTTGTGCAAACATAAAGAGCAAACTGATTGCATGCATCCAACTATGTAGATGCTCACAAGTACCTGTCAAGTACCAGGCCTGAACATCTAGACCCTGACCTGGGGGAACAGCCCTGCCCGAGAGTCTATCTTCCTTACTCAGGGATGGGACTGATGATGCATGTTTATTTATTGGGGTGCTGGGGATTGACCCCAGGGCTTTGCACACTCTAGGCAAGCTGTCAACTATGGAGTCACATCATCAGCTTCTATGGAGTCACATCACCAGCCTCTCTGTGTTTTTAGTTTGAGGTGGGGCCTCGATAAGTAGCCCAGGCTGATCTTGACCTCTCGATCCTCCCATCTCAGCCTCCCGAGCCGAAGGAATCCAGGCCTGTGCCACCAGGCCAGACTCGATGACAGTGTTTAAGTCTCCCCCATATCCTTCTTTCCTTCAGCGGGGTAGCCAGAAATGTGAGGGGCCTCTGAGTATTCAGACGGGGTGGGGTGGGGTAGGGTGGGAGGCACAGAATGCTGGGGCGAAGGGCACCGCACGGGCCTGGCTCACATGTAGGGTATGTTCAGCCAGAGGTGGCTTCGGAAAGTGCTCTTTTTTTTTTTTTGTACCAGCTTCCTCACATGTAAAATGGGAATGAAATATGAGAAGCACCAGACAGATGCACAGCGGACTCGGGTGCACCACCGTCTTGCCAGTGATGCTTCTGGCTGGTCGGTGACTCCCTGAACTTCTGGAAACTCAAAACAAACCTCGGAAGGTCCCCCAAAAGGTGAGGTGAGAGAAAATGTTGCTGACTTAGGAGCCACCAGGACAGCTGCAGGACGGGGACAGCACAGCAGGGCTCTTGGCTCGGCGGTTCCACTTTCTACGGTTTCAGGTACCCGAGGTAAACCACAGTCTGAAAGTATTCAGTGGAAAATTTTAGAAATAAACAATTCATATGTTTTAATCCATGTTGCTCTGGGAGGGGCTCTTGAAATCTCCCACATTCCTGTTTCATCCTGCCCAGGACATGAATCGTCTCTTTGTCTCGCATACCCCGGCTTTGCACTCTGTCCATTGGTTATTGAGTGGCCATCTGTCACTATTATAGGGGTTGTGTCCAAGTGACCTTTATTTTGCTCTGTCCCCGAAGTGGAAGCCCACTGTGACAAAGGCATGGAGGGCTGGTGATTGGGGTTTAGGAAAGAACATGGGTCACAGGACTTAGCTATGATTCACAGATTCAGGCATCCATGGGGTCCCCTCAGATGAGGGGGAACCACTGTAGTTAAAATCTACCAGAAACTTACACTATACTCAGGGAGATTAAAAACCCTGAAGGAAGAAACTAGCATAATGGCTCACACCTTTAATCCCAGCACCCAGGAGGCAAAGGCAGGCAGATCTCTGTGAGACAGAGGCCAACCTAGTCTACATAGAGAGTTCCAGGGTACCTGAGGCTACTGGATGGCCCTGTCTCCACAAACAAACAGAAATAAATTAATAAATAAAATAGAGAATAACTCAAGAAGATATCTAACATCAATTTTTGGCCCTTGAGAGTACATGTTGCACACACAGACACACACACACACACACACACAAAAACTGAAACAAAATCCTGGAGCTTGATCCAAGCCATGTCACAACCATCCTAAAAAAAAATGAAATGACCATTGGCTGCTAGTAGGGTACACTTAATGTAAAATAAAGTCACACAGGACTTCCGTGGAGGCCTCAGTCAAAGATTGCCTTGACCTTCCTCGAGCGATCACCTTGTAATTGTAAAAATTCACACGTTACTTTTCAGTACATTGTTTGCATTGGCAAAAGTGCTTGATGTACTGTCATAGGATTCCCTGCTTTAAATATATTTTTTTTTCTACAAATCCACCGCGGGCTTCCCAATCATTAGACGAGAGACTTCTGTCAGTAGTACTTGCCTAGAGGGTATGTGCAGAGCAAAGGGGTGCAAGGTGTTGGATGTGATGCTCGGCATCCAGTGGAATAAGTCAGCTTGGCAAGGGGAGGGGACAAGAAAACTAGCTGCAGACAAAAGACTAGACTTTTTTTTTTTTTTTTTTTGTCTTTTTGAGACAGGGTCTCCCTGCAGCTCCAGCTGGCTTGAAACTCACTATGTAGACCAGGCTGGCCTTGAACTCACAAAGATCCACCTGCCTCTGCTTCCTGAGTGCTGGGATTAAAGGCATGTACCACCACACCTGGCAAAAGCCTAGACTTTTAAAATATTTTGTTTATTTTTTGTTTTATGTGTATGAATGTATTGCCTGCCTATATGTAAATGCATCCATGTTGTGCAATGCCTACAGAGGTCAGAAGAGGGCATCAGATCCCCTGGAACTAGAATTACATATAGTTAGCTGCCATGTGGGTGCTGGGAACCAAATCCAGGTCCTCTCTACGAGCAGCCAGTGCTCTTAACCAGCCCCCTGAAGACCTGGATTTGAGTTGTCTGAATGCTCATAGGAAAAACACAAAACCAGTTCTGACAAATTGCAAGGCCTCCTGCTGTCTCATATTTTAGAAGCACGATGCTTCCCAGAGGAGTGAGGGACTTAGGGACCATTACCAACCAGTTTTCTCTGCCTCCTCTGGCCCATGCATGGAGTTTATTGTCTCAGTGGGATTTCTGGATTCCCCGACCCCGTGTATTCTTATTTCCAGGACTCTGATTCACGTGTAGTTATTTGTCTCCCTCAGACTAGGAGTCCCCAGAGAGCAGTCCTGATTTATCTGAGACCCTCTGAGCTCCAGGCACAGAGTATGCTGAATGTGTGTGTGTTCGACTGGGCAGAGTGAGTGATGGTCACTTTGGAACCAGTCAAAGTGTCTGCAGCCTCTCAGATTTCCCTCAGGGGATCCTGGCCAGGCACCTGAGGCTCCGTTCTAGTGCACACCCCAGCATCTCCCTTCCTCACTCTTCTTTTTCTCCTCTATCCCTCTGGGCAGCCAGCCCCTGGAAACCTGGCCTGGGATGGGCTTTGTCTCCTCTGAGTCTCCTCTGCAGTGTACTGGGGCTGACTCAGACAGAGAGGGAGAAGGAGAAGCCTCTGTCCCCCCGTTTCTACTTTTGGTCCTGAGCCTCACATGGAAGGCTGGGTGGAGAGAGAGGCCTTGGCCCAGGAAGGTATTAGCACCCCACACAAGGAGCCACGTGGTCTCAGGTCTCGTGGGTGTCTCAGATCAGTTTCACACTATGTGCACGGAGCAGGGTGGTGGGGACAGCAAGACAGTGGACAGCATCTGGGTGTGGACGGCATCTGGGTGTGGACAGCATCTGGGTGTGGACAGCAGGACAGTGGATGGACAGCAGCTGGGTGTGGACAGCAGGACAGTGGACAGCAGGACAGTGGATAGCAGCTGGGTGTGGACAGCAGCTGGGTGTGGACAGCAGCTGGGTGTGGCCGAGGAGGCTCTGATTCTGTCTTTATTTTATTTTATTTAATTTTCGAGACAGGGTCTCCCTGTAGCCCCAGCTGTCCTAGAACGCACTCTGTAGACCAGGCTGGCCTTGAACTCACAGAGATCCACCTGCCTCTGCCTCCCGAGTGCAAGTGCTAGGATTAAAGGCGTGCGCCACCACGCCTGGCTTAAAGACGGTTCTTAGCTGCCATGTGGGTGCTAGGAGTTGAACCCAGGTCCTCTGCAAGAGCAGTCAGTGCTCTTAGCCGCTGAGCTGTCTCTCCAGCCCTGAGCCTCAGGTTTTTACACTCATAGCAAGGGGCACAGACCCCCAACCCCACAGCCAACTCTTAGCTCAAGTCTCAAATGTCAAAGGCCACTAGGGACTGGATGAAAAGAGCACTGGCAGGAGCTGGCATTGTGACATCATGTGGGCATTTAGCTTGAGCTGGGGCTGGTGGACAGCTCTGCTTGAAGGCTCTCAGTCCTCAAGGTAGGTCTCCAGAGGAGGAAACTGAGGTTTGGAGAGGGAGTGACCTCCTCTGGCATGCTCTAGGTCAGCTGGGGAGCCAGCGCTCCCCACCCCAGGTCTGCTTCACCCTTTGAGATAGTCATCCTCGGCCATTTATCCCCAAAGCCACTAGACCTGCAGCCCGGGATACCCAAAATGGTCACCTGCGGTCCTGAGCAAGAACCCGAGAGGCTCTTGTGGCCAGCGGGTCCTGTCCCCTGTTGCTTATGGGCAGAGTTGTCCTCCTCCACCAGGAAGCCTGTGACATGACCACCATCCTCAAAGCCCTTGAGCTGCCCTACGCACAGAACAGCCAAGGAGATTGCTCCTCTTCTTCCTCGGGATGTTAATGTCCGTGCTGTCATTCTAGTTGGTTTCAGGCACTTACAGCTCTGTTTTGGTGACAATAAGGTATTTCCCACCCAGCATTTCCTGAAGGCCTGCTAGAATAACAGGCTCCTCTTCCCCGTATATCAGGTCTTTACCCGTCAAAGTGTCTGGGAGGAGGCTGACCTAGGTTTCTGGCTGTGTGGCTGTGGGCTGCGACACCTGTGAGAATTGCTGTCCGTGTCTGAAGAGCAAGGAACCTTGGCCTGTTTCGGAAAGTGCTGAGGATTTTGTGGGTGGACACTCAGAACGCTCGGCACCTGCTTAGTCATGTGCTCGTGGGTCTCAGGGCCACTGGGTCAAGGACATCTTTCCTCCCGGAGTACTCAGGGAGCAGAGCTGGCCCAGGCTCTGGGAGACACCTAAGGACGATTTAGTGTTTGAAGTTGAGCCTGCTCAGCTGGAGGCCGGGGCCTGGAGAACTTGCCGATGCTCTGTGGAATTTCCAAAAAACAGAATGCAACCTGTCCTCTTCCTTCACACCAAGGCAGATGTGGGTGTGAGGTTCAACCAAAGACCCCAGACTGGCTACACAGCTAGAGACTGCAGCCTGCAGCCTCCAATTCTGCCCAAGAGCCCCACCCCAGACTGATGAAGGCAGGTGAGAAATGGGAAGAAATAGACTAGAGGAGTCAGGCTCAGGGCAGGGCCCAGCAGAGACTCGCCTGCACTTAGGGAGAGTTCACCCAGGCATCTGGCGGGTGCTCCCTAACGCAACTGCAGGAGCACACCCATGGGGAAGGGGACAGCCAGCAGGAAAGGAGGGGACGAACTTTCTTTCTTTTTTTTTTTCTGCCCTCCCTTCAAAGCCCAATGTACACCTGGGATGTGGCCTGCTCCCCATGAGCCAAGTGTCTTCAGAAATTCCTCTGACTCACATCCATGACAGCAAGGCCCAGGTGAAGGGAGGCATTTCAGGGGCAAGTGGAGGGCACTGGTGGAGGGTGGGAAAGTGAAGGAAGACTGCCAACCATGATGACAGAAAACACAGTCCACACGCTAAGTAAGCACCGTGAATGAGGGGCTCATCTCAGTGACTATACCCCCGTCAGTGATTGAGGACCTCATCTTGGTGACGATGACCAGACTCATAAGATCTCCTATCCAAGGGGGAATGTTGGGTGGTATCCGACAGCCATCACTTTTAGCCATGTCTGGGAGAAAGCCAAGAGTGAAATCATGATCATTCGTATTATTAATGGAGAAATTGAAGGCTCAGAGAGGTGAAGTTACTTGCCTAAGACCACACAGAACTTAAGTGGTGGAGGTAGAATGTGTCTATCTACCCTTCACCCATGCTATGTCTTCCTTTCTCCCCGTCTATTATGCCCCTCCTGGTCCCTCCTAAGGGCAAAGTGTTTAAAATCAGAGACCCCAGACTGGGAACTGTGCTTTGATAACATTCATTTCACAGGATGACAGAAGGAAGAAGTCACCAAGCAAATCCATGCCCTGCTGAGAGATGGACTATCAGCTGGCAGACGTTCCTGCCAGGCCCCCACATGACAGCAGGGCCAGCCCCCTTGTGGCCCCCTTGTCTGACCCTCACCCCATCACAGGAAGTGACGGCTGCAACCTATTCCTAACCACAGGGGAAATTTTGGGTCTGAGCTGGACTTAGATCCGGCCAGGGCCCCAGGTCAGACATTCTGTCATCGATGGGAGGCACGAGATAGTAGGCAGTGTGTGTCGGGGGGGGGGGGGTTCAGTTCCCACAGCTGTCTGGTACTGGGATTCCCCTCGCTTGGCTGGGACCTTCTGACAGTGGCCAGGGTCTTACAGACTCATTTTCGAGGACCATTCTTGGGTCTCGGGTAAGCCAGGCCTGATGAGAGCCAAGAGCTGCTGGGACCGGCAGTGGCACTGGACCCCGCCCGAGGGGTCTCCTGTTCTCACCGCCGTCTCCCCTCGTGACCCCAGCACCATCTCAAACATTTTTCTGGTATCTCAGGGCGGTCTCCCAGGTCATTTCTGCCCCTGTAAGACTTAGTATCCCAACTTGGCACATGTTGAAAAATAAAACCCATACCTAGAAAAATGTGGACGCATGTTGTGGTGTGTGTTTTGTCGGCAGAGCAGGTGTCTATGTTTTCCCCTGTCCTTCTCTGGGCTTTAGAGAGGATGCTGGGAAGTCCCTAGGAGACGTCTTTAGCATACTGACTGTCGAGTGCGGGGAATCACAGTCAACATCTCCTTCTCAGGCTCTGACGTTTGGAGGCACTGTCTGCACCATGGAACCTGGATAGCAGGGAGGGGAACGCCCCTGTCCTTGGGGCTGGCAAGCTGACCCGTGACTGGCCAGTGTGCACAGGCAGTCTGAGCTGGTTCTGTGGGGTGCTGGTTGGGGTCGTGACCCCCAGGCGCCAGGAACCAGGATTCCTAGAGTCTGGCCCCTGATCTGGCCCAGCTCCTGGAGCGTCTTGATCAAGCCCCATGGTTTTGTTGATCCCCAACTTTTCCCTCTGTGCAGTGGGAGACCCTGGGATTCTGAGGCCAGCCGGGGCCCTGAGCGTTCATGATCTTGTGGCTTGCCACTCTGAGACTGGCGACTGCGGCTTTGGTGCAGATGTCTCTTCCTGTTTCTGGCAAGAAAACGGGCTGGAAGCAAAGGGTCCTGGCTGGGCGCTCTGTCCACTGTGCCTGGGCCTGAGCCCCCAGCCCCAGCCCCAAGTTCCCTCATCGCCGTGTGGCCACTGTGTGGTCTTGGTTAACTCACTGCGTGCTGCCCGGCTCCATGGGGGTAGCAGACTCACGAAGGCCTGTGCCGTTACCCCCTCCTCTCCCTCGGCCATGACTCTTGTCTCCCTCCTCTTGTACAAGCACTGACCTGGGAGAGCCCTGAGGCATAAGGAGGGAGATTGTGTCTGGGTTCACAGACGGGGACACTGAGGCCCGGAGAAAGACTGCTCCCAGGCTGGCTCAGTTCCACTGTATTCTTTGCTCTAAAACCACCCGAGTCCCAAGGGAGCAAAATTCCCTGCCAATGGCCTTCCTGGAGCCCCAGGACCTGATCCATGGATCTGGGTTGGAAAGAGACACTGTTCTTTGGTGGGCCGAGGTCCGTTGCCAAGGAAAAGACCCTGAGAGGTGCTTGGGGGCCTGAAGACACAGCTGTATCTAAGATGGCCCTTGTACTCTCTTTCTCTGTCCTGTCCAGGCCTCATACAGTGTCCCATGTCCCTCTTTGGCCATCCTGCCTGCACTGTCTGCTGTGTCAATGCTTCTAGAGCCTTTCCCCGGGTCGTACTTCTCCCACCTAGTCTCCATGGCAGCCAGGAGAGTCCACAAAGGGGCAAGAATGGCAGGAGATGGGCACCGGAGTCCTACCCACCCTAAGGGGACTCTGTTTGCTGTGTAGACGGGTTGTGCATCTGCAGACGCGGCTACCTCCCTCGGGCTGGGGGACCGCAGTGGTCCTTGGCACGTGCCGGCATAACACCCGCGGGCCATCGGCCCTCTCTTCCCCTTGCTCCGTGCAAGCGAGTTGCATCTACTGGCAGCTGCCTCAGCCCCTTTTGGTACAGCTGCTGTATTAGTGCCACTGAAGTGGTGGCAGAAGACTGCATGCTGTGGCATGAGTCTCAAATGTCTCCCACAGGCTCGTGAGTTTGAACAGGTGATTGCCAGGTAGAGGAGCCGTTTTAGAAAGTGATGGAGGCCTGAGTGGTGGATGTGGGTCTCTGGAGATGGGCTTTTGAAGATATAGCCTGCTTCAAGTTCCGATCAGAGTTCTTTGCTTCCTGATTGGCTAAAATGTAAACAAGACTCACCACAGGCTCTTACACTGGGGACCGAGCCTCTGCAGCCACCAGGATAGACTGATACACCCAAGACCTTGAGCCAAAACAAGCCCTTAGTCTCTCTCTTAAGTTGCTTCTGTCAGATATTCTGTCATAGGGACAAGAACAGTATCTAATATGGAAAACTGGTGCTGAGCAGCAGGGGCCGTTGCTGGGCCAACCCTGATGGAGCGGCTCTTAGGCGTTTGGAACTGGTCTGCAGGAGAAATGCGGATGAGTTTGGATCTGCAGGATAGAGAAGACAGAATGTAAAAACTAGAGCTTAATGGGCTGTTCAGAATGCTGAGAGAAATGCAGACAGTTAAGGCTGCTCAGAAGGTTTCAGAGGGCCATAGCAGGAATTGGGCTAGAGGCTATTTGAGCTACAATCTGCCCCCCCCCAATCTGCTTGTATCTTAAAATTTTAAGTGAGGCTGAATTCAAAAGTATTTGGTCAGGCATGGTGGCACATGCCTTTAATCCCTGCACTTGGGAGGTAGAGGCAGATGGATCTCTGTGAATTAAAGGGCAGCCTGGTCTACAGAGTGAGTTCCAGGCCAGCTGGAACTACAAGGAGATCTTGCCTCAAGACAAAAAAAAAAATGTATTTATTTGGACAGGCAGGGAATTTCAAGATATCATGACCTTCGGGATGCGGCATGTTGTTGCTCATTGTGTTTAGACAGGGTAACGGTGAAAATTCAAAACTCAAGGCAGAGCAGAAAGATATGGAAAATGCAGTTAGGTCAGGAAAAGAACGTAGATGTCTTCAAAGTTGAGGACAAGGTAGGTGTGGACAGAAAGGCTATAATTGTTAAAGAGATGAGCACCATTAAAAAAAAAAAGCTTCGGCCACCAATAAACAGATGTTCCCTCGTCAGGCAAAGGCACCTGCTGCCAGATCAGGTGACTGTGAGTTCCATCCCTGGGACCCACACGTTGGAGAACTGACTCCCATGAATTGTGCTCTAACCTCCACATGGGTGCTGTGGAGTGCTTGTACACACAAATAAATAAAAAGTACTAATCATTAAAAAAGAAAAAGCATGGGGCCAGAGAGATGACGCAGTGGATACGAGCACTGGCTGCTTTCACAGAGGACCTGGGTTTGATTCCCAGCACCCACATGGCTGCTAAAACCATCTGTAACTCCAGTTCTAGGGGATCTAACGTTCCCTTCTAACCTCTGAGAGCACCACACAACATGGGTGCGCTTACATAAACACAGGCAATACACTCATACACATCAAACAAAAATAATAAATAAAATATTTTTAAAATAATTAAAAAAAAAGAAAAGCCACACATTTAGAGAGGAGAGGGCCTTGAGAGCAGCAGCCCACCCATGGAAGGCTCCAAGACATAAGATTGAAAACCTATTTGAAAAACTTTCATTTAAAATATGAGTGCCAAGCCGGGCGTGGTGGCGCACGCCTTTAATCCTAGCACTTGGGAGGCAGAGGCAGGCAGATCTTTGTGAGTTCAAGGCCAGCCTGGTCTTCAAAGAGAGTTCCAGGACAGCTGGGCTACAGGGAGACCCTGTCTCGCAAATACCAAAATAAATAAGTAAATAAGTAAATAAATAAAAATAAAAATAAATAAAATATGAGTGCCTGAGCAGAGAAAAGTACTGCAGGGTACAGTGTGCCCCCAGTCTGCCCAAGGAAACGGGTTCCCAGGTTCAGCCACTCAGCCACTCAGAGGCTACTGTGGATGTGCCCCAAAGATTTCCAGATACGTCTTTTCCAGATCCATCTTGAACTGACAGGAAAACTTGTTATTGTGTGTGGAGATAGCTGACAGGGTCCTCAAGCTTGCTCGAGGGTTCCAGAAGAAAGCCAATGAGGCCAGGCAATAGGGAACAGGATTAGTTTAGAGTCCCTGCAGAGTGACCCTGAGAGGACAAAGTGTGAAGCTGTGAGGGTAAAGTCTGTAGTGCAATGGAGACCACTCCAGGATGATACGGATGCCAGAAACACGGGAGGCCTGCCTGCTGAGGAATGTCACGGGCACCGAGTGGAACTGGTCCAAGAGAGAGTGGAAAGGTGCACAGGGGAGAGAGACCCAGGTCTGTTGGAACCGTACACTGCCGCCATGTGCCTAGATGCTGGACATGGAGCTATAGGGTTTGGTGTTGGCCCTGTTGGGTTTTGGTCTTGTTTGTGTCTGCGCTTGTTGCCTCTGCCTCTCAGATGCTGTGGTTATAGTAATAGGTGTGCAGCAGCAGGTCTGTGGACTTGGGACTTTTAACAGTACTGGGACTGTTAAGACTCTGGAGACCCTAGAAGTTGGACTCAATGCATTTTGCATTATAAGCTGGCCATAGGGCTGGGCATGAGATGCTGCAGTTTGAATCTGATATAGCTCCCACGGTCTCGTGTTTGGGAGTACCAGTTTCTGGATGCTGGCACTGTTTTAGGAGGCTGTGGGGCTGGCTGGAAGGGGTGGGTGAGTTGTTCACATCCACCAAGATGTGAACAAGACTCACTATAAGCCCCACACCATGGACTGAGTACCTGAGCCCCCGTTCCTTCCCTGCCTAGTTGGACAGATAGCCTCTGAAGCTGAGCTAGAGTAAGCCTCTTCTCCTTTAGCATGCTTGTGTCTGGGATTTTGTCACAGCAAAGGGAAAAGTAACTAACATGCTGAGGAGGCAGTACCCAGACTCAATGGCTCCACATCTCCGGCCTGCTCTCAGTCTCTGCTGCCTCAGTCTGGGGCTGGCACTGTCTGTTTCTGTCTACCACCCACGGGCCGAGAACTCAATAGATCACCTCTTCCCCAGAACTTCTCTCTGATCCCACAGTACTGGGATGACCAACCTGTTCTGGCCCTAGTGACCTCTTGACCTTTCAGGGTGGAGCTCAGTGTGCCGATCTCAGAGGACCTTAGCAGTTGCCACATGGCTCAGAGCAGCAGAGCCCAGCGCCTCCTTCTGGTACTCCCAGGACGCTCTGGGGCTATACATCAGACAGCACCTCTTAGTCCATGGACAGGTGGCTACACCTGGGGAAGTGCTTCACCTCCTCTGGGACTCTTGTCACCTTCAAACCCTTATCAGTGATCAGATCCAAGGTCCTGATTCCTCTGAAGGTGACTAAAGAGTTTTCTCTATTGTGACAGAAAGGTTTCCGGAAAACTCCTGGGGCCACTGCTCATGCCTCTCCCAGCTTCTGGCCACTGCTGCGATGGTCCCTGTCCAGCCTGTAACCCTTGAGGACCTACTGTGTGCCAACTATGTGCTTTTCCTGGGGCTGGGGACCAGGCTGGTCTCTGTCCTGGGGATAGTCCTGTTGGGATAGAGACACAGCAGAAAAGTGTGACTTGCCGGGCGTGGTGGCGCACACCTTTAATCCTAGCACTTGGGAGGCAGAGGCAGGTGGATCTTTGTGAGATCAAAGCCAGCCAGGTCTACAGAGTGAGTTCCAGGACAGCTGGGGCTACAGGGAGACCCTGTCTCGAAAAGACCAAAAATAAATAAATAAATAAATAAATAAATAAATAAATAAAAGAAAGAAAGAAAAGAAAAGTGTGACTTAGTGACCCTAGCAGTAAATCTTCAGGCAAGTGTTGGAAGGTACCAAGAGGAAGTGAATACTTGAGGTCTACCATCTACCAGACAGGTGAGGGGTGGGGCTCGTGCAGAGCCTCTGAGTGCAGCCAAGATGCTTTTTTTCACTTTTGGGAGACCAACTCTGTTAGCCGCATCACCAAGCTCTAGGGACAGTCTGACACTGTGGTTAATGGCATGGGTCTTTTATACCACATGCCATGGTTCGAGTCTTACTTTGCCAGATCCTTGCTGTGAGACACTAGAAATTACCACGACACCCCTCCCCACCATGCCTCGGTCTCCTTGAATGCAAAATCTAACATCTCTAAGGCCTGCTCCGTGGAGCTGTAGGGAGGGTTCAGTGAGACTGCTCATGGGCAGGAAGTTTGGGGGGGGGGGGTCTTGTATTCCTGCTGTGCTATGGATGGAACTTAGGGTACTAGGGTCACTAGGCAAGCACCTGTTGCTCAGGGCAAAGTAAACACTCACTGTCAGCTGTCCTCGCTAGGCCTGAGAACATTTATTGAGTACCAACTGTGTGTCAGCTACCATGAGGCACAGCCTACAAGTGACCTACACATATTGTCACATGCATATATGCCCTGACCCACTGCCACATCTCAGCGAGACTACTGAGGGTGAGGGAAGAGTCGGGGAAAATAGCGATTCACTGACATCCTGGGGAAATTGAGGGTGGCTTCCTGGAGGAGGCAACAGCTGCGATGAGGTTTGACCATCACAACTCATCATCTGGTGGCCCCAGCTTAAACACAATGTTCAAGTCCCTGAATACCAGGGACCCTGGGCTCCCAGGGACAAAGGAATGGCTCTGGGCACTCCTCATGCCTTCCAGGAGTTCCACTGAAGGAAGGCCCCAGCACGCTGGGTTCTCAGGCCACAGAGCCTCAAGCGAGCATCAAACAACAAAAAGGCTTTTCTCAGTGTGAGTGAGTCACCAGCCTCGAGAATGGGCCCCTGCACTCGAGAAGCCGAAACCACACATCTGAAGAAGTTTCCCACGGCCGCCACTGGCTTTAAATAGCTGCAGCGAGTCCTGGAGGAGGTGGTGAGGGAAGAGTGGGGGGCCAGGGCTCCTCGTGCCCCAGTAGAGTCCCCACCCCAGACCAGGACCTGACACATCAGACCCCACTGAAGCTGTGTGGATAGGAACTCAGCCTCCCGGGGACCCTGCAAACATGTAGAGGTCTGGGGGCAGCAGCTGGACACACAGACAGCTGGACAGACCTCCAGCTGCACAGCAGGAGTGGGGGTGCCACCGGGAAGGGGGAAGTTGACCTCTCTGTGCACCCCTGGTGGCCTCCAGGCCTCATTGGGTCTCCTGGTGGTCACCTGACCTCCTGGGCGCTTTGCTGCCCCCCTCACCCAGCCAGTTCGTGACTGCGCCCCGGGTGGTGTTTCCGGAGGCAGCCTAGAGCCGGCCCGTTGACGCACTTGCTGCCCCCCCCAGCAGGCCTGGGTGCAAATGGAGCCCCCCATCTCCCTTTCCCGTAAATGAGCCCACAGTGCTGGGTGGGGCCTCCCTCCTGCTCCTCCCTCAGACCCAGGCTGGCGTCAGGGGCCACCTCAGGCTGGTAAAAGCGCTTCCTCGTGGGTGTGGATGCTGACCCCAGGTATCTGGGCAGCTCAGATCATCCTGCCCCTGAAATCCAGGACCAGCTTTCTGAGGGCAAGTGGACAGACGTCAGACATGTCCTCTCCCTGGCCAGCAAGATCACCTCTCCAGATCCACCAAACCCTTGGGACTGCCAGCAGCTCACAGAGTAATCTTAAGTGACCATCTGAGCTAAGACCCACAGTGGGCCGTGACTTTCCCAGTCACGGAGCAGGCCAGTGGGGATGCAGGGAGACTGCTATGTGATTCCATATCCTGACCGGTCAGTGGCACATCAGACATTCACTCAACAAGCACACTGACTCCTTTGACAGGTCATCAAACCGGGAGATCAGACAATCTTCTCAGCAGGAGCTGTGCCGAGGCCCAAGTTCTCAGTGTCCTGTACCCTGGGCCTCTGGGTTTCGAAGAACAGTAGGTAAGGCCCAGGGTCCTCTATCTACATGTCCCTGGGTTATCTAGCAGGGTCCTCTATCTACATGTCCCTGGGTTATCTAGCAGGGTCCTCTATCTACATGTCCTTGGGATATCTAACAGCTGGTAGAAGCTCAAGAACAGACTGGGATCAGTTGAGATGGGGTGGCTGTCGAGAGCTGCTCGTCAGGAGCCCAGGCCACAACCTTCCCCCTGACCCACTTCTGCCCCCGTGGAAGGCCCAGGACAGAGATGGTATGCTACCAAGGGAAGGTGTGGATGATGCCCTCACTTCTTGCTGTCCCCACCCGAGAGGAGAGTAGTGGGCAGCCAGTGAGCGTTGTGAACACTGTGGAGGTGCTCTCTTGTTGAAGCTTACTGTGGCATCCTGTGGCCCAGGCTGGCTGCTTCCAGTCTCCAGTCTATAGGCCAAAGATAGGCAAGGCCAAATGTCCCTGCAAGGCAGGGAAGGTGGTCCAAGTACCACTCCCCCCTCAAGTTCCCCCTCTCTGTCCAGTTCTTAAACCCCTGGTTCTCCTGGGGCCTGGCAGTACTTGGTGGCATCCCTCTGGGATACTTGAAGGAATGTGGAGCTCATAGGTGGGGCTACCTGTGTACCCAGTGTCTAGCTAAACAAGGCTCTGAGGTCTTGCTGACAGATTGCCTATGGGTTCCGGGTGCTGGAGCCCTGGGCCGAATAAGGGCTGCACATTTGGCTTTGACCCTGTTGGCTGTAGGGGCCACTGTCCTCAGAAATTCCATGTTGCCTTTTGTACAAAGCACAGTGGGCACAGAGGGAGATGACAGAGAGGTGGCTTAGGCAGGTACATGGTTGTATAATGTGATCATCACCCAGTAGGAGCTTAGCTGGTGCACATGGAGCAGTGATGGGTGGGGGGCCATGCTCCTGAGCTTGGACTAGGAGGCCCCCACATTGTTTTCAGCATGCATGCGTGCATGTGCACATTTACATATACAGGTATATGTGTGAAAACATGCATGCACAGGCATGTGGGTACAGGTATGTGTGTGTGAAATCATGTGTGTACAGGCACGTGTGTGCAGGTGTGAAACCATGCATTTGTGCCTGCAGGCTGCATTTCCGTGCTGGGCATGCTTGCTGTGAGTCTGGCTGCTGCAGCAGTGTCTCTGCCCAGAGCCCCCTGGGCCTGCACTTTGCACCTATGTCTCTTGCATGCTTTTTAGCATATACATTAGAGGCTATTTGCATGGACCCAGCATGGGCCTGTGGGGAGGGGTGTGGACGTGGCTTTTGTGTGCATGGATCTAAGTGAGGGTAAGATCCAAGGAAGCCCCTGGAGAGCCCCTTCCTTCCTAGGTGTCCCCTCGACTCAGTAAAGCAGCCTGCCCCTTCCAAAGCGCATGCCTTCCACACAGAAGCTCGGCCCTTGGTCAGAGGCCGTGCCCTGCACCCATTTCCCTGCTCCCACCCGACTCTAAGCACCTCTCTCCGCATCACGCCTGGCGCCCCTTTTCCTCTCTGAGGCCCTTTCACTCTGCACAGGCACTGCGGCTGCTTTGAGAGAACCGCTGTGAAGCAGCACTCGGCACCCACCTACCTCGCCAGCATCACTTTTACCACAGCCCAGAAGGTGGGGGGATTCTGGCAGGAGCCCCATTTTACTAAAGGAAGCCAAAGTTCAGAGATGTTAAGGAGCTTGTCGGAAGTCACACAAAGAGCGGGTAAGAATCACAGGGGGCCAGGCCCCCCAAACAGCTCTTCCCCATAAGACCACACTGCGTCGATGCTCCAAATCACGAAAGTGGCCAAGTCTCTTCAGGGTGATCTTGTGAACCCTCCCCAAGCTGGACCTCAGGGTGTATGTCCCACTTCCTCGTGATCTATACAGTGAGAGTGGCACATCAGGGTGGAGTTCCTGCTCCCCGAAGGGGGTCTTCAACTCAGCCTGGCAGACTGAAACCCCCAGTGGTCAGACCACTGGGAAGCCCCGAGTCTCCCCATGGCCTGGTGAGGCCGTGGAGAGGGCAGAATCTTGTCCACAAGGTCATTATGATTTGCCCAGAACTCACTTCTGTTCCTGGTGTGTGCAGCAAGGACCATGTGGCTCTCATATAAATGTCACCCTGGAAAAACAATGTTGCATTAAGGAAAGAAACGATCATGTTGTGAGAAGAGGAGGGGGAGGGGCTTTTGTCTGAAGGTGAGGGCTGACTTCCCACGGTGGTCCAGAGCCTTCCCACCTGCTCTGGGCTGGGTAGGTGTCACCCCTGCCTGGTCTCTTCCTCTGACAGAAGGGGAGACTGAGTCTGAGAGGGCTGGGACCTGCCGAGAGTTACTACAGATTTTAGAAGTTTCCATGGAGCTTGTGAAGTCTGAGGAGAGAGGTCTCAGGCTCTGCTGCTCTCGTTCTGATTGGCCCCAGTTTCCCTACAGGGAAAGGGAAGACTGTCACCGTGTCTTCAGTCACACCTGGAGCAGCACAGAGCCCAGGATTCCCACCTTGGGGAAGGTCTCCCACCTTGCCTTGTGCCAGGCTCTGGGTCAGGAGCATCCAATACCCTGCCCATCACAGCCCTGATACCCGCAACCCCCATTTCACAGACTGGTAGACCAAGGCTCTGTTAGGAAACATCCGGCCCCAAAACTGGCTAAGAGGTGTCAGCTGGGACTTCAGCCCAGGCCTAGGGGGTTGTTCCCAGGTGGGAGGGCAGCTCCAGACAGCTGGAGTCAAGGAAGTGAGAGTGAGAGCAACCGCCCTCGGTAGGACAGGGAAGGACACTGAGGTTCCCAGGTCACAGGGGCCATGTCTCCTGAGGGCGAGGAGGGCTGGATGACTTTGGTCTGTGGGGTGACCACGCCTGGCCCACCCAGCCCCAAGCTGCCTGGCCCACACTAGCCTCTGCCCCATGTGGCTAGGCTTTGGGGCTGCCTGGGCCTAGGGTCAGGGCTCCATGTGGCCAGGACTGGGGTCAAGAATCGGGGTTGGGCTGTGGTCAGCATCAAGGCTGACGAGTCAAACTAGATGGCTTGACTATTGAAGATCAGACAGCCTTCAAACCCCAGACCAGGATTGGTCCTGGCAAGGTCGTAGGTCACCAGGCAGGGACGAAGATGGAGGCTGGAGCTCCAGGATCTACGGAGACAGCTCTCCCCGTGAGCACCCCTTCTCAACACCACTGCCTTCCCCCAGATGTGTGCAGATGTGTGTCCATACCTGGCATACCTCCTGCCACCCCTAGGCGCTACACACACAGTAGGTGGTCAGCTTTGGGGATTGTTCACCAGCCGGGCTGATGGGAGACACTCAAGGAGCAGTAAGCAGCCACGGAGTCTGGTGGAGGGGCCCCGCCATGCCTGTCCTGAATGAGAAGACCATGGACACTGCTAGCTCGCCTGTGCCAACGGTGTCAGGGACAGTTGAGTGGCAACTTTGACTTTGTCCTCCCTGACTTTGTAGTCTCCATATCCTCAGAAAGAGATGCCCACAACCGACCAGGTAGGAAAGGACCTCAGAAATGGTGTTTCCCATACACTTTACAGAAAACATTGAGGCCAAGAGATGGCAGGCCTGGCTGGGGTCATCCTGTGTAATGCCCCAAGTAGGGTCCCTAAACTTAAAAAGCCAGGCATGGCGGCAACACATGGCTGTCCCCTCAGCACTCAGGAGGCAGAGGAAAAGGATTAGGGTTCAAAGCCAGCTTCGGCTACATAATAAGTTGGAGGCCAGCCTGGGTTACCCGAGGCCCTGTCTCGAAAATGAACGTGTACTCAAAAACGACAGCAGTTTAGAGTCACACCTTCCTGGGGAGGGCTTGGCCGGCACCTGCCTCATCTCCGCTAATTCTGCCAGGGTCGAATGGTGCCTGGTCTTACTGGGGGGAGGTCACTGGGTTGGGGTTCTGGCCCTTGCCCCTCAGCTACGTAAGGGAGAAGGGTTATCTGGGTCTAATCAGGTGAAGACAGGGCTCCCACCTCATTGCAGCCCAGGCTAGAGTTCAGGGACCTGGCAGCCTCATGCCCAGCATCTGCAGACATTCAGCCTCTCTTATCTATAGGAATCCCGGTCCCTGCCCTGCAGGCTGTCACAACAGAGGTAAGAGGAAGAAAACCCCACAAATCCAGGTGAGGATTTCCTCTGGTGTATTTTCCCTCGGCTGGGCCCGGGGGGGTGGGGGGGTTGCGGCGCAGATTGGGCTGGGCTGGCAGCTGGGAGCAGCAGTGGTATGGGCGCAGGAATCGGGGGGTAGCATGTTGTTGGGCTAAATGTCATCGGCTCCTTTGGCATCTACTTTGAAAAAGGTCAGAGATGAGAGACGTACAGACTAATGGGGCTGACTTGCT
The DNA here is from genome assembly GCA_009823505.1 of Rhizomys pruinosus. Lineage (NCBI taxonomy): Eukaryota > Metazoa > Chordata > Mammalia > Rodentia > Spalacidae > Rhizomys > Rhizomys pruinosus. The sequence continues at coordinate 952,659 of VZQC01012462.1, read as the reverse complement.
GTGTGACCTTAGACAAGTTGTTTGTCTTCTCTGGGCCGCTGTCAGCCTATGTATAAAAGATGCTTGGCTCCAGTAGGGATTCTGGCCCTGGCTGCACTGAGGATCTCTTCAAGCACATATTCAATTGGTTCCTGGTTGGGCACCACTTCAAACCCACCTCAAGTGGCCCCTCTTAACAGGCAGGGCTGGTGACAGACCCTGTGGGTTAGGATTACATGGGTGAGTACACATGTGGAAGGGAGCTGTCTCCTGGCAGTGAGTGCTTGGCATGCCACTTCCCTGCCCAGTGCCTTAGTTTCCCCAACTGTGGTTGATCCCAGCCTCTCCGGGCGTGTGGAATCCTGGCATGGGGCAGGGAAGGACCAGGCGCAGTGGAATCCATGGGGTGACACTTGGGAATCGACTGGGCACACTGCTTTGTAATTGGAGATGAGATGGCAGCCTCAGGAAGTGGCCTCCGTGGACTCAGGGAGACGGCCATGGCGGCACTTTGCTGCCACATGTTCTCCTGCCGGGCTGAGGAGTCCCTGCTGCTGTTTCCTGTAACCCCATAAGCCAGTGGTCTATAGGGCGGCTAGCTCCCTGCTCTGGTGAGCATCAGAGGCTGGACGCCTCAGCAATGGCCCAGTCGGACCTGCAGAGTCTCAGGTGGACAGAGGGGCTCTGAGACCAGCCAGCACCAAGTGCTCACTTCTGTGATTCCAACCTCAGTCATCTCGGAATCCCTTTGGCAGTTCTAAGCCTCTGGCTCTTAGCAGTTGTGGCTGCTGACTCCATGCGCCACCCCTACCAGTGTCCACAGGATGGCCGCATGGTTGCAAGAAAACCCCAGATGCCCAGGACCCTAACTGGGGCTCCCAGTCTAGCTCACCAAATGCCAGGAAGAGAACTTTGGATGGTCACCACCTCTGTGAGCCTCAGTTTCCCCATCCAAGCCCCAGCTCATAAGGCAACATAACAGCAGCATGCCCTGGTATCTCAGCTTACCCTCTCTGACCCTGGAGGTTTATGAATGCCATCCATCATTACGGATGAGAAACTGAGGCCAAGCTATGCCCCAAACTTCTCTGTGGGTGACACAGGGCTAGTAGACAGTGAAGCCGATCATCGATGGACTGGGCAACAGACGGAGCCAGACTGGCACTCGGACCACTGGAGTGTGGTGACAGCCACGTGGAGGGCCCCGGCGCAGTTCCTGGCCTCAGAGAATGTACAGGTACTGCTGCTGGAACTGATGACTGATGACAGCTGTCTGAGCTCAGCCCAGGTTGAGGGAAAAGAAGAGGCCAAGGCACTGATTGCCACTTGCTGCAGACTGCAGAGAGCAGGAAATGCAGACTGCCAGAGAACACCCATGTGTCAGTGACGATGGCAACTGACAGAGCCAGCATCTGTTGCCTGCGAGTTCTTCCCAAGCTCTTTCTGCTCAACACTTCCTGACCATCCCCAGAGTGGAGCTATCAAGGCCCCATCTCAAAAATGAAGATATTGGGGTGTAGGGAATCCTATTCAATGCCCAGGGTCATAGAGTTAGGAAGGGGCATCTGTGAAATGGGGGTTTAAATTGAGTACCTGTCTGGCCTGGAGAGATGACTCAGTGGTTAAGAAAGAGCACTAATTGCTCTTGCAGAGGACCCAGCTTTGGTACCCAGCATCCACATGGCGACTAACAACTGTCTATAACTCCAGTTCCAGGGGATCTAACACCCTCTTCTGTCCTTTGCAGGCACTGCATGACACGGGTACACCTACAAACATGTAGACATAACAGTCATACACAGAAAACAAAATAATAAATAAATAAAATTGAGTACCTGTCTATGGGGCTGTTGTAATGTCTGCTATGTAAAGTCAGCCTCACAGAAGTACTGGTGGGGTCATATGGTCATGTGACATGTATGCATGGTACACACACAGGTGGCAGCCAGGGGACAGCAGGACATGAGCTTTGCCCTCCAACAGTGTTTGTATGCCAACAGGGTTTCCCTGTTCATTCTTCTGCTGGGATATGGGATTCACATATATACATATTTATACACATACACGCACATACATGTGTATAAACACAGGTTGATTTCCTTACAGTTCCCAAACCAATAGTTTCCTGGGGTCATTTTTTGTGTCCTATCACAAAATCTCTGACACAAACAACTTAAAGGAAGAAGGATGTACTTTTTATTTATTTATTTTTTCTTGACAAGGCATGATGTCACCCTGACAGAATTCTGTCACCCTGACAGAATTCAGAATCACTTGGGAGATGGGTCTCTGAGCATACCTGAGGGAGACTGTCCGATTGGGTTAATTGATATGAAAAGATCCATCTTTATTGTGAGAAGGGCCACTTCCTGGGCAGGGGGTCCTGGGCAGGGGATAGAAGATGGAGAAATATCCCGATGGTTCAGAGAGCTGGCTGCTCTTACAAATGACCTGGGTTCAGTTCCCAGCACCCTGATAATGGCTCACAACTATCTATAACTCCAGTTCCAGGGGATTCAACGCCCTCTTCTGGTCTCCGGGAGCATTGCATGCACACAGTACACTTACATACTTGCAGACAAAACACTCATAAGATAAAATAAATAAATCTTTGGAAAAAAATTGAAGCTGGAGACAGGAAGCTGAGCATTAGTGAACATTCATCTGTCTCTGTTGAGGATGATGGACGTGGCTGACCAGCTGCTTCGAGCTCCGTTCGCACTGACTTTCCTGCCATCATGGGCCACACCGTGAACTGTCAGCCATGAAAAGCCCTTTCTCCCTTAAGTTGCTTTTGTCAAACTGTTTTATCACAACAGAAAGAGAAACCAAGTTACAGGGTCTCACATAACCCAAGCTGGCTTCAAACTGACTATGTAGCCTTGAGCTCCTGATCGGACATCCTGCCTCTGCCTCCCAAGTGCTGGGAGGACAGGTGTGCACTCTCATGTCCTTGTTTGTGAGGTGCTAGGATTGAACCCAGGGCTTTGTGCCTGTGAGGCCAGCACTCTGCCAACTGAGCGAGTCCCCGGCCCAGGATGTGCATTTTTAAGTGAGGAAGCCTCTCATTGTGCTAGTGTGGGTGGGCGTGGGTGGTATGGTGGGCACAGGGAAGTCTCTTCTTGGAAATCGTCCCTGATAGAGTAAACAGCATTTGATGGTCCTGTGAGTAGCCCAAGTCACAGCTCAGGGCAACCAACATATTCCATGCAGAGAGGCAGTAAATGCACACTTGGCACAGGGTGGCCCTGGGGGGCCTGGTCCCTTGAGCCTTACAGCTTAGACATGGGCTCCCCATCCTGTTCCTCTAGTCCCAAGACCCTCATTTAGTCACTCAGCAAACTTCCCCTCGCTGCTTCCTCAGTGCAGCCCTGGACCCCCATGGCTCAGTGTGTCCGTATCTCGCCAAGCCTAACATGAGTCCTAGAGAATGTAGGACAAGGCAGATGTGGACCATGACCCGTGGCTCAGCAGGGGAGGCCAACATTATCTATCACAGCATTCCGCAGTTCAAGGTCAATTTGAACCTGAGGTGAGAGCAGAACTGAAGATGGAATAGGGACTGTGCAGCCAGGGGAGGCGGGTATGCCTAGGGATGCAGGACGCAGGGCAGGGGCAGAACAGCACAGGCAAAGACCCAGTGGTACGAGGGCCATCTGGGGCTACAGAGAGACCCTGTCTCAAAAAGACACACACACACACACACACACACACACACACACACACACACATTTAAATAGCATAACTCTCATGCAAATATAAATTAAACTCATGTCCAAAAATTGTTAAGCTCACAAATCAGGAACTCAGGAAGATGATGAGCCTGATTCAGGGGAGAAGAATGGAGCTGCAGAATGCTAGAGAAGGCATGGTTAAGCAAAGGTCTCCGTGAGATATAAAATTGGTTAATTTCCTAGTTGATTCTTGAGGTCATGCTTTTTATCACTATGATAAAATGCCTGACACACACAACTTAAAGGGGAAAGGATTATTTTGGACCATGCCCTCAAAGGGTTCAGTCCCTCATGCTGAAGGGAATGGGGGGCACGGCGGAGCAGCTCACATTACTGTGGCAGGCAGCAGCAAGAAAGAAGCCTGCAGTGACGGCTTTTCCCTCCGCCTACAGGATGATGCCCTCCATTCAGGATGGGTCTTCTCCTTCACATGTCCCAGGCACATCTCAATCTAAACCAGATGAGAGTCAAGATGAACCATCACTGGGTTTTTTTTTCTACTGTACAGTACACAACTCTTTTTTTTTTCACATAAATTTATTTTTATTTTTTTAACAAATCTAGATCCATGTCCCCCCCATTCCCCCACCCCACCAGAGCTCATGCATTCTGCCAAACATGGTTTTCATCTCTTTCTCAGTCTTTCTCAATATTCTCCATGAGGAGTTGACTGTTTTGAGCAGAAGTTCACTGTTTCAGTCAGTTCTTTGATGCAGTCCTTTCTGTTGTTGTTGTTGTTGTTGTATCCAATATGCATCACTCCCAACTGCTTTGGACAAAAGCTCAAGGGGCCATACACAAGAAATACTTACAACTAGGTAATTGGCACTAGCATCCACAGATGAGGGATACCATTCGTCGTTTGTTTTTCTGGGACTGTGTTACTTCACTCAGCATAATGTCCTCTAGCTCCAGCCTGCAAAGCTCGTGATGTTGTCTTTCTTTACTGCTGCATAGAACTCCATTGTGTAGATGTACCACATTTTCACTATCCACTCATCAGTTGAGGGGCATTTGGGTTGGTTCCAGCTCCTTGCTATTATGAAGAGAGCTGAAATAAACATGGCCGTGCATGTATCTCTGCGGTGGGGTGAGTCTTGAGGGTACATGCCCAGGAGTGGTATGGCTGGGTCGGGTGGCAAGTTCATTCCAAGTCTTCCAAGGGTTCTCCACACTGCTTTCCATAGTGGCTATACCAGTTTACATTCCCACCAGCAGTGGATGAGTGTTCCCCTTTCCCCACAGCCTCTCCAGCATTTGGTATCATTTGTTTTCTTGATCCTAGCCAGTCTTATTGGAGTAAGATGATATCTTAAAGTGGTTTTGATTTACATTTCTTTAATGATTAGTGATGTTGAACACTTCTTGAGGTGTTTCTCAGCCATCTCTAATTCCTCATTTGTGAAGTCTCTGTTCAGTTCTTTGCTCTATCTATTGAGTGGGTCATTTGTTTTCTTTTTTCTTTGTTTTTTTGAGTAGTTTATATATTCTGGAAATCAATGCTTTGTCAGATGTTTCTGCGGTGAAGGTTTCCTCCCACTCTGTGGGATTTCTCTTCATTTCCTTGATTGTTTCTTTTGATGTACAGAAGCTTTCGAGTTTAATGAGGTCCCATTTGTCAATTGTCAACCTTATTTTTTTTTTATTAATTTTTTTTTCTGTATGTGTATGAATGTATTGTCTGCAAGCAAGTCTGTGCACCCGTGTCGTGCAATGCCGCGGAGGTCAGAAGAGGGTGTCGGATTCCCCTGGAATTGGAGTTTCAGACGGTTCTCGGCCGCCATGTGGGTGCTGGGGATTGAACCCGGGTCCTCTGTAAGAGCGGTCGGCGCTCTTAACCGCTAGGCCATCTCTCCAGCCCCAATTGTCAACCTTAATTCTTGAGCAGCTGCTGTCTGATTTAGGAAGTCTTTTCCTACGCCTATGTCTTGCAGTCTGCTGCCAACTTTTTCTTCTATAGCCTTCAGAGTTTGGGGTTTCATGTTGAGGTCTTTGATCCATCTGGAGTTGACTTTTGTACAGGGCAAGAGGTAGGGGTTTAATTTCATTCTTCTCCAGGTGATGATCCAGTTTTGCCAATAGCACTTGCTGAAGATGCTGTAGTAAACAACTCTTAAAGTAGAGCTTTTAACGGCACATACTAAGTCAAAGGCACAGTTCTCTAGAGGACCAGAACCAAGAGACTGGATGTAGACACTCATTATATGATGTCTAATCCCAAGGATCAACCTGGTGAAATCTTGAATAACCTGGAAGATGAGGCTCTGGTGTGCCTGTGGAGGCTCATCGTGATTAGTTAACTGAAGCACTGCCCACTGTGGAGGGCACCGCTCTTGGGCTGAGATCTCACACTACTGTAAGGAGCACTGGCATTCTTCTTTCTCTGCTACCTGACTGAGTGCCCTGAACAGCTGCCTCACTCCTGCAGCCTTGGCTCCCTCATCATAATGTATGGCACCCACCAATGTGAGCCGAAACAAACCCTTTCTCCTTTAAGTTCCCTTCGCCATGGTATCTTATCACAGCAACAGGAAAAGAAGTTAAGACATGTTGGAAAAGGAAAGTTCTTGGAGTGATTTTTGTTTGGGTTTGCTTTGTTTTGTTTTTTGAGACAGGGTCTCTCTTTAGCCGCTGCTAGCCTGGAACTCACAGTGTAGACCAGGCTAGGATCTGTCTCACAGAGCTCTACCTGCCTCTGTTTCCTTTAATCCAAGTGCTTGGATTAAAGATGTGAACCACCGCACCTGGTTTCTTGGTTCAACTACCCACTGTGGGCTGGGTAGTTGAACCACGTCAACTGCACATGGAAAAACAGAGGGCTCAGTAGCTGCTCAGCCCACAAAGCTGGACCCCTCAGCAGAGTCTCCCAGCACTAGAGGCCTGGAGGTTCCCTGGGGAGTTGCAGGTATTCGGTCCACGTGGGAAGGCCGAGGAAGGTGGAGCGTGACGTCAGAGGAGATAACGGTAATGGTAGCAGTACGTACGTCCACTCAGGAGGACGTGAGGGGGCCAATGCTGCTTCTGACGTGTTTGACCTGCTGCTGGATGGTGCTGCCCACACCAGCAGGTCTCCCCTCCCCCTTAATCCTTTCTCACCAACATGTCAATGGGTGTGTTTCCTAGGAGATTCTGAATCCACCAAGTTGGTGATCAAGACCAACCATGATGGTTGCTGGGACAAAATACTATACCTGGGGAAATCTAGAAACAAAATATTCCTGCAAGTTCTGAAACTGGGAAACCCGGGGTCAAGGTGCTGACAGATTTGGTGTCTGGTGAGAGCAGGCTTTCCCATGGTGCCTTGCTGTGTTCTCTGTAGCAGAAGGGATGAGGCAGCTCTCTGGTCTCTTTCTATGACCTAACGACCACCCAAGGTCTCTTCTTAGTTGTACTGCATACAGATTTGGAGTGGGGGGCACAAATGTTCTGACAGCAGCAAATGGGCCTACTGACGCTCCAGCACTCCCTGGGAAGCCTTGTGGTCCTCTCTGCCTCTGTCTCTGTTCTGAGTCGCTGTGCTCTGGCAAGCTGGTCAGATGGCTGCAGGAGTCAGAAGCACCAAAGGTTCCAGGAAAGGGAAGTGAGCACCCATTTCAGTAGTTTAAAACAAAACAAAACGAAAACAAAACAAAAGAAAACAAAACAAAAAACCAATGCGCACTGGCTTACTTGTCACTGCTTCTGCAGGCTAGACTGGGGGAAACTGCACTGGGCATGGCTTGGGCTCTCATGTGAGGATGGCAGCCTGTTGCCAGCATGGTGCCCACCCACCCGAAGGCTTGATCCTGGCTCCCCAGAGGCTTGCTCATGTGGCTGGTAAGTCAGTAGGGACTGCGGGCAGGCCTTGCTATCAGGCCTTGTGTGTCCTCCAAACAGGACTGGTGGCTTCTATGAGAATAAGTGATGAATCCAGAAAGCATAAGAATAGCCATGTCCTTTAGAACCCAGCTATCTATCTATCTATCTATCTATCTATCTATCTATCATCTATCTATATCTATCAATCAATCATCTATCTATATCTATCATCTATCTATCAATCACCTATCATCTACCTATCTATCAATCAATCAATCAATCATCTACCATCTATCTATTTATCAATCATCTATCATCTATCTATCTTCTCTATCATCTATCTATCATCTATCATCTATCTATATCTATCTATCTATATCTATCATCTGTCATCTATCTATCTATCTATCTATCTATCTATCTATCAGTATCTATCATCTATCTATCATCTATCTGTCTATCTATCTATATCTATCTATCTATATCTATCATCTGTCATCTATCTATCTATCTATCTATCTATCTATCTATCTATCAGTATCTATCATCTATCTATCATCTATCTGTCTATCTATCTATATCTATCTATCATCTATCTATCTATCATCTATCTATCATCTATATTTCCCTCCTTTCCCTGTCCCCTTTTCATGTATGTGTGTTAGTGCACATGCATCTCACAATCCCCCACAGAGGTGGAAAGAAGACCTTAGATTTCCCTTGGAACTGGAGTTTCAGATGGCTGTCAGCCGCCATGTGGGACTGGACATCAAACGCAGGTCCTTTGCAACAGCAGCCAGTGCTCTCAGCACAGAGCCATCTCTTGAGCCCCTTTCCTTCCTTTCTTTCTGGCATCATCTCTCTTTGTAGACCACACTGACCTGGACCTCACGACCCTCTTGCCTCCGCCTCCAGAGTGCTGTAATCACACATGTACAACACTATTCCTGGCTACACCATAACTTCTGCAGTGCCCACTTGGCTCCCTAAGTCATTCTTGCCCCAAGTCGGTAGATGCCCGGAGCGGGAGCCATGAGCCCTCTTGGAGATTGGCTCCCACAGCTGAGCACATCTGGTCCTTTGAGCCAGGGGCTAGGATTGGGGCGGGCCATACACACGAATGACTTCAGCCACCCCACAGCCAAAGATCGTTCCTACACACCTACTTAGAGGTGTTTCACAGCAAAGGGCCGAGCAGGTGTTCTGCTTCCAAGTCTCCCCTATAGTGCCAGGGGTGGCTTCCCGTAATAGAAGCTCAGCTCCGAGCCATGCCGCTCTCTGGGAGACTGAGGCTGGTCAGTAAGTCACACTTCATTATGAGTTGCTTTATGTTCTAGCAGTAGATACAAATTTGGGGCAGAAGCTGGTGGAGAGAAGGACAAGGTTGTAGGGAGCATAGGCCAGGCAGAGGAGCGCCTACTAGGGGTCCCCAGTGGGGAAGAACTGGAGAGGCCTCTCAAGGAGTAGCAGCGTGGTGACTACCTAGGAGACAGTGGGGTGATCCTGCAGGGGACAAGCAAAGGGGGGGCTTAGGAGCTCTCCCTGCTGAGAGACCCCAGGACCACCGAATAGGTGAAGTACTTCAGAGCGGGCAGGTGGCAGACGGCTGCTGCGTCAGGTAAGCCTGCCATTCCCGGGAGGCCTCCGACCTAAAACTTTCAAAGGAGGCAGCTGATTGGCCTAGCTTGGGCTCCAGGTCAGTCCTGCCTTTGTCTTCTACTACATAGGACTGAGATCCTTTTCTTCTCCTGCCCCCTCTAATTCTTAGCTCTACTGGGCCAAGCTCAAAGTCAGCTTTGGAGCTGTTCATTGAGGTTCAGCCTGCTGTATCAGCTGGTTCTGGGGGACCTGGCAGCCAAGACCCTCTTTTCTCCCTGTCAATCAGTCAGTTCTCCTTGAAAAGACAAGAAGGTTAGAAGATGAGTGAGGACCCAGGGCCCCAGCCCAGCTAGTGCCCAGCATGAGATCTGGGTGGGCAGCCGAGGGACAGGGGATATATCCAGCAGGGATTGAAAGCCTGTGAAAATATCCTGGAGACGTTCATTTGAGCAGGAAGAGGGAGGGAGCCTGCCAGTTTGGGGGCTAATTATTTTCAAAACTTTACGAAGTTTCGGAAAATCTTGTTTCCCCCTTCATTGGAACCATTGTTTTTCAAGGGAAATTGAATTAGAAGGTGGCGGGGCTGAGGGAGAAGGAGAGGGAAGAGTAAGCCACATGTTTTTCTAACTAACAGGGCGTCTGGCCTATGCCAATAACTCTAGAAGCTTCTTGTACTCTGTGCCTGGGACCACCAGGGCTGTGGCCAGGGGCAGGAGAGAGTGCCCCCCCCGGGTCTGAGGACAGTGGCAAGACTAGGAGGGGGTACTGGGGTTCAGTTGACAAGTGGGGTCTGGCCCTCGGTGCTGGTGGGTAAACCCAGGAGCTGCTTCTGCAGACGCTGAGTGGCCCAGAACCAGCTTCAGTTTCCCCCCTTAGGGGACTACTCTTAGCAACGGGTGCCCTGAGTGGGAGCAGATCCACAGGCAAGTGAGGCAAAAGCTCTTCTCTGAAAGGAAGAAGCTCCTCCATCTCCATCTCCTTGGCCAGTGCTATTGGTAGAGACTGGCTGGGACAAAGGCAAGAATCAGCTAGTGATGTCTACTGTGGACACACAATTGGAAAGAACGGTACCTGGGCCTGGGATTAGCTGTCTCTGGTCAGGCTGGGGAGCTTTCCTGAGACCAAGGGGCAGTAAGCTTCCCAAAGGAACTTCATGCGTCCTCGCTCAAGCATTGCTAGTGCCTCCTGCCGCCTTCAGAATGAAGTCCGTCTTTACCTGGCCATTCTGGACCTGCTCTGATCTGGTACCAAGCATCCTTTCTCCATGGCATTTCCTCCCCAGGATACAGTGTAGCCAGTCTGGACCACTCACCTGCTCCACGCTCCAGTCCTTAGGGCCCCTCCTGCCTTCTGCCAGTCTTCTCCACACTCTACGTCTTACCGTGTCTCTGCATCCCCCACACCCCAGTCTGGACCACTCACCTGCTCCACGCTCTCCAGTCCTTAGGGCCCCTCCTGGTTTCTACCAGTCTTTTCCATACTCTACGTCTTACAGTGCCTCTGCATCCCCCACACCTGCTGTGCTAGACAGTTGCTCCTGGGGCTGATTAGTAACTGTCCTGTCCCAGAGGAACGTGGCTGCCTCATCCTGGAACCTGGCCTCGGACTCCCTTTCCAGTGCTCTTCCCAGACCCCAGCTGTCCCTCTGACTCATTTACATCAACCCTCGGGGCCTCCCAGGGCCGTCCAAGCCGCTCTTTCCCTTGCTTCTTCATTTTCCAGCCGTCACAGAAGCTGTAGGAGGACCCTGTTTCCAGTCTGGCCCAATTTGAGCACTGTCTTGCTGTGTGACTCAGATGGAAGAAGCCCCGGCTGATGGTTCAGACAGTAGTCTCTCTCCATGGGGCCATGCAAAGAGTACGATGGAGTCAGTCCAGGAAGGAGCCAGGCCTGGGGATCTATGACACTCTCTCTTGGTGGGTGCCCTTAAGTAAGTCCTTTGACCTACCTGGGTCTCACTGTTCAGGAAGTCAGAGGATTCTCCAGCTTCAGCAGAGGAGGCTGAGCTATGTCCCCAGAAGGTGGGGGACTGTCTCTGGGTGCAGCAGGGATCCCCCTCTTTTGCTCCTAGGGCCTGGCCTTGTGGATCCCCTCTTTTGAGAGCCCTCTTTTCTTGGACTCTATGTCTCAGGCAGTCACAGAGGTTATGTCACATAACCCCAACTGTCACCAAGTTCCAGCTGGCCCACCATTCATGTTGCAAACTGAAATAACTTTGAAGGAGGTTGGCTTCCACCAACGATGTTCACCATCTCCTTTCCCGCCTTGCTGTCCTCAGCCTCCCTTCTTACCCCCACCCCCACCCCTCTTCGTGATCCCTTGCCTCCTCATCTTGTCCATGTGGCACTCTGTCCTGCCAAGCAGCCCCCAGCCTCCCCCACTCACCTTTGCTCCTGTGGCTGCTGCACCTGTAGATCCTCCCCTTTGCTGGATTGTGCTGTTCCCAGGAAGCAGGAGAAGGTGGTGAACAAGCTCAATGTCCCAGCTTCACAAGGTCCCCTCTCCCTCCACCCCTTCCTGCAGCTGATTTTGTCTCCTGAAACCTCTATTCTTTCTCTGATGAGAGAGCATAGCTATATCACCCACTTTGAGCCTCTCAAAGGCTCAGCACAGTACCTGGTATACAGTTAAATATGTCATTTTTAGATGTCAACTGTTCAGTAATTATAAGGCCATAAAAGCCCCCTGGAGAATGCACCCTTGTGGGATCCCTGCACACAACGAAGCCAAACATCTCTTATTTCTGGAGCACAGTACAAAAGTATCCAACACCTGTTTGAACAAATGACTTTGGGGTCTGGTTCATTGCAGAAGCATGGATTGAGCACCTGCTGTATACTCTGGCTGGGGCTTAGCTTTGGCTCTGTGCACTCCCCACATCTTTGAATCACTCGCAAACCAGCTCCTCTGGCAGAACTCCAGCAGTGGACTGGCGAGGCTGTGGGGCAAGGAGTCACAGGGAGGAGGGGGTGTCAGGGTGGCCCGGCCTCTGGGCAGCCCTCCTCCAGAGCCAGTCCTGGGCCATCCTAGACAGTTTGATTTGGAACCGCATGGATGTGTCACTCATTGTCCTGGCTGCTACTGTGCTGCCAAGCAAATGGCCCCGAAGCATCCCTGCTAAAGCCACCATTCACTTTGCTGTGAGCCTGTGGTCAGGAACAGGAGAAAGATGTGGCAGGGCGCTTCTTGCTTAGGGTCTCTTGTGCCACTGTGGTCAAAGCCAGCTGGGCTGTATCCATTTGGACATCTGACTGGGCTGGATGGTCACACTGGTGTCTCGTGCCTGTTAGTGGCTGGGAGCTCAGCCCAGTCAGTAGCTGGAGTGCCTACACATGGCCTCTTGAACGGTCGCCTTATGTGACAGCTGGCTTGCCAAGTATGAGTGTCCCACACCCACCAGGTCACAGCCACACAGCCTTTTAAGACCCACCATGGGGATCATGTCAAGTCACCATATTCTTGATGGATGAAGACGCAAGCCATTGATCCACAGACAGGGCACCAAGAGTTTGCCTCTTGATGCAGGTCAGAGAATTTGGGCCATTAAAAAAATACCTCACACTGATCTTTTAAATTGAACTAACTTAATATTTAATTTTTTTTTCTTTTTGAGACAGGGTCTCCCTATAGCCTCAGCTGCCCTGTAACTCACTCTATAGATCAGGTTGGCCTTGAACTCACAGAGATCTGCCTGCCTCTGTCTCCCGAGTGCTGGGATTAAAGGTGTGCACCACCATGACCGGCTTAAAGATGGTTATTAGCCAATATTTAATTTCTTAAGGGCAGTGTGTTTTGTGGTATGGGTCTATAATCCAAGTTACTTTAGAGGCTAAGGCAGAAGGAATGAAAGTTCAAGGCCTCCCTGGGCTACAGAATGAGTTTAAGGCCAACCTGGGAAACTTAGGGAGACCCTGTCTCAAAATAAAATAAAAAGAGGGCTGAGGATAGAGTTCAGCCACAGAGTACTTGCCTAGCATGGGTGAGGGTTTAGGCTCAACCCTTGGTATATTAAAAATAATAGGGGCTGGAGAGATGGCCTAGCGGTTAAGAGCGCCGACTGCTCTTGCAGAGGACCTGGGTTCGATCCCCAGCACCCACATGGAGGCTGAGAACCGTCTGTAACTCTGATTCCAGGAGAAATCCAGTTCCAGGGGAATCCGACGCCCTCTTCTGGCCTCCGCGGCATTGCATGACACGGGTGCACAAACCTACATGCAGACAGTACACATAAAATAAAATACACATAAAATAAAAAAAAATAATAAATGTATATATGTATATATGTATATATGTATGTATTAAAGGAAACCTTATTTCTCTGTACTAAATAGAAAAACAGCATCAACTGCTGTGGGCCTGTTGATCCCGTGGTTGGGTAGGCTGAGGAGGGCACGCACAGGGGTTGGGGTAGGGGTGGGGTGGGGTGGGGTGGGGGTCTGATAATCCCACAGCCAAATACACAGCTATGGGACTGATGGTCCCATGGCCAGAGCTGCTGGTTCCCATGACCAAAGGAGTTGAAGAGTCAGCTATGGGGTTGGTGGCCCCACAACCAAGCATGTGCACAGTAACAGCCTGGTGATCACGTCAGGTGGTGCAAATCTGTGAGATCCAGTTATTCTATGTAACAGGCAGCTTATATAGGTTTGGGGCAGGCAGCCGCTACATTGCATGATGTCACCTCCCAGTGGTCAGTCTTAGCCCTCCACAGCATCACACGTCATCCCAGCTCGCATGGCACATTCAGAAGAGGGCGTGCTGACAAGCAAGCCAACTCGTAACTCCTGAGCGCATGCTGGCCCAAACAGCATGCCCTGCATCTTTTGCTCTACCTGGTGTGCTAAGCAGACTGGTAGCCTGCACACAATCAAGCTATGTCCAAGTCCAGGATTGCAGTCCCACACACTGCACAGAGAGGTCTCTGGCCCAGGATGGTTTGACATTATCATTGTAAGTTCACATGGCCATATGTATTCAGTAGAAACTAAGAATTTTTAATTTATATTCTTCCTGGGCTACCATCAAGCAACCAGAGATTTGATCCTCTCTCTCCTCTCTTTTTCTCTTTCATTTTTTTTCTTTCCTTCTTTTTTTTTTTTAGACAGGGTCTCATGTAACCCAGACTAGCTTCAAACTTCCTCTGTATCAGAAGTTAACTTTGAACTTTTTTTTTTTCTTTTTTTGTATTTTTGAGACAGGGTCTCCTTTTAGTCCCAACTGGCCTGGAGCTCACTCTATAGCTCAGACTGGCCTTGAACTCACAGAGATCCACCTGCCTCTGTCTCCCGAGTGCTGGGATTAAAGGCATGTGCCACCACGCCCAGCAACTTTGAACTCTTGATGATCCTACTGCCTCTGCCTCCTGAGTGCTGGGACTGCAAACCTGTGCCCACACCTGGCTCCGTTCTTCTCTCCTGGCACTGGGCAATGGCACTGAGTTCAACTCCCAGTTGGCCCAAGGTCATAAGGGACACACCTGTTTCTGTGCATGCACTGTGATGAAGTCTGGCTATGGTAGGGTGAGGTGACTGGGGGGCATGCCTACTCTAGAGGGCTGGGAAGAGCGGGTTAGGAGCCCATCACCTTAGCCCAACCCCATTTGAGTGGAGGAGCATTTACATGCAAAGGGCAGAATTCTTCCCTCCTGCCATGGATCAAAGGTAACAGCTGCATCCACAACAAATGCGGATTTCATAGCATGGGTGGGTTGGGAGCCACTCTCCTCTGAGAGGGTCTGTGTTAACTGAGCTGACATCTCATCCAATTCCTGGGCCTGGGTAACTATCTCTAATTCATCTAGCTGTCAGCCAGCTCTTGAAAGCAACCTGATAGTCTCCGGCATATCCACAGTCAGGAAGCAGAGAGGGATGCATGCATGTGCTGGGATAGCACTCTCCTTTTATGTAGTTCAGAATCCCACCCCGGGGGCTGGTGCCACCCACGGTGGGCGGATCTTCCCACCTCATTTAATCTAATCAAGATAATCCCAAAGCATTCCCAGAACGCCATCTCCCAAGTGATTCTAGATTGCATCAAGTTGAAAGTCAAGAATAATCATCACGGGGCTGGAGAGATGACTCAGTGGTTAAGAGCACCGACCGCTCTTGCAGAGGACCTGGCTTTGATTCCCAGAACCCAAATGGCGGCTAAGAACCATCTTTAACTCCAATTCCAAGGGAATCGGACACCCTCTTCTGACTTCCGCAGCATTGCATGACACGGGTGCACCAACCTACATACAGACAGTGCATTCATACACATAAAAAAATAAAAAAAAAAAAAAAAAAGAAATAATCCAGCGATTGCAACTCTGTCCCTGGTCAATTTGACACTGAACACATGGCTTGTAAGTATCATAATGCAGTTAGCATTTTTTCTACCACAATCAATTTTAGAACACTTCCTTCTCCTCTCCTCTCCTTTCCTTCCCTTCCTTCCTTCCTTCCTTCCTTCCTTCCTCTTCCTTCCTCCTTTCTTTCTTTCGCTTTTCTTTCTTTTCTTCTTCCTTTCTTTCTTTCTTTCTTTCTTTCTTTTCTTCTTTTTTTTTGAGACAGGATCTTTCTATAGCCCATGCTGCCTACCACTCATTGCAGCACTGACCAGGCATGACCAACGCCTAACTCGACAAGTCCATTCCACTTCTTCTTCTTTCTTCTTGCCTCCCAAGTGCTAGATCAAAGGCGTGCATCACCAAGCCCAGCTTAAAGGCAGCTCTGTTCCTTTGTCCCAAGTCCCCAAAGTCTCATGTTCATCGCAGAATGCAGAATACAACCTAATTTCAATAGTTTCCATAATCTGTAACAATGCCAATAGGTTAAAAGTCCAAAGCCCATATCTCTTCTGAGACTCAAGGTAAGCTCTTTGAGGTCTTTTATAATAAAAAACAAAGGGACTGCCAAGATGGCTCAGCAGATAAATAATGCATGCATGTTGACTTACCAAGCCTCTCCTTTGACTTGATCCCCAGAAACAGAAGGACAAAACCAGCTTCAAAGTTGTCCCTACACCTCCACACATGTACAGTACTTGCACACCCCCATACACATAAAAAAAACAAATAAAACCAAATGAACACAATCTTATAAAGTATTTTAAAGTAAAATTTAAAAAAAAAACAAGTTACAGGGGCTGGAGGGGATGGCCTATGCAGTTAAGTTAAGAGCACTGACTGCTCTTCAGAGGGACCCGGTTTCGATCCCCAGCACCCACATGGTGGCTGAGAACCGTCGTAACCTCCAATTCCAGGAAACTCCAGTTCCAGGGGGAAGTCCGACACCCTCGTCTGAACCTCCCGCGGCATTGCACACGACATGGTGCACAGACCTACATGCAGACAGTACATTCATATACACATAAATAAATAAAATATTTTAAAAAAACAAGTTACATACTTCCATAACATATAATATAGCAGAGATTAAACATTCCTATATTGAAAGGGGAAAAAATTGGATCAGCAGCAGACAAAACTGAGGATCCATCAGGGGAAAACCACCAAATCCTGCTGTTCTTTTCCTGGCATCTGGGATCTTGGTAAATTGGCTCCAGAGGGCTCCCAGTAAGCCCCGTCCCCGCAGCTCATGCTGCTGCTGTGGCACACACNAAAAAAAAAAAAAAAAAAAAAAAAAGAATAACCATCGATTGCAACTCTGCTCCTGGTCAATTTGACACTGAAACACATGGCTTTTTTTTTTTAAGTATATTCAATGCAGTTAGCATTTTTTTCTACCACAATCAATTTTAGAACACTTCCTTCTCCTTCCTTCCTTTCCTTCCTTCCTTCCTTCCTTCCTTCCTTCCTTCCTTCCTTCCTTTCTTTCTTTCTTTCTTTCTTTCTTTCTTTCTTTTTCTTTTTGAGACAGGATCTTTCTATAGCCCCAGCTGGTCTAGAACTCACTCTGCAGACCACGCTGGCCCTGAACTCACAAAGATCCATCCACCTTCTTCTGCCTCCCAAGTGCTAGGATCAAAGGCGTGCATCACCACGCCCAGCTTAAAGGCAGCTCTGTTCCTTATCCCCAAAGTCTCATGTTCATCGCAGAATGCAGAATACAACCTAATTTCAATAGTTTCCATAATCTGTAACAATGCCAATAGGTTAAAAGTCCAAAGCCCATATCTCTTCTGAGACTCAAGGTAAGCTCTTTGAGGTCTTTTATAATAAAAAACAAAGGGACTGCCAAGATGGCTCAGCAGATAAATGCATTGTTGTACCAAGCCTCTCCTTTGAGCTTGATCCCCAGAAACAGAAGGACAAAACCAGCTTCAAAGTTGTCCTCTAACCTCCACACATGTACAGTAGCTTGCACACCCCCACATACCATGCACCCAAATGCACACGCAATTAACGATGTATTAAAATTTTAAAAAAAAACAAGTTACAGGGGCTGGAGGGATGGCCTAGCAGTTAAGAGCACTGACTGCTCTTGCAGAGGACCCGGGTTCGATCCCCAGCACCCACATGGTGGCTGAGAACCGTCTGTAACTCCAATTCCAGGAGAACTCCAGTTCCAGGGGAATCCGACACCCTCTTCTGACCTCCGCGGCATTGCACGACATGGGTGCACAGACCTACATGCAGACAGTACATTCATACACATAAATAAATAAAATATTTTAAAAAAACAAGTTACATACTTCCAACATATAATAGCAGAGATTAAACATTCCTATTTGAAAGGGGAAAAATTGGATCAGAGCAGAGCAAAACTGAGATCCATCAGGGAAAACACCAAATCCTGCTGTTCTTTTCCTGGCATCTGGGGATCTTGGTGAAATTGGCTCCAGAGGGCTCCAGTAGCCCCGTCCCCGCAGCTCTGCTGCCTGTGGCACACACAGCCTCCATCTTAGGATGGCTCCACTCCATGACTTCAACATTCCTTGGTGGACATCCCATAGTCCTGGCCCCTCCAGTATCCTGAGGACTCCATTGCACCTGGACTTCCCTTTACACAGCCTCACACTCCGCCTCTCAGGGCCTCTGCTAAGGGACTGGAGGCACATTGACCTTGCTGTACATTGACCTTGCTGTACATTGACCTTGCTGTACATTGACCTTGCTGTACATTGACCTTGCTGTACATTGCCTGACCTCCGCTGCTCTCCACGAGCACCTCAGTCTTGCATGTTTCATGCCTGTGAAATCAGTACTGAATGGTGAATGCTGCTGAATTCTGCTGCCACCTCAAGAGGTGGCCTGCACCACCCCGACCCTGCCACCACCACAGCTGTATCAGCTCCTGTGCACTGACCCTGGAGAAATGCTTTTCTGGGCAGATGAACAGGGAACCCGGTTCAGTTTAGGCTTTAAATGAAGTTGGATCTGAACGCGACGGAGCCTCTGACAGGTGGGGTTTTGCCCTCAGGACTCGCTTCCTAGTGCCCCAGGGCAGCACAGGACGTCTCCCTTCAGTGGTGCTGATCTCTTACAGTCACAGGTGCTTTCTTGGCACTAACCTGATTGCTAGACTCTCTTGACATTTCCTGTGCCAAGGAGTCTGTTAAATTGAACTCCACTCAAGTTCTCAGGACAGGGCAAAATGAAACCAGATTCTTGTCCAAAATATCTATGAATGGCCCTAGGCCAGTTGTGAGAGTCCTGGCTCCCTCTGAAACCAGCTGGAGCTGGTGCCCTGTGTCTGCACTCTCTCTGCACTCCTGCCTTTCCAGCTCCTGTCATAATGACTCACTAAGCTCCACTTTCTGCATTGTAGAGTTTCCTAACCCAAAGTTCCAAACTCTTCCACATTCCTGCCACAAAACAGTCCCAAAGGCCTAAGAAGCACCTGGCCAGGTTTATCACAGCAATGGCCCCACTTCTCAGTACCAATTTTCTATCTTATTGCTGTGATAAAATACTCTGACAACAGCAACTTAAAACAGGCAGGGTTTACAGAGTACAGTCCATCATGATAGGGGAGTCTTAGGGACAGGAACGTGGGGCAGTGGTCAGATATCTCATACAGAAAGCAGTTGTTATGGCCGGGCGTGGTGGCGCATGCCTTTAATCCTAGCACTTGGGAAGCAGAGGCAGGCCGATCTTTGTGAGTTCAAGGCCAGCCTGGTCTACAGAGCGAGTTCCAGGACAGCTGGGGCTACAGGGAGACCCTGTCCTGAAAAGCCAAAAAAAAAAGAAAAAAAAAGAAAGAAACTGCCTATGGAAAACTAAGTAAAATATTTTGCTTAAATTAATGCATTATAAAATATTTGTTAAAAATATTGAAAGAGTTTAANAAAGCAGTTGTTATGGAAAAATCAGAGACCAACAGCCAAAGTCAGGTGAGGAGAGGAAGTTTATTTATTTATTTATTTTTTAAATTTTATTTATTTCTGTACGTGTATGAATGTACTGTCTGCATGCAGGTTTGTGCAGCCGTGTCATGCAATGCCGCAGAGGTCAGAAGAGGGTGTCGGATTCCCCTGGAACTGGAGTTCTCCAGGAATTGGAGTTTCAGACGGTTCTCAGCCGCCATGTGGGTGCTGGGGATCGAACCCAGGTCCTCTGTAAGAGCGGTCGGCGCTCTTAACCGCTAGGCCATCTCTCCAGCCCCCAGGAAGTTTATTCTTAAGCTACTAGGAGTGAGTGACACACACATCATTCTGTAAAGGTGCTAACCCCCCCCACACACACACTCAAATTTTGGGGTAACTTAATACTCATGTGAGAGGGATGGAAGCAAAGGTAAATAACACATATGTGATAATTTATAGGTAATATATGGCCCCAAAGTTTACAGGAATAATGGTAACTACAGGGAGGGGAGACTCCTGTTCATCCCTGCCCCCAAATTCTTAGCAACCATCCAATGTGCTTTTAAATTTTCCACAAACAATGAATGCTTAGGCTCAAGATTAGTTTCTCCTTTTGATTCAGTCCATAATCCCAGACCACAGTATGGTACCACCCACAGTGGGCAGATCTTGCCACCTCAATTCACCTCATCAAGACAGCCCCACAGGACTGCCTGGAGGCCGTCTCATCTCTGCAGGTGATTCTAGATGTCATCAAGTTGACATAAGGAGCACGGATCACCAAGATAAACTTCCTTCAGATGGGCTCAAGGTCACTTGGCTGGCCCTGCCCACACCTGAGGGAGCTGGCCACTCTAGGATCTTCCTGCCAACACCATTCTGAAACTCCTGCTGGGCACTCAACTGCCCAAATCCTAAGCTCAAGGGTTAGCTGCAGAGAGTCAGTCAGTGTATAAAAGATGAAGCCCTTGGGCACCTGGGACTTCTGCTCTGATGGCATCAATGACCACAGATGGGACAGGGCCACCACCCCTCCCTGAGCCAGCCCATCAAGGGCTGCTGAGGTCACCTCAGAGCCCAGCTTCTGGAAAGCATAATATCAGAGGACTTCCACATCTTTCCAACAACACTCTGGGGTCCTGTCTATGCCCATCCTTCCTTTTTATAAAATTAATTTATTTTTATTTCATGCTTATGAGTGCTTTGCCTGAAAGAATGTGTACCATGTGTATGCAATACCCATGGAGTCCAGAAGAGGGTGTCAGATTCCTCTGGAACTGGAGTTACCAATGGGTGTTAGCTACCATGTGGGTGCTGGGAATCAAATCTGGGTACTCTGTAAGTACTCTTAACTTCTTTTTTTTTATTTATTTCTGTATGTGTATGAATGTACTGTCTGCATGCAAGTCTGTGCACCCGTGTCGTGCAATGCCGCGGAGGTCAGAAGAGGGTCTCGGATTCCCCTGGAACTGGAGTTCTCCTGGAATTGGAGTTTCAGATGGTTCTCAGCCGCCATATGGGTGCTGGGGATCGAACCCCGGTCCTCTGTAAAAGCAGTCGGCGCTCTTAACTGCTAGGCCATGTCTCCAGCCCAAGTACTCTTGACTTCTGAGCCATCTCCCCAGCCCCAATGCCCCATCTTTCTTGATCACATGACCTCAGGCAGGTTATGGCAGGCCCAGGGCTTTCAAATGGGCTTTGCCATCACAAAGTGCCCATTGCTGTGTGGAGTTGTTATGTTAGTAACCCTTAACTACTCCTGAGAAGACCCTGGGCACTCATAACCGCTGGGTGGATAGAGCCTGGATCTCCATTAACTCTTGTGATCTTGAAGGCTTTTGGTATTCCTAAGCTGAGTTGGCTCAGATGGGTTGTGCCATGCTATTGAGATAGGGGTCATCATTGTGGATTGTCCCCAACTGTCCTCCCAGGACAGCATGACAGAAGACAGCACCTGCTGGCTTCGTGGTTAATATGCTTTAGAGGAAAAACTCACAGGCAGATGGGACTTTGCTCAGTGACAGCTCTTCCCTATCACACTCAAGGATCTGGGTTCAATTCCCAGGTCTGATCTAAGTCAAACTTGTGATGATCAATAATTAAGCTTCCTAAGCAAATCTTAAGAAATTAAATTTATTGGGACTGGAGAGATGGCTCAGTGGTTAAGAGCACCGACTGTTCTTGCAGAGGACCCAGATTCTATTCCCAGCACCCACATGGCGGCTAGGAACCATCTTTAACTCCAGTTCCAGGGGAATCCAACGCCCTCTTCTGACCTCTGTGGCATTGCATGACACTGGTGCACCAACCTACATGCAGACAGTATACTCATACACATAAAAAAATAATAAATAAATAATCCAGGCGTGGTGGTGCACCCCTTTAATCCTAGCACTTGGGAGGCAGAGGCAGGCGGATCTCTGTGAGTTCAAGGCCACGCTGGTCTAATGAGCGAATTCCAGGCCAACTGAGACTAAAGGGAGACCCTGTCTCAAAAACACAAAAATAGGGGCTGGAGAGATGGTCTAGCGGTTAAGAGCACCAACCGCTCTTGCAGAAGACCCAGGTTTGATCCCTAGCACCCCCATGGCAACTAAGAACCATCTTTAACTCCAGTTCCAGGGGAATCTGACACCCTCTTCTGACTTCTGTAGCATTTCATGACATGGGTGCACAAACTTACATGCAGACAGTACATTCATACACATAAAAATAAATAAATAAAAATAATTTAAAAATATTTTAAAAACACCAAAATAAATAAATAAAAAAGAAAATTAAATTAAAAATAAATTTATTTAAGCAAAAAGAATGAACACATTTAAAAATATATTAAGAAGTATTACATTACACACAAGATGAGTTCAGGGTTAGAAAAGAAGTGACACTTTTACTGGAATGACTGAAAATTTGGAAGGAGAACATTTGGGGGAGGCAAGTTCACCACAGAGAGGCCCCGAAGCCCAGGATCATGGGGTGTGGCTCCATTTCCTCCTGAGTCATCAAGCTAGGGACAGTTTAAGACAGGTCACTTGGTCAGCCCCCACGCCCCCTCAGGAGACACGTCTCCAAGTGTGGACAGAGGTGGTGGGAGCGGGAAGTGGCCGTGTACTGCCCCAGCTGCTGCAGGGCCCCGAGTGGCTGACCAGTGTATAGTCTGCGGCCTCCCGACTGGTCCGGAGGACGTCCTGGCCTGAGCTGGTGGCCTGTGGATGCCAGCCCTGCTCAGGAAGAGCCCGGGAGGCCCAGGAGCTTCTGGGTTTTCATGTCTGGTAGCTCTGAAGTCTGTGCAGAGGGAATGTCTGTGGCAGGGTGGAAGAGCCCGGGTCGGGGGCTGGAAGGCATGTCAGCCCGGCAGGGTGAACCCCCGCAGGAAGCAAGGCCAGGTAACAAGCATTTGCCTCAGCCACAGAAAATACACCATACCTGGGGGAGCCCGAGACTTCTCTTGATGGTATGGTGAGGAGGCGAAGCCAGCCAGGAGGTGAAGGGGGACGGCTGGGAGGACAGGGCAGGTGCTGTGGAGGTAATATGACCTCTTCTCAGCCAAGGACAAGTCCACAGAGCGTGTCCAGTGCAGGACTCACAGATCTGAATCTATGCTGGGACTCTGGGGTCCTGTCTCTGTTCCTGGGGAATGTCTGGGATAAGGGGACCAGGGGAGGATGGGGAAGGACAGGGAGAGACCTCGCTTTCCCCCAGTGGGACACCCAGCAAGACCAGACTGCACTCAAGGTCCTTTGAAGTGTTACTTGTCAGACTCCTTTGAAAGACCAGAGGAGGAGGTACTCTCACAACCCCATCCCCCATTTATAGATATTGAAACTGATGCTCAGTGAGGTTAAAAAAAAATGGGCTCAATATCACACAGCAGGAAAGTGGTACTCAATAGCCCTGTCAACCCTCAACCAGCCAGCCCTAGCCTCAAGAGCCAAAGTACATTTCAAGCCAAGAAAGGCTGTTCTTCCAACGAACACAGTTTCCTGGTTTACACTCACCAGTGGTGCTGTCTGTAGTCAGTGCATTCACTCCGGGCCCCGCAGCCCCCACCACAGTCTCAGAACTGGTTTTGCTCAAGGCTTCAGGGCCTCTGTGGACAACTAGTGCCTTGTGAGACATGACAGCCAAGACAGAGTCTCCAGGACTTGTGGAGGGCTGAGCTGGCCCCTGGGAGAGCTCAGAAGTTTATCTAGTGGGTATCTGCTGTCTCCTTCCCTGTGCCAGGGTGAGACCCGACATCAGGTCACAGGCATGCGCCTGCTGTAGCCCTGGTCCTCAGAGTGTATCGCTCAGCCCTGCTGGGACAGAAACAAGACCCAGCTGATTGCAGGAAAATGACGAAGACGTGGCCCCCGGAACACTGTGGCTGAGATCCAGCGACAGCTTCCTGGGGTTAGGAGCTGGGGTCGTAGGTCATGTGTGGAGGAAGAAAGGAAAGGCCCGCCAGGAAAATACCAGAGCAGAGACCTGCAGGAAGAAGCCATCAGAGAAGGCACAGAGAGGGTGCTGGCCAGGGCCTGGCCCTGTTAGCCGCCCCCCCCTCCCCCCGAAATGGTTGTCTAACCTCAGGACAGTGAGGCGGAGGTCATGTGGATTCCATTCTGCAGAAGGGCCTACCATGGCTAGCCTGGTTGCCCCAGGTGCCTCCTGTCCCCACAAACTCTTCAGTCCAAGCAAATGGCACAACTGCCTGGAGAGGCTGTGCTCTGAGGAGAGAGAAGGTGTATGTCCAAGCCAGCGCAAATGAAAATGCTGAGCCTGCTACTGGTCTGATTATCAGCAGGACTTCCACTGAGCCATGTGGCTGCTCAGAGGACTGTCAAGACATCCTAAGGGAACCCCTGAGCTTACCTCCAAAAACTTGTGCTGGAGCTGGGACCCTCCTAGCTCTGGGTCCCACTTTCCCTGTCCCTAAAGAACAGGCTTACATCTCACAGCATCTGCCTTCCCAGGGCCAGGGGGGGTCAGCCCTGCTCGCATGATGGGGAGGTGACATGTGGCTCAGGCTAAAGGCAAGGGGAGCTGAGGCCCACCCTGCTGTCTGGGCTTGGCCACTGTTGTGCCTCTGGCCACAGGTCATACCTCTTCCGGGCACAGTGGGCTTGTAGCCACCCGCAGTAGGAGCCTTCAAAGGAACCACTGAGAGGGGTTGAGGAAGTGGGGAGTGGCTGGGGTACACTGCCCCCTGGAGCCTGTCTCTGTGGCTCTGGCTGCCTCTGACCCACCAGCCAGGTCCTTGTCCACCATGAGAGAGTGAAAATAGTTTTTGCACCAAGCAAGGAATAAGTGTGCGGCCAGCCTCCACCCCAGCTGCAAGAGACTGGGGCCAGACACCCTTGAGCTGCCCCTAGCCTAGGGTCTAACCATCCCCAACCCCTCACAGTGTTCCTCGGTCTCCCCTGGTCCCTGTCAGGCCTGACATGGTCACTCTGCTACGATAGCCACAAGGTCCCAGAAAGCTCCCCCACCTCAGGCTCAGTCCCTCTGCCCAGTCAGAGCGCCTGGGCCTGGGGTGGAGGTTGCTGGCAGGGCCCACAGGCTCCTGTGGAGAAATGTCTGAGCCCCCAGCTCCCCTCTGTCCCACCCCCCACACTGTGGTTAGCTTGCTGAGGAAGCAGAGTGGGGGCCGCACACAAGGCCCAGAGACACTGCTTGCTGGGGCCGTGTGGAAAGTTACAGCTGCTGCCACTGAGGGCTTTGAAGACCAAACTGTTTGTGCTCCTTGTGGCCAAGGCACCCACCACCCCTGACCGCCCTGGCTCAGAGGTGGGGACTGAGCAGAAGTCAGCACTGTGTGTCTGTCCCCAGGAGAGCTTTGAACCCAAGCCAGGCCAGCCCATAACCCAGCCCCAAGCCAGACAACCAACCCACCCAAGCCATGAAAACTTGCCAGTTCTAGGTACCCAAATGAGCAACCCATGCCACAGGTGGTACCAGTTAACCCTGCTCAAGACAGGCGAAATCCATCATTCAACCAGCTGACCGGGCCTAGGTAATGAGCTCAACCCGTCTAACCGAGCCAGCCGAGCCAGTCCGCACAACCCTCACCGTCAAGGCCGCCAGTGCAGCTGCTGTATCTGCCAAGCCAAGGCCACTACCCGGTTGATCAATAGCCTAGCAAACTAGCCTTTCCTGAGAGCCACAGACCAGGAAGCCCCAACTAAGCCCAACTAGAGCACGCAGACTCGAAAGCCAGTCAGTAATAACTCCATTAAATGAAATCTACATACCGGGTTACCCAGCCCAGACCAACCAGTCCCTCCAGCTGGACAGTCCACAGTTCTTCCACACAAGCCTTCGCACCTCATCCTACCAGCGTGACCACCCCAATCCACCACAGGACTGCTCGCCACACCACTATGAACACCCACCCCACCCCTATAACACAACTCCCGGATCTCACCAACATGACCGCCCCTTCACACTCTCCAACCACCTGGCCCCACTACATGACCGCCCCACTTCACCACTCCACACCGTCACCACCAGGAACGTCCCACCCCACACATGACCATCCTATCCCACCACATAATCACCCAATCCCAAGAATACCTCACCCCACTACAAAACCACCCCTCCCCCATCCCACCTCTCTAGAACAGTGTAACTCAAGGGCCTAGATAAACTGAGCGTCGCCCAGCTGGAAGTTGGGCCCATCTGACCCAACCTCAGTCCAGTGGTGCAGGGTGACCCTGCTAGATTCAGCCCGTTCCTAATAAGATAGCCATGCCCTCCCTCCTGTCTTTGGTTTAACCATACCCATGAGGAAGGCCATGGGAAAGACCCAACCACACTGTCTCCTAGAATCTGGAAGGAGACACCAGCCGCCACAGATCCCTCTGTCAGGGAACCTCCTTGAATCTGACCCAGGTCAGGTGCCGCGGTAGCTCTGAAGGGGGACGCAGTGACATGGTGTATTTCGTGACGAATGCCAGAAGGACAGGCGGGGACCAAGGCCTAGCGCTGGGCCCCTTGGCGAAGGGTGGCAGCACATTGAAACTGAGAGCCGGAGGCCCAGTCCATCACCGTGACAACACGGCTGAGTAAACAGACTTCCAGGAGGAAGGCTGTTCTCACTCATGGTTTCCCTGGCTGGCTGACTCCATGCCCCCTAGGCCTGTGGTGAGGCAGTGAGGTCGTGGCAGATTGCACAGTGAAGGAAAGCTGCTCCTCAATTGCATCCAGGAAGCAGAAAGAGAGGAGGGGCCTGGGAACAGCTGTACCCTCCAAGACACTCCAGCAACTTAATTCCTCCCACCAGGTTGTGTCTCCTAATTCCCACTCCCCTGCCTCAGAACCCTATCACTGACTGGGCCCAGCATGAGGGGAACGGGGATCCTGGGGATGTGGGGAGAAGAGGTTTGTAAGGGGTAGCCAGGAGAACATGCCAGAATGGGAAGAAATGGGTTGGGGTCAGGGATAGCAGGGCCTAGGCTGGGGGCCATCAGAGCTCAGCCCCAGCAGGAGGAGATAGTTCTCCTTCCTCTAGGGCAGAGCAGAGCTGTACTCACTAGTGACTAGTTTGACCCCCTCCTTTGACTCCTGGGGAAACTGAGGCCTAGGAGATGACAGAGGTTTGCCTAAGACAGAGGTTCAGAGGCAGCTAGCTGTCAGAGCAGGGGCTGGGGACAGTCAGAGCAGCAGGCCACACCTGGGGTCCAGCATACCTTGCATCTCACCTTGCCAGCGGACCCCTGATGTGGGGCTGACTGTGGGTGGGGACCTGAGCTTCTGAAAATCAAAGGGTACCTAGTCCTGGCTCTATGTGCTGGGCCCTCACCTGCTCGGCTCCATCAACGTCAGACTGGGAGGGAAATGGCCACTTTCCTTAACTGACAGCCTGGATCAGAAGCCACCCCTCTCCTCAGCAGGTCAGACAGGCTTGAGAGCTGCCGTGCTTGATCTTAATACCAACTCTGGACCTTCCGATGCTGCCTGCTCTGTCTGGTTAGAGGAGGGAGGCCAGGACGCACATACTCACTGACTAAGGGTGAGGAGGGATCAGGCTTTGCAGAGGGAAACGAAACCCCATGGGGGCTTCTTAGGAGGAAAGAGCTGGACGCACTGGAACGCATCTACTCAGAGCTAGAGAAACTGAGGCTTAGGAGAGGCTTGGATCTACCAGGGACATATGTGGGTGAGGGCAGAGTGGACAAGAGACAGAGCTCCTGTCTCTTTCCTTTAAAATGGAATTAAACAGCAAGTGGGCAAGGGAGGACAGGAGCCAGGCCCCTGCCACCCCACTCAGGAGGGCAAAATGAAGCTTTGGTGCCTCAGTTTTCCAACCTGTAAGGGGACCAGCAGCGGTTCTTCCAGATGGAATGAGTGCCACCGACTGCAGAAAGCACAATCTCCCCAACACTGGCCGTGTGACAAGTGTCTGTTACTATAAGGGAGACGTCCCTAGACTCACGGGGTGGCCAATGGTAGAACATGGACGGGAAGGCAGGCTTCCGAGTTCCTGTCAGTTTCCTGGACACAGGGAACAAGGCTGTGAAAAGTCAACAGGAGCCGGCTGGGAGTCTCATGGGCATGGATGGCACTCAATGAACGCAGCCAGGGAGGCCAGGCCACAGTTGGACTTTCACTGTACCAGACTGGAGGCCCTTGCCCAGTCCCAAGCCAATCACTGTCATGGGGGTCCTAAGAAGGCCTAAGTTCTCAGGCTGGGTCAGGTGCTGCTGGAGAAGGTGCAGGCAGGTCCACCAGTATGGAGCCCTAAATTAAGAGCAAAATTACATGTTCTATTGAGTGACTAGCGGGAGCCTTCAAATTAATAACAACGGCAGTTGCTGATTAATGGCAGACCATAGGCCAGGCAGGGACATGAGCACATTTCCTCTACTATTCCCAGGCCCATGCAAATGTCATGGTGTGGCAGGTCTAACAGACTCTATTTTACAGATTAGGAAACTGAGGCACAAATAGCTTAGGTGACTTGCCAAAGGCCCCCTAGGTTAATACTTGAAAATTTCTATCAGAAAGCCTCAGTGAGTCGTGACCCACCACCTTCTCCGACAGACATCAGTTAGTATTCAGACAGGACACTTTCCTCCCCTGCCCACTGGACAGGTCACCAGTGTCACCCCACTGCCTCCCACCTGTGGGGCATCCTGTGGGGTATTCTACCTGCATCTATTCCCATAGGAGAGACCCTAAAGCTCACCTTCTCCTCACTTTCCAGATGAGGGACCCAAGGCTCCTGGGTCACACCCATCCTGGGAAGAGGCTGACGTGGCCAGAACTGGTAGGGTCAGAGTGGCCTGTGGCTAGAGCTTCAATAAATGGGGCGCAACTGCGGTATGCAGGGGAACGTTCTGTGCCTGGCCCTCTCCCCAAGACAAATTCAGAAAAGCTGTCCCCCCAGGAGGGCAGGGCAGCTGAGCCTCTGTGGACTGTGCTGTCTGAGGCTCGATTCCAGGTGACTGCGGCCTCCGCTCTTCCAGGACCACAGCCTGGCCCTTGTTTTGCTCAGAAGCCCACACATCAGCTCACACACAGGAAACTCACCCCAGCCTGCTCACGTCCTGTTCTCTAGAAGGGCGGGGAGCCCTGGAGAGTCAGTCTGAGTTGTTTTTCAACCGTCTTTGAAATGTTTCCTGAGAGGGAAGGAGAGAGAGAGAGAGAGAGAGAGAGAGAGAGAGAGAGAGAGAGAGAGAGAGAGAGAGGTAAATGGGAGAGGGCAAGAAGAGAGAGGGAAGAGAATCATGCAGAAAAATTAGCGGCAGTAATGGTGGACAGACCACAGTGCGCCAGGACACAGAAGGCCGGGAGCTGGCTACACAAAGCAGTGGGTCCCCTGCCCAGGGCCCAACAACACCAGCCAGCCCCTCACTTCCTGGATCCAGGACAGTGGCAGGAGGCCTCAGTGTGGCCCAGAGTACCTTTTGTTGGTGCTCAGGGCCCCTGGTGCTAGCTGCTACCAGCCTGCCAAAAGCAATTGTAAAATAGTCTGGGCTACTGCAGACCTATTCTTGGGAACTTATAAATAACTTTGGTGAGAACATTTACACCATAGACATTGGCAGACACTGTAGATCAGGTCTCTCTCTCTCTCTCTCTCTCTCTCTCTCTCTCTCTCTCTCTCTCTCTCTCTCTCTGCATTCGACCACTTCTGGCCACGTCTCTTCATGGCTGTGTGTCCTTGCTCTTTTCATCTCACCTCTCTGAGCCTGAGACTGTTTTCCCACCTGTGAATTAGACAAATACTTACCAGTCTGTTGGAGAAATAAACTCAGTATGTACAAGGGACCTGCACACAACAGACACCCCACAAATGTCCTCTTCTTCTCTGGAGAACCCCAAAGTCTGTCTACCTGTGTCTGGCATAACTATCCCAGCCCAGAAGAGCAGATCTGAGCCTGGCTCTCATCCCATGGTCAAATACTAGTGTTCTGGATGGGGACATGGGTCTGTTCCTGAGGCCTTTAACCACTGTGAGTCAGCTCCTAAGCCTCTGGGGACCTCAAGTCAGGGGAATGGTTGGAGATGAGGGAGGAAAAGGTGGATGCAAATAAGATGTATTTCCTGGAATCACAGAAGCGGTGGGTGAAATGGCTTCCAGAAATGGCTGACGTAAAGAGATAAATCTCATCTGGCCGCAGAACCTGAGACTCGGGAGAGGTTTCTGGGTCCAATAGAGTGTGAATTGAATGAGCTGAATTGTCCTTGAGAGCAAGACTACACGGCTAGTAAGAGATATGGCTAGAAGTGGACCCCGGGAAATGGAATGCAGAGAGAGAGAGAGAAGGAGCACGAGCTAGATGATAGATAGATAGATGATAGATAGATAGATAGATGATAGATGATAGATAGATAGATGATAGATAGATAGATGATAGATGATAGATAGATAGATGATAGATGATAGATAGATAGATAGATGATAGATAGAAGTATAGATAGATAGATAGATAGATAGATAGATGATAGATGATAGATAGATGATAGATAGATAGATAGATAGATAGATAGATAGATAGATAGATAGACAGATAGAGAGATAGATAGATAGATAGACAGATAGAGAGATAGATAGATAGCCCTGATTTACAGTCTGCCTATTTCCATGGTGTAAATACTCCTTCCTCCCCCTCCCTCATCTTTCCTGATAGCTTCCCTCATCAGCAATTCATCCATCAATCTCCGGCCACCTGTGCAGGCTCAATGGTGACCCAGGAAACAGCAGGCACCCTGCTTTCTAGGAGCTCCCAGGCAAGGAGGGAACACCCCCAGCAGCCTGGTCCCCTCCCCACAGGCTGGCAGGACAGTGACCTGGGAGGTGGGACCAGCAGGACAAACAGAAGGCAAGATCGGGCGGGCGGGACCTGGAAAGAGGCCTGGGACCAGGTGGGAGAGGAGGGAGGGTCCCCAACTGTCCCTGGCAGTGCTAGCCAGAGGCCCCTCTACAGGGGGCTCTGGTGTGTGAGCACTCTACTGGCCACCACCTGCCTTCAAAAATACATCAGGATGTTCTGGTAGGAACTGCCAATGCCCCAGATCCTTCATGTGGTTGTGGGGACACTGATTGCCCCCAAGATCCAAGAGCATGCTCACAACTCACCGCAGGTCCTGGCTGTGAACTTGACCCACGTTGTCCAGGGAGAGCCAGGCCTGGGATCTCTGCTGTGTTCTACCTGGGGACCCTCCCCTTGCATCTGCAAGAAGCCAGCAGGATAAAAGCTGAGCTTGGGGTGACATCTTGGCCTTGAACCAGAAGTCTTCAGAGAAAGTGATTAGAGCAGAGGGCATCAGAACTGGACCAAAGGGTGGTGGACTTCTGAGGACATCCCGGGAACTTCCGGATCCATCCGTGCCTGAAGCAGACCCTCCTAGACTGTGCAGATCTGGGGATCAGTACATTTCCTGGCCCACTTAAGCTACTTGGAGAGCTGCGTCCTCAGCTAATTACCACCTGCCCTAGCTCAGTGTGGAAACAGAGATTCCAAAGAGACTCTAACAGTGTCCACCTGGAGACCCTGGGGCTGGTCAGTCTGAGCACTGGCAGGGAAAGGGGGTCTGGTGCATTTGTGGGTGGAGCCAATAAGATCTTGCCTTCATGCTGTTGGGGTTGGGACAGGAAGGAGTCTCACAGCCAGGAGAGAACATTTCCTATTTCTCCGTTCAAACCTGAGTCGATTGCATGGTCTCGAAGAGGCCATTTACCCCTGAGGCTCAATTTTCCCATGACACAGTGGGATTTGCCAACGTCTGCCCACCTGGTGGAATTATTCAGTCACCCATGAGGCCAACCCCACCTGTGGTGCACTGGTTTGGGCAACTCACCATGATGACTGACACTTGGGGTGAGGCCCAAGTCTTCAAGTGGCTTCTGTCCAAGTCCTCCGTCCTTTAAACTTCCAACTGTGTCTCTACCCTTTGGCCCCCCCCCATTGCCCCCATGTCTTGAGCAGGCCGCAGCCCAAAGTCAATCTTTAATGCTTCTACCCTTCTTCTCCCTTCCTCAGCTCTCCAATCTCCTGAGACTCCTTCCTGTCCCTGCCCTGACAGCAGGCAGGCATGAAGATCCTATTGGCTCCACCCACGAATGCACCAGACCCCCTGTCCTGCCGGCGCTCACACTGGCCAGCCTGAGGGTCTCGGCTGGACACTATTGGAGACTCTTTGGGATACCTCTGTTTTATCACTCGACCCCTGAAGCCCTCCACGCAGCCAGGGCCAAGAACGCCCTGACCACCCGTCTGAAAGTCCAATCTAGCTCACTACCCTGCAAACACCTTCTGTGGCTCCCGTTTACCTGGAAAGAGAAGACAAAACTCACTGTGGACTTTGGGCCCCACACGCTCTGGCCCGTGTTCCTCTCCTCTCCACTTCCACCTCCCCTCTGGGTTCTGGTCTTACTGGCCTCCTTACTGTTCCTAGAAGGTGCCAAGGCTTCCCCAACCTCAGGACCTTTGCATATGGAACGCTACTCTTCATGGAGGAGCTTGGCTCACAGGCACTCACTTCCTTGAGCTCAGGGACTCCCTCATCACAGAAGCTTGCCCTCATGGAACCCGAGTCTGTCTGCTTCCTGAGTATCACTTCTTTTTGAATGTCCTTCTCATCTGCCAGGTCCCATATTTGGGCTTTGTGGTTTCTTATCCCCCGCCGATCTATCTGCCCGTGTCCTGCTCTGTGAGGGCCTGGTGAAGCCAGAGTCTTGGTCGATCTTCTTGGCTGTGTTCCCAGCCCCTAGGACAGTACACAGGGCATCATTAGATGAGGGCAGCTGGGCAGGGAGGAGGCAGTCATGGTTACCTGAGAGCAAGCTTGGCTTTGAATCCCAGCTCGCCTCAGCCTACTGTGTGACCTTGGGTGTGTCACTTACTGTCTCTGAGGCTTGGTTTCCACCTCTGTTAAATGGGATAAAATAGCATCCTTGAGCAAAGAACGAATGACAATGAGACAATGCATGGGGTCCCCGAGCCTGATCCCTACTATGACTATTTCCGGTTGCCATTTGGGACAGGGTGCCAGACTCGGTCCACTATGAGATGCACCTGACCTCTGCACTCTTGCTGTGTGACCTTGGATAAGTTACATTACCCCTCTGAGCCTCTGTGTTCTTCATACAACAAAGTGCCTCCTGTCTCGCCGGGCTCCTGGGAGCTGCGGGATGTGTTCTGCAGACGGTGGAGGTTGGCTTGCAGCTGTGGGTGGCTACTATGGTCGGAAGCATCCAGATCACGGGCCTAGAGGTGTCCGTAGGCTGACCTGGGTCTCATTCATTCATTCATTCAACAAACACTCCTAAGTGTATGCACTGGGCAGTTTTTTGAGGCGCTAGGGACAGGACAGTGATAAAATAGGCAAAGCCTGCCTCTGGGCGACTTATCCTGAGTGCAGCAGGAATCTGAAGGACATACGTTTGTTAGAATGGGGTCCCGTGTGTCATGGGATATGGCCAGGCTGAGCTGTGGTGTGTAGATGGTATCAGGAGGCCAGCACTTGCTAAAATCAACTCGGGGAACTTGGGAGCATTAGCCGCAGTCAGGCTTCCAGAGAAAGAAGGGGAAATGGCCTTCCACTGTGAGAAGTGAACAGTGACTGTCAGTCACAGAGATGGTTGTGCTGGATGGCGTGTCAGCTTGACACACCTGGACTGAGGGAGCCTCAGTTGGGGAATTGGCTCCATTGGACTGGCCTGTGGCCACATCTGTGGAGTATTGTCTTGATGGTCGAGCAGTGTAGGAGGGCCCAGCGCACAATGAGTGGTACCACCCCGGGCAGGTTGTTGTGTACTGTATAAGAAGGAGGGCTGGGCATGGGCCAGGGAGCAAGCCAGTGAACAGCATTCCTCCATGGCCTGTGCTTCAGCTCCTGCCTCCAGGTTCCTGCCCTGAGTTCCTGCCTTGGGCTCCCTGAGTGATGAACTGTGACCCAGGAGATGTAAGCTGAATAAACCCTTTCCTCCCCAAGTTGGTGTCTGTCAGAGTGTTTTGTCACAGCAATAGACGACAAACTAGGACAGAAATTGGTACCAGAAGAGTGGGGTATTGCTGTAACAGACCTGACCTTGGTGTTTTGGGGAAGGATTGTGGAGGCGTTTGGAACTTGGGCTGGGAAGATCATTGAATGCCTAAAGATTGTTGCTGTGGAGCTTGGAGCAGTTTTGCTGAAGGAGTTGTAGAAGATGGAGGCCTGGCTTGTGAAGTTTCTAGTTTCAAAGGGGAGCAGAGATCATCAGGACTGTTTAATCTGTGGGTTCTGGTCAGCTGGGGCTGAAGAATCAGCTGTAAGTAACAAGAGACCAGAACCTGAAGAGAAATTTTTGTTGTACTGGGACAATTGATGCTGGTTAGCTGGGGCTGAAAAATCAGCTGTAAGTAACAAGAGACCAGCATCACTGTGGTGAAGTCTTCTGGGAAGAATTTCTTCAAGGTCGGCACACAGAAGCTGTGATCCAGGAGGGGCCTGAGCCTCCATCTCGAGCCAGAAGCAGGACTTGGTAATATGTAAGAGTCTCCTATATGGTTCCGGTGTTGAAATTTGAGGGGGTCACAGAGAGCAGCTGAGGCTTGGCACTGTGAGAGGTCAGGAAATACCATTGGTGGAAGTGCACCTCAGTTGCAGTGAAGACCCCAGGATTTCAGGGGTCATGGAGAGAAGCTGAGGCTTTGCACCAGGAGAGGTCAGAAGAGACCATTGGTGAAAGTGCTGCCTCAGTTTCAGTGGCGACCCCAGCTTTTTGGAGATGCCGGGACCGTGGGATGACCACCAAGAGCAGCAGCAGGTGTGGAATGGAGTCGGCCTGGGCCTGCGAGATGAGCTGTGTGTGCCACAGATGGCAGAGTCAGAGAAGGGGAGCTGCCGAAACCCTTTGGAGCCCAGAAGATTGTGAGTGAGTCCCAGGAGTCCAGCCTTGAGCTACTTTGCTGGACTTGGGTTTTGAGTGTGCCTGATTCTTCGCTTTGAAATAAGACAGTACTTGTTTTGGATTTTACAGCAGCCCACAGTTAAGAGACTTTTAACAGACTGTGAACTTTTAAGTGTTTGGACATTTTAAGGACTGTGGGGCTCTTAAGGATGTACTGTCTTAGGTTGTGATTAATGTTAACATCATACTTTGGGGATAAGAACTGGAAAAGTGGTGGTTTAATAGTGATGTGTTTTGTGTGTCAAGTTGACAAGGGGTCAATTGTGCTGGATAG
The DNA here is from genome assembly GCA_009823505.1 of Rhizomys pruinosus. Classification (NCBI taxonomy): domain Eukaryota; kingdom Metazoa; phylum Chordata; class Mammalia; order Rodentia; family Spalacidae; genus Rhizomys; species Rhizomys pruinosus. The sequence continues at coordinate 917,645 of VZQC01012462.1, read as the reverse complement.
CTTCAGTGTCAAGTTGACACACCTGGGTTGAGGGAGCCTCAATTGGGGAATTGGCTCCATTGGATTGGCCTGTGGCCACGTCTGTGGAGTATTGTCTTGATGGTCGAGCAGTGTGGGAGGGCCCAGCCCACAGTGAGTAGTGTAAACCCTTTCCTCCCCAAGTTGGTGTTGGTCATAGTGTTTTGTCTCAGCAATGGAAGACAGACTAGAACAATGGTGAAGTGTGCAGATCACTGGGGCTACCTGCAACATAGCGCCCTGTTCACGCCTGGGGATCCCCCGCCCCCACTGTCCACACACCTTCAGTCCATGTGATTCCTGGGAGAATAACACCCTGCACCTGCCCCAAACCCCTAACCTGGGCCTGGCCAATCAGAGGGCCTGATCTGAAATCCAGTCACTGGTTTCAAGTGAAGCCAATGAGAAGAGGCCCTGAGAGTCGTTGCCGATCTTGCCGGGTTGAGTGAACTGCTAATTAGACTGCAGCTGCTCTGAGCGGCTGTTCTAAATGAGGTCAGGGCAGGGGTATTGTGCAGAGCCAAGAGGGAGGGGCCTCAGAGTCTGGGTCCTGGCGGTGTGGTCTGGGCTCCTGGATCCAGCCATGCCTGAAGCTTTTTGCTCCTGGTCCATTCCGTTCTATGCACCAGTATGAAGCCAGGGTGAGGGGTTTTCCATGGCTCCGGGCTGAAAGGGTCCTGGCCATTTGCCCTTCACTCCACTTGGCAAAGCTGTAAGCTCCTGGGCTGGAGCCAGCTCAGCACCTGGAGCACAGCTGGCAGCAGTGTGGACCCAGAAGCCTGAAGCAGTATGGTGTGTCCAGGCAGAGGGAAGAGGAGATGGAGAGAAGAGGCGATTTCAGGGCTCAGGTGGCGCAGAGTGGATTGTGGCTCCCCAAAGGGTGCACTTTCTCCCCGTGAGAGCAAGCCTATTGGAGCCCCCTGGGCAGGTAGTGAGCGCCCCATCACAGGAGGTGTGGCCATTTGGGAATTTGATGGAGAGGATTCAAACGTCCATCCGTCAAAGGTAGGAACTGAAAGACCTCACAGGTCCATGGGGTGGGGTCTTCAGTCTTTGGTTTCAATCAACTGCTCCTGGAGAAGATCTTGGCGTTGCCCCACCCACTCCCATGATTCCTTGGGGCTCCTCTTCATTGGAATACTTTGTTTCCTGAGACCTATTACTCTCCTTTGGGGGGTGACTCAAACTCTGGGGTCCATAGCAAACAGACAGGTGAGTGGTATGGTGAACTGGGAGGGCTCTGAGTCCTGCCTGGCTGCAGACGGTGCAACCGGCTCTACGTCATCCTGTACACTAAGCAGGCCCTCCGAGGGTCATCCCAGAGCTTTTAGCAGAACGGTTTATCATAAAGAAGAAAATCCCCTTCTGTCTCTGGCTTGCTTATCTAAGGCCGTGAATTAGAACTGTGGGCTACCTTCCCTCCCAACTAAAGACCCTATTCCAGAAGTGAGTGCTCTGCATAGCAGGTCTGGAGGGGCCTCAAGGGAACTGGCTCCCTCTGTTGAGGCTGTACCCCATACCTGCAGGGCATGCTGTACCCCATACCTACAGGGCAGTCTGTACCCCATACCTACAGGGCAGTCTGTAGGCTAAAGATCCTGGGAGTTGTTGACACCCAGCTCCTGTCCCCCAGGTTGTCTGTAAGTAGAATTCTTTCATCCCTGAGGGAGTTGGCCTTTCTCTCACCCCCTTCTCATTAGCCTTCAACTGATTAGACAAGGCTCACCCACACAATGAAGAATAATTCTATTTACTCAGAATCTACTGGTTTAAATGTTCATGTCATGAAAAATTCCTGCCTGGCAATTTCCAAACAAGCATCTGACCATGTGTCTGAGCACTCTGGCCTAGCAGGATTGACATAAAATTATCCAGCACTCAAGTACTGTCACCTAAAATAGTCAGTAGGGAACTAATTAGGTTAGCTACTGGAGACTGGGGGATGGGTCAGGCCACCTTCCTGCTACTGTCTGTGGCTCAGGGACTCCACCTGGAACAGAGGTAGAGAGTCCTGGAAAGACCATTGGTTGCAAGAATCAGACATGAGCGTAAACTTCTTGTGTTTTAAGAAATAGGAGCTGTCAAGATGGCTTAGAGGATTAAAGTGCTTGCCACCAAGCCTGATGACTGAGTTTGATTCTCAGGAGCACAGAACTGACTCTGGCACATATCTCTACACATCTTCAGCACATGCGCTTACACACACATACACACACACACACACACACACACGCACGCACATGTGTGCACACACATTAAATAAATGTAATTAAGTTCAGAAATAAAGATGAAAGACTTCATGGAAACCAAAGTCAGTGTGACCCAGAGGCCACTCCAAGTCCCCATTTGAGTCCCAGAGTGTCCAGAAAGGACAGGGTGGGACAGGACTGGAAAGCCCAAGTCTGGAAGACCCAGCTGACTCTGCCGCTTTCTGGCTGTGTGGTTGACTATAGGGTGCCCCTTGGCCCCTCTATGCTATGCTTTCCAGACCTGAAGTATAGAGGCAGAACACCAGCTTCATCATACCATGATGAAGACTTCAGAAGCTGTGTCCACTTGAGTTAAATCCAAACAGAAGGCCCTGAACACAAGGTTAAGGGCGTAAGGTGATGTTGTGGGCCCTTGGCAGCCACGGGAGACTGTAGACCAGGAGAGGACCAAGCATTTTATAAGCCTGGGGCTACTGATTTCATCAGCCTCGGCTCCATGAATGAGTGAGCTCTGCCCACAACTTCCCGGAGGAGGCCTGGCTGAGCAGTGAGAACCCTCTGAAAGAGACGGCCTGCAGCCAGCCCGTCTGACACCTTGACCACATACAAGAAGAGAGGCTCGTCTGATCCGCCTCCTGAGGTGGGCTGCTCAGCAGGCAAGGAAGGCATCTTGATTTCTCTCTTGCTTTTGCTGCCCTGCCTAGGAATGGCCTCTGCAGCCTCCATGGAGCTGCGGGAGATGTGACTCCACGGTCATTACTGGGCCACCGGGACTGGCGGGGTCCCAGAGGTTCTATTGCAGCCGCTGGCTGTGCTGGGCCAGTCTCTGGGTCCTGGTGGTGTGGCCTGGGCTTCTGGATCCAGCCATGCCTGAAGCTTTTTGCTCCTGGTCTTTCCCATTCTCTGTGCTAGTATTAAGCCAGGGTGAGGAGGTGTCGTCCCCTTCTGCTCTCATACCTGACGCCGCTAGCACAGCAGCCACCCCGGCCTGAGGCTTGCTGGGTCCATGTTCAGGTCATAGGTGATACATCCGCTTCAGAAGAAAGCCATTGCTATGGGTCTGCAAGCAGACTTGGCGAGGAGGACATAGAGAGAGGGACAGCTGGGCAGGATGGCCCAAGGAAAGGACAGGCTACACCTTGGGACTTCTGAAGTCAAGAGCTCTGGGAGTCTCAGACGTCGAGTGCTTATCTAGCATGCATGAAGCTCTAGCTCGACCTCCCCAGCACCCCACAAATGGAGTGTGGTGGTACATGCCTGCAATCTCAGTACTTGGGAGGTAGAGGCAGGAAGATCAGGAGTTCAAGGTCATCCTTGGCTCCATAGCAAGTTTGAGGCCAGCCTGGGCTATACGAAACCCTACCCAAAAGAAAAAACTGGGGCTGAAGAGATGGCTCAGTGGTTAACAGCACTGGCTGCTATTGCAGAGGACGCGGGTTTGGTTCCCAGCACCCACACTGGGTGATGGTCATCAGTTACTCCAGTTCTGGGAGATCCGATGCCCTCTTCTGGCTTCCACAGGCATTGCATGCATGTGGTGCACTTACATACATGCAGGCAAAACACTCAGAAGTATAAAAAACATAAAATAGCGCCAGGTGTGGTGGCGCATGCCTTTAATCCTAGCACTTGGGAGACAGAGGCAGGTGGATCTCTGTGAGTTCAAGGCCAGCCTGGTCTACAGAGTGAGTTCCAGGCAAGCTGGGGCTACAGGGAGACCCTGTCTCAAAAAGATAATTAATTAAATGCCAAGATACCAGGTACTGTAGCTTACATCTGCAATGCCTGCACTTGGGAAGCTGAGATAAGAGGATCATGAATTTAAGCACAGCCAACTACATGGTGAGTTCCAGGCCAGCCTGGGCTATAAAGGGAGTCTTTCTCTCTCTCTCTCTCTCTCTCTCTCTCTCTCTCTCTCTCTCTCTCTCGGTCTTTTTTGCGACAGGGTCTCACTATAGTCCCACCTGGCCTAGAACTGACTCTGTAGACCAGGCTGGCCTTGAACTCACAGAGATCCGCCTGCCTCTGCCTCCCAAGTGCTGGGATTAAAGGCGTGCACCACTACACCCAGCTTAAAGACAGTTCTTAGCTGCCATGTAGGTGCTGGGAATCAAACCCGGGCTCTCTGGAAGAGCAGTCGGTGCTCTTAACCACTGAGCCATCTCTCCAGCCCCAAGAATCTTTGCCTCTTAAAACAAATACAACTCCGTGCTGACCATTGGAGCATCTGATACCTTAACCTGTCTTATTCCCTCACAACAAACCATGCCACAGAGCCAGGACTAACCAGCTGATCTAATGTCCTAGTTTTTTTTATTATTTTAATATTTAATTGATTCTTTGATGATTTCATACAATATACTTTGGTCACATTGAGATCCCCTTCCCCTTCAGTTGCCAGCAGTGCTTCAGCTAAGACCAGGCCTTCTTGCCGACCTCCACACTGCACGCTGGGATTTTGTCCACCTTGAGTTTGAGAGGCTTTTCTTTCCCAGTCCCATCTGGCTGCACTTGTTCTCCGGGGCCGCCACCCTGTGGCCCAGGCACAGCTACCTTCTGTCATAGTCTCCATCACTGCAGCTTCCAGACTCTGCCTAGATAGACCCCCCCCTCACCTGTCTAACCATCCCTTCCTCAGGACCATCCTCTTCCCTGTGTGACTCCTGGCTCCCTGGCCACATCCCGCAGCCCTTCCAGCTCTCAGCTCAGAGAGGCCAGGCCTGAGAGGATGGGTGAATGGAGAGACCTCGAGAGAAGACAGTCAAAGCCCTGTCCTGAGCCTCATCTCCAAATCATCTTCAATCAGTCTGGCCATGACTGGCAATTATTTTGTGTCACCCTCCTTCTAGACCTCCCTGGCACACTCTGTTCAACCCTCAACTTACCCAGTCACCTTCTGAGTTCTCTCAGTCCACGCCTCAAAGTCTTATGCAGTAACCCCTTGGTCTCCCTCCCAGCGTGTGGCAGCCCAGTTTCTGCAGGTGGCGGGCCCCAGGGACCTCAGTTTCTACTGGACCCAGAGCTGGGTTTCAAAGGTCTGTAGATGCCTCCAGGACACCCCTCAAACTGGAGGGTTGGTCTAGATCCTCACGGCTTTGACCTGACAGACCCCACCCCTGTTCCTAAAGCTTACCCTTCGGGCTCCACCCTCACTCCTAAGGCTCTGCCCCTGAGCTTCTCACCACTAATCACCTCCTTCAGGCCACACACAGGAATCGCTCCATTTCCTCTGCACCTTCCAAATCCATCCCTCCCCTTTGCATGATGCACTGACCTGCTTTAGGCCCTCCCTGCTCACTCCTGGATGTCCCTGGGGGCCTGGCCACCTCCCTTGCTCAAGTTGTCCTGTCACTCCAAGCCCCTCCCACAGACAAGTGACTTTTCTGATTTCAAATCAACGCTCGCTCCCCTGCTCAGGACCCAGACCTGGCTCCGTATCACCCAGGAAAACTAACACAGGAACAGCAGCAGCCCTTCCAAATTCCCCTCTGCCCCCAGAGGCCCACCACCACCCAAGCAGGCCCAGATGGAGTCACCAGATAAAACACAGGGCGGCCTGCTACATTTCCACCTCTAGAGGACCCGTGGATAGATGGTGTTTCAGCACGACCCGGCAGTATTCCGCCTCCTGTTTTCAACTGCGGAATCAGGACCCGCTCCAGCCTCGAGTGATTGTAAGCTGAGCCCTCCCTGCTGAGCCCTTCTCCTCCCCCACAGCCCCCCAGAGCTGACCTACCCCTATGGTCCTTCTTCCTGGCTTTGTACCTGTCCTTCCCTGGTCTGGACAGCACTCTGCAAATGCAGACGAATGCCTTGCTTCTTAGGAACCTGACCCCTGCCGACGTGTGCCTCCTTCCCTCCCAGCCCTCCTCCCTCAGCCTTCCCTGTCTGTGCTACACTCTTAAGACCAAGTCACATCCCTGGCACACTGTAGAGGCAAACCGCACATCTTCTGGCCTTCCTGGCTCTGCCAGCTACAACACCCCAATTTACCAGTGCCCCTTGCATGTGGAGGGCCACATGGCAAAGCAGCAGAGCTGGCCCTAAGGTCTGCTTGTTTGTTGTTGTTTGTTTTTGAGACAGGGTCTCACTATAGCCCCAGCTGGCCTGGAACTCAGTCTGTAGACCAGGCTGGCCCTGAACTCACAAAGATCCACCTGCTTCTGCCTCCTAAGGATAGGATCAAAGGCATGCGCTACCACACCTGGCTTAAAGACAGTTCTTAGCCGCCATGTGGGTGCTGGGAATCAAACCTGGGTCCTCTGCAAGAGCAGTCAGTGCTCTTAACTCCTGAGCCATCTCTCCAGCCCCAAGAAATAGTATTTTCACAAACACCACAGATGTCCCCCAAATTATACACAGCCTCAAGGTCCCACTGCAGAGAGATCCCTCTGACCCTCATCCCAGGGTGCAACAGAAGGCTTGGTAGTTTTCCCCAGAAGTCCTGTCCACAGTTAGGGGTGAGGGCAGTGCCTGTGCCTTGGAGTCCAGGCCTGAGAAGTCAGGCAACGGCAGCTCTCATCCTTTGATATACTTCTGACAACTCAACATTCTTTGTAGGGGTGTCTGGGGTCCACAGACATTCTGTAGCTTGTTAGCCACCTGTGAGAGAAACAGGCTTAAAACTCAAGTACGCAGCCAGATGTGGGGCTCTGTGGTACCAAGCCCTCCCAAAGCTGAGACAGGAGGACCTGGAGTTCAAAGCCAGTCAGGGTTCTATACGGAAACCCTATCTCAAATAAAACAAAACATCCAGGAATGATATGATCCCAGCCCAGCACTTGGGAGGTGGAGGCGGGAAGATTAGAAGTCCAAGGCCAGCCTGGATTACATGAGACCCTATTCCAAAACTCAGAAAACCTAGGTATGAGGTGACATTTGTAGGCAGAGAAGAGATGATGAAAAGACAGAGCGTGAGTGCAGAACCTGGGGTGCTCCTCGATGGCTCCACGTTTTACTCCAGCCTTGGGTCACTGACATGTGCTACCTGAGCGTCTCTGCTCACCATTAAATAGGGACAGAGTGCATCCTGCTCTGTGGATGAGGATGAAGGGTGTGGCTTGGAAAAGGGAAATGAATTGCACAGTGTCCCAACCTGTGGGCTTGGCTCTGCCCTTGACCTCTAGGGAGGTGGCTCCAGGATTTGATCTCTCTCCTTGAAAGGGGACTAAGGGGTGGAGCTGGAGCTCGGTGGACGGAATCCTGCCAGCATGCACCAAGCCCGGCGCTCCATCTCCAGGACACGTAAATTGGATGTGGTGGCGCACAACTGTACTCCCAGGACTTGACAGGTGGAGGCAGGAGGATCGAAGCAAGCTTGAGGCCAGCCTGGGCTACATGAGACCCTGTCTCAAAAAAAAAAAAAAAAAAAGGGATGGAGGGGCTGGAGAGATGGCTCGGGGGTTAAAAGCAATGGCTGCTCTTACAGAGGACCAGGGCTGGGTTCCTAGCACCCACTGATGGCTAATGGCTGTCTGTAACTCCAGCTTCAGGGGATCCAATGCCCTCTTCTGGCCTCTGTGGGTACTGCATGCATGGATGTGCTTCTATACATGCAGACAGAACACTCATAACATATAAAATACAAATAACTAATTCTTTTTTTTTATTTTATTTATTTTTGTATGTGTATGAATGTACTGTCTGCATGTAGATTTGTGCACCCGTGTCATGCAATGCCGCGGAAGTCAGAAGAGGGCGTCTGATTCCCCTGGAACTGGAGTTCTCCTGGAATTGGAGTTACAGACGGTTCTTAGCCACCATGTGGGTGCCAGGGATGGAACCCGGTCCTCTGCAAGAGCAGTCGGTGCTCTTAACCGCTAGGCTATCTCTCCAGCCCCCACAAATAACTAATTCTTAAGGACAGTGGAGAATAGGGATCAAACATCTGTGTGTCTTAGTTTGCTTCTTTTTTGCTCTGATGAAAACTGACCAAAACCAACTTGGGGGGAGGAAAGGGTTTATTCATCTCACATCTCCTGGGTCATAGTTCATCACTGAGGGAGCCCAAGGTAGGAACTCAGGGCAGGAACCTGGAGGCAGGAGCTGAAGCACAGGCCATGGAGGAACGCTGCTTACTGGCTTGGTCCCCTGGCCTGTGCTCAGCCTGCTTTCTTTTTTTTTTTGGGGGGGGGTCTTTTTGAGACAGGATCTCCCTGTAGCTCTGGCTGTCCTGGAACTCACTCTGTAGACCAGGCTGGCCTCAAACTCACAGAGATCCGTGTTCCTCTGCCTCCCAAGTGCTAGGATTAAAGGCGTGTGCCACCACGCCCGGCATTTATTTATTTCTGTATGTGTATCAATGTACTGTCTGCATGCAAGTTTGTGCACCCGTATCGTGCAATGCCGTGGAGGTCAGAAGAGGGTGTCGGATTCCCCTGGAACTGCAGTTCTCCTGGAATTGGAGTTTTAGATGGTTCTCGGCCGCCATGTGGGTGCTGGGGATCGAACCTGGGTCCTCTGTAAGAGCGGTCGGTGCTCTTAACCACTAGGCCATCTCTCCAGCCCTCAGCCTGCTTTCTTATACAGTACAGAACCACCTGCCCAGGGGTGGCACCACCCACAGTGGGCTGGGCCCTCCCACATCACTCAACAATTAAGACGATGCCCCATAGTCCATTGGAGACAGTTCCTCAGTTGAGGTTCCCTCTTCCCAGGTGTGCCATGTTGACAACTAACACTATCCAGTCTGGCACAGCAGGGGCAAAGGTTTGGGGGGGATGAGAAGAGTCCAGCCTGAATTGAGACATGAGGAATAGTTGGGTGAGGACAGCTTGGGAGTGTGTTCCTGCTTACTCTTCACAAGCCTGTCCCCCGCTCTTGGATCTCTACCTCTCCTGACTCTACAAATGTCATGTCAGCCAAGCAGCCTTCATGACTAAATGTGAATCGTTGTTTGTGAAATGATTTGCCTGAGCTCTGGTTTCCCCCATTTCACTCTCAGTCCCATGTTCAGAGTGATGATGGTATCCCTTGTGTTAACTAGCTGTGGCCTAGAAGCAAGTACAGGTCCTGATGAGGGAGTGCGCTGGATAGCCCCGAGGTAGGAATGAGAAGAATGGCATGAATGTCAGTGTTCGTTCATTAGATCTCTTCTTGGGCCATTCCATCATATATTCATTCAACAAGCCTTCATGCACTTGCTTTGTACCAAGCCATGGGAGCTAGGGACACACTTCCTGTCCTTGGAAACCCCAAAGATTAGTAAAGGGAGCCAGATGGAGAAATCAAAGCAGTTGAAAATATGAAGAGGTTGAGGAACCAAATGAGAGGTTTCTGAAATCCAATGACTCCTCTATGGACAGGGAGCAGGTGCAAGGGGGGGAGCCACCCATGGAAGGGTCCACAGGGGCCAGGTCACACAGAATCCAGGGTCCCGCATGCCCCGTGCTGTCTAGAAGGCTGGAGCTGGTTGGGTTGGTGAGGGAAGAAGTTGTGGAAACTGAGGTAGGTTCTGAACGACTCTACCTACTCAAGTGACAGAAAAACAACTTTCTCACATCAGATGAAAGGTCATGTGACACTGGGGTGTGACTCTGTAGCAGTGTGTGCTTAGCATACTCAGGGCCCTGGGCACCCTAGCACCAAGAAGCATGAAAGGGGCCATATGCATGTGACTTGAAGAGTGCCTCTGGTCACAGTGGGGTTCTGACTTGGGGCAGGTGGCAGGCAGTGCCACTTGGGGGGCTGTGATAAGCAGGTTACCCAGAGGACCTCTAAAGGGAGGATGTGGCATCTCCATACATCTTGTATATCTCCCAATCAACCCTCCAGATGAAGAGAATCAGACTACCTTGAGACTTGCCACAGCAACACAGGAAATGAGAAGGGGGTCGGGAAAATACCTCAAAGCCTGAAGAGAAACTACTTTGTGATTTCTATACCCAGCCAAACTATCCAGATAGAAGGTCTGAATCTAGTTCCCACACACCCTTTCTAAGGAAGCTTCCAGAAAATGCACATGTCACACACACACACACACACACACACACACACACACACACACACACACATGGAGAGCAATCCCCTAGAGTCTTTGGTACCCAAGAGGCCAGGAGACACTATTTGCAAGCCAGGCTGCCTGTGACAGATTGGACTGGGGAATCTCAAGTGTGAGGTCCAATAGTGAGGGAGGGATTTTTTCCTCCACAAACTCAGCTAACACATGGGTTTCTTGATGGTGTGACAGCTGGGAAGTTCGGGAGGAGGATGCTGAAGAAGATGCATGATGAGTTTCTGCCCACCATAGTTGGGAGCCACTCTGGGTTGCCAGCTCTCCACAAAGACAGACTGTCCTGAGGCACTCTTTAGCTGGGTGCTTATTCCTCATGGGAACAAGAACCTTCCTAGAGCAACCTTCAATGGATGTGACAGGAAGGTGGTAGACATCCAGCTCCCTCACCCCAGGGAGAATCTCTCCCTTATGTTTTATGAGGTCCTCGGGGTCCCTGCCTGGCTGAGCTCCAAGTAGACAGAGCCAACTGCCTTCTCTGGCCTATGTTCCTTGCTCCACTTTTCTTCCTACTTCCTGATGTTGCCTTTCAGACAAACGGCTTGTACCTTACTCCTAACACTCAAGGCCTGCTTCCGGGAAAAACCCAAACTAACACCCCAGAGCCTGGCATCATGGGAAAGATACTGGACTGCTAGTGAGACAACTTGTGTCTTAACTTTTGCTGTGTGGCCTAAGGCAAACTCTGCCCCTCTCTGTGCCTGGCTCACCCAAGCATGAGCCATGCCCATAGCCTTCCCAGGCAAGCTCTCTCAACCCACACAGTTCTGCCTCTTCCTCACAAAGGCTCCAAGCGTCCAAGTCCACTTCTGGAGAATGCATATCCACAGGGATGTGGAAGCCACAGGCCCGGCTGGAGCAGACCCTCTCATATTCTGGAGGGCTGCTGGGCTCTTGGGATGTTAGCTCCATGGCATTCGAGGTGCCCCACCATTTCCCAACCGCATAATAACAGCCCGTCTCCTTTTGCCTCGGTCAGCAAATTTGCTGGCCAGCGCACCCCTGCAAACCAGGCCATTATGACTGAAAGGGAGAGGGAGAGAGGGGGAGGAAGACATTCAGACCACGTCATTTTTAAGAGCTTCATGTCCTCAGGCCTAGGCGGTCACGAGGAAAGGCAGCAGGGGCTAGGAGCTGGAGCTGGGGCTTCCAGAAAAGCTGTGGGAATTCTAACTACTGAGGTTCCAAATAGCCCAACTTCACCACTTCTGAGCTGTGCAGCCCCAGACCATTCTCTTTACTTCTCTGAGCCTCAGTTGTCTTCGCAGGAAATGGGACAACCCCCCCCCCGCACACACACATACATTTGTTAAGATTAGCTGACTCCCAGCTCCCTGCAAGTATCTAGAAAGACAGAGGTCTAAGGGCTCCCACAGATCTGGAGACCCCACTCCTTATCCAGTTAGGTGGAGCCAGGGTCTCTGGGTCTCTTTCTGCAGCTGTTAAATGAGCCAAATAATAGTAATACAGACTGTCTGGGAGCAAACGCAACTCTGGCTTTGCTGTGTAGAACTTGGACATGAGATTAAGCCTCTGACCTTATCTGTCTCCTTATCTGTGAAAGAATCACTATGAAATCTAAGCAGCCAATTCATGCAGGGCCTTCAGAAGCACCCTGCCATGTGGTATCATTCAAGTTCAAGCTTATGATTCACTTTCATTCTTGCTGCTAGTTTTGTGGTGGGAACACATACCAGCCCCAAACAAATGTTCATGGAGGAGAAGTGGGCAGGAGCCCATAGGATAGGCTTCTAATGAGGGTGGGCCCATCCCTGTCACCATCTCTCTGGGTAAGGATTTTTGCCCACCTTGAGCCAGATGTGGCCCCCCTTTAGGAGCCATCTCTCAGCAGGTGAAGCCATGGTAGAATGCTTTGTTGCTATAAATAGATTGTTCTACCCAAAGACCCAGATAAAGGTCATGTTATAAGCAGAGACGCCTGTCATTTGAGGTTTCTTTCTTCCTTCTAGGGTGTTCTGAGGGAGAGGAGCGGCTCTCAGTAGGACTTCCAGACCTCAGAGCAGCATAAGTGAAGCTCTGTGCTAACCAGAACTTCAAGGACGAGCGTCTCTAAAGGCTGCCCCTGCTGACACCCTGCTCGGCCTGGGCCAGGCTCTGGAGCTTGGAAGAGCATAAGGACTGTGCCCACAAAATCTTAGGGAGCTGTGGGAGGCTGAGGAGTCAGACTTATGTCCTCCATCTTTGCCTGCCCTTCCTCTACACTCATGCACATTTGCACACACATGCACATTCAGATATGAATGTGTGTGTGCAAGAACACATGTCCATGGCTCTCGGGCCATTCCTGAGCAGGGCCTGGCCTGGCCAGGTGCTCGCTGTATTCTCTTCAGGAGCTTCCTCCTCACATCCCGGACTCTGAGATGGATTAGAGCCATTTTCTGTCCCTACTGTGCCTGTGAAGACAGGAGGGTCTGATAGCCCTCCCCAACAGCCTGCGGTGTGGGCAGCACCAAGCTGGGGTCAGAAGTGGCTCCAAAAAAAAAAAAGAAGTGGCTCATCCTAGCCGGGTGTGGTGGCGCACGCCGTTAATCCCAGCACTTGGGAGGCAGAGGCAGGTGGATCTTTGTGAGTTCAAGGCCAGCCTGGTCTACAGAGCGAGTTCCAGGCCAGCTGGGGCTACAGGGAGACCCTGTCTCGAAAAAAAAAAAAAAAAAAAAAAAAAAAAATGGCTCATCTGACACCAATGCCCCAGTTCCTCAACCTCTCTACAGGGCCATTAAGGAGAGAAGAGGAGGACTTGGGGACACAGTGGGAGGTGGAGGCAGCCAAAGGGTTGAACGAACCTCTCTCACTGGGTATGCCCAGCACTTTCCCGTCTGTGAGTCTTCCATATATGCAGGGCACCAGCCCAGCCCTGTTGGCCTGCTCTGGAAAGAGCAAGTAAAGGTGCATTGATGCAGGGGCCTGGGGAACAGCACTGACAACCACAGCAGTGAGGGGCTGTACCGCTCCCTGGCTGTGGGAGACGAGTGGGACCTGGCCTCCAGGGGACAGTCAGCCTGTCCACTGCTCCTGACCCTGTCTGACCAGAGCTTTAGGCTAAGGCCTGTGGCTCAAAGTTCTTCAAAGCAGGATAAGAAAGGTTTTGGGGTCCCTGGGAAAGACCTCAAAGATTGTCCTCACTGTCCTACCCTGAGCTGTCACAGGTAGCAAGCATCTCCCCTGGGATGACAGTGAGCGGGTCCCTTGAGGCAAGGAAGGTGGAGGAAGGGAAGGCTTGGCTGGGGGTGGGAGAGGGGGACACTGACAGTTTTTCAAGACAACAGGAAAGAGAGAAAAGGTGGGGAAAGGGGACTGTCCAAAATGCCGGTGATGCTAGCTCAGCTGGGATGCTGCGACCTCCACTGGAGAGTTGGGTGACCCCGGAAAGCAGCGGAAAGGCCACCTGGTGGGTGAGGGACGGTGTCCCTAGAGACTCTGAGACAAGCTCTCCACATGTGCACCACGCACTGCATAGGCAGGCCCCTCGGCTCCCTATCCATCAGTCTGGCCTAGGTATACTGGTTCCCAGGAGGTGCCCATGGCTGTAGCAGGTCTCATCCGCCACCCCGAAGATACAGCTCTTCCCTGGGTGCAGAGTGGCTTGGTTTCTCCCTGCGGACCTTGGAGCAGCGTCCCCTGCCAGCTCCGTATCAGATATTCCCCAGGCCGGTGGAAATGGAGTCTGAACTCAGGTCCGGGGTTCGGCTCCAATCTGTGGCTGTCTGGACCCAGTTGCTGTGCAAAGCCCAGAAGGTCAAGACATGGAATCGGCCCCCAGGGACATGGATGCTTCAGGCTGGCAGAAGACCCAAGAGCTTGGGGAGACGCTGTCTGCAGACTGACCTGTTCATGGCCAAGGCACTGTGACTACACTCATGGATGGGACAACTGCAGTAGCCCAAGGTCAAGGTGACGATTCCTGGTCTTCACGAGGATAAGGAACAATTTCATGGCCAACCTGAAGTACCCAGCTGCCGCAAAGCACCTGTTTTTGCATCATCCCATGGCGGGTCACCCTCCATTCCCATCCACCAATGAGCATAAATCAGATGCATCTCCAAGCTCCATGATGATGATGGGACGGAGAATCATTGGTTAGGGTGCCGATCCCTGGCTGGCTTGCCCAGACCTGCTCTGCCCCCCCTCTCCAAGCTTGACAGTCACACAGGGTCCCTGTTCACGGAAGTGCTTCCCAGGCTTTTGCCAGCTACTTCCAGCCGCTTCCGGCTGCATTTGACCAATGTGGACAATTGGGAAGAGGCTGAATAATGGGAGAGACAAGACAAGCCTTCTGTTCTTTGGTTTTTGTCTCAAGTGACATCTTCTAAGTGGTCATGCCCCCCACCCCCACCCCCGTCACTCCGGCCAGTGCTGGATGGGTCCACCCTGGATCTGCTTTCAGGTGTCAGTCACCTCCCAGCTTCCTGTCTTCCTGAGCTGGACTGAATGGGATGCTGGGAGGCCCTGTGATCTTACTCCTGATTCCTGATTTTAGGAAAACTAGATCAAGTACTTCAGAAAGACTAGGTGAAAGAAAGCTGTTAAGAAAGAATGGGGCTGGGGCTGGAGAGATGGCCTAGTGGTTAAGAGCGCTGACTGCTCTTCCACGATGACCCATGTTCGATCCCCAGACACCCAATGGCGGCCGAGAAAACCGTGTGAAACTCCAATTCCCAGGAGAACTCAGTTCCAGGGGAATACGACACCCTCTTCTGACCTCCGCGGCATTGCACAACACGGGTGCACAGACTTGCATGCAGACCGTACATTCATACACATACAGAAATAAATAAAAATTAATAAAAAAAATTAAAAAAAAAAAAAAGAAGGGGCTGGAGAGATGGCCTAGCGGTTAAGAAGCACCAAACCGCTCTTACAGAGGACCCAGGTTCGATCCCCAGCACCCACATGGCGGCCGAGAACCGTGTGAAACTCCAATTCCAGGGGAATACAACGCCCTCTTCTGACCTCCGCAGCATTGCACGACACGGGTGCACAAACTTGCATGCAGACAGTACATTCATACACATACAGAAATAAAAAAAAAAATAAAAAAAAGAAAGAAAGAAAGAAACTAAGGGGCTGGTGATAGGGCTTAGCGGTTAAGAGTACTGGCTGCTCTGGCAGAGGACCTGGGTTCAATTCCCAGCACCCACATGGTGGCTAACAACCATCCACACCTCTAGATCCAGGGTATATGACACCCTCTTCTGACCTCTACAGGCATTGCATGACACAGGTGCACTTACGTACATGCAGGCAATACACTCATACATATAAAGTAAAATAATAAATAAAATATTAACAAAGAAAGAAATTGAATCTAGGCCCTGTGGGAAGGTTGAAGCAGGAAGATTGCCAGTTGGAGGCTGGCCTGGGCCACAGAGTGAAACTTTGTCTGAGAAATAAAACAATACAATACAAAGTGAAACAAAAAAAGGCAATAAATTTTTAGAAAATAACGCTAAACAGTTTAAGATACTGCTTTATGACTCATTTTTATTTGTAAATACTGTTTTCTATAATTCTCTCTTTTTTAAATTCTCTTTTTTAAATTATGAAGCAGATCTAATCTTTTTATTATTTTTATTTTTATTTTATGTGTATGGCTGTATTGCCTGCATGTATGTAAGTGTACCCATGTTGCGCATTGCCTGTGGAGGTCAGAAGAAGTCGTCAGATCCCCTGGACCTGGAGTTATAGATGGTTGTTAGCCACCATATGGATTCTGGGAATCAAACCCAGGTCTTCTGCAAGAGCAGCAGGTGCTCTTAAGTGCTGAGTCACCTCTCCAGCCCCTAGAGCTAATCTTTTCTTTTTTTTTTTTATTTATTTCTGTATGTGTATGAATGTACTGTCTGCATGTAGGTTTGTGCACCCGTGTCATGCAATGCCGCGGAGGTCAGAAGAGGGTGTCGGATTCCCCTGGAACTGGAGTTCTCCTGGAATTGGAGTTTCAGACGGTTCTCGGCCGCCATGTGGGTGCTGGGGATCGAACCCGGGTCCTCTGTAAGAGCGGTCGGCGCTCTTAACCGCTAGGCCATCTCTCCAGCCCCAGAGCTAATCTTTTCAACACACTGTAAGAAGAAAACCTGCCAAGCATGGTGGCACATGCCTTTAATCCCAGCACTCAGGAGGCAGAGAGTAGCAGACCTCTGTGAGTTCAAGGCTAGCCTGGTCTATATAGCAAGTTCCAGGCCAGCTGGGGCCACAGAGAGATGCTGTCTCAAAAATAATACACGCACACAAAAAAAAAAAAATTAAGGGGGGCTGCCTTCGAAGAGATACCTTAGCAGTTAAGAGCACCGAATCTGGGTTCAACTCCCAGCACCCACATGGCAGCTAACAGCCACCCATAACTCCAGTTCCAGAGGATCCAACATCCTCTTCTGACCTCTGAAGGCACTGCATGACACAGGTACACTTACATACATGCAGGCAATACACTCATACATAAAAGTAAAGTAAAATAAAATTAAAAAACCAGAAAATCCAAGATGGCAACTGGCATGGTGACACAAGCCTGTAATCCCATTGCTTGGGAAGCAGAGGGAGATGGATTGCTGTGAGTTTAAGCCAGCCCCATCTACATATTGAGTTCTAGGCCATCCAGGACTACACAGTGAGACTTTGTCTAAACTAAACTAAACTAAACTAAACTAAACTAAAGTAGACAGCCCATAAACAGGAGGCCCACACGCCTGGCTATTGACAAGTAATTGCTATGGGAGCATCATGTCGGGGTTAGGATGTTCCCCTGGGCCCCTCCCATTGGTCTTGGGCTTCCTCCCATTCCTGGACCTAGATTCAGTTTCCAGAGAGGGGGAACCCCTCAGGATGAGCAAGTGATTGGGTGTGGTAGGGGCACTTGTAGGTATGGAAAAAAACAGCGAAGTGTGGGGGGAAATGTTAGAAACTGGAGGGGGCGGTGTTGGCAGAGTGGAAACAGCCTCTGGCTGGGAGCAGGTCACTGGGTCCCACTGACTCACCCGAGGTACTTGGATAAGCTGCCACCTCCCTAGGGGGCCTCAGTTTCCATTTCTAGAAAACGGAGGTCTTCCTGCTCTGTCAGTCCCTGCGCTCTCACACAGCAGGCTCCAAAAATGCTCCAAAGTCCCCCAGGTGGACTCAACCTCGTCCAGTGATCCCTGGTGGCCTGGGCCAGGCCAAACCAGCTGATGCAGTCACAGTTCTGGTGGGGCTGTAGCAGTGTCCTTCCTGCATAACTACGTTAGTTCCCTGTCTGGGTTACTCATAACAGAGTCCAGTTTCGTCACGGAGATTCTGCCGAGGAAACCAGTGTGCACTACATTCTCACCCAGTGCCGTCCCTCCAACCAAGGTGTCATCTCCATATTACAGGAATGAAAACCAAGGCCTAGGGAAAGAAAGTGCCCCCCATCCTATAACTGCAAGACCTAAAGCTGCTTCTAGAGCCTCTCAGCTGTCACCATAAGCCTGAACTCAAACTCCCTGGAAACCCAGCAGCAGAGGCACCAACTTGTACCTTCAGGCACTTGCTTAACAGAGGATCCAGCGGGGCTGAGACGCAGTAAGTTCTTAGGCTTTGAACAAGTCTTTCTTTGCCAAATGCTGTGTGGATCAAAGCTAGTGATGGAGCCTGGACCCTGGCATGGGCTCTCTGGGTGAGGTTGGGTGTGGTAACCAGGCTGCAGAAGGCCTTTCTGCAATCTGGATACTCAGCTTAAAAGACAGTGAAGGGTGTTATAGCATCATGGCGGAGGGTTAGGAAGGAGAGTCAAAGGAGGAAGTTCTCTCCCTTTCTAGCAGGCTATGAGACCTTACACGCGGCCCGAGCATCAGCGATGTAGCCTTTAAATGGGAAAGAGGAGCTCTGCAGGAAAATGGGATAAGCCAGCTTCCCATGCTGCAAAGCCGACACACTTCTGGGGAGACGGAAGTGTAGGTGGGGGTGGCTTCCAAGTCTTTTGTGCCCCTCTGAGCCTTGACATATGAATGGTTCAAAGGGGGCTGACAGAGGAAGAACTGACAGGCCCTGGGGGTGGGGGGAGCTCAGAACCTCTGGCTGATCACAGAATGCCAGGAGCCTCTGCAAGTGGTCACCTGGACAGAGGGCTGGAAAGCTCTGCTAGGCCTCAGGCCCCAGGCTCTGCAGGGAGCTGCCCAGCACTCCACACCACAGCTTTCCCAAGAAAGGTCTTTCTTGGTGGGCAGACCACGGCAGCCGCCTCATGTGTTTTCCATTTGTACATAATCCCGACTCCCATAAACCCCCCCCCAAAGTGCCACCCAACCACACATGTGGATGCCTCTGTCTGGTAGTGTGGTGACAGAGTGGCAGGGTGTCATCCACAGCCCAGGGCCATGGCGGCCATGATGAGGGCCCTCTGCTCTCTTGGGAGCCAGGCTCTGGCTCCTGGGGAGGACTAGCTAGGCCAACACTGCCCTTCATTAGGAAAGGGTCTCTCGGGCCACTGCAAGCCATGGCCCCGTGTGCGCTCAGCAGCT
Source organism: Rhizomys pruinosus (assembly GCA_009823505.1). Classification (NCBI taxonomy): domain Eukaryota; kingdom Metazoa; phylum Chordata; class Mammalia; order Rodentia; family Spalacidae; genus Rhizomys; species Rhizomys pruinosus. The sequence continues at coordinate 898,914 of VZQC01012462.1, read as the reverse complement.
CCCAGCTCTGTCTCCTGGGCCATGTGCTGAGACCAGCCCCACAAACAGAAACACTACTTTCTCCCTCTCTATCTCTCTCTCTCTCTCTTCTCTTTTCTTATTCTTCTGCTCTCTGAGAGAGCAAGAGAGAGAGACAGGCAGCCACAAGATCTTCTAACAGGCTGTGACATCATGGCCCAGGTGACATTGGCCCAGCCAATGGTTCAAGACTTCAAGCTGGCTTCTTGCATCCTGTGATGTGAGGTTGGGTTGACACTGGGAAGGCCTGGTCCCTCAACCACAGAACCACAAGGCCAGGCCCTCACCGCCTCCAGAGGCCGGCGAGGAGCTGGTTGGCTCCTGGCGTCCCCACCCCCTGGCCCTGGCCTCAGCCACAGCCTGGGCTCCGTGGAGGGTGAGCCTCGTTCATTCATTCATTCATTTTCACTGCTGTGCCTGGCCTCGCTGCTGCAGCCGCGGGCTCCTCCGCCCTGGCCGCCCAGAGCCCCCTTCTCACCATCTAATGATAATCTGCTGTTGAAAATTTGTGGCTAGACATTCCTGTGGGACCAGGAAGCCAAATTCTTGGGTACAAACAGAAACTTTCTTTCCTTAGGGATTTTCTTCTCTCGCTCACAGATACTCTCGCGTTCTTTCCTTTTTTTCTTTTCCTTTTTTTTTTTTTTAATTTTTCGTAGCAGCAGGGGAAGAAAAAAAGAGCAAACAAACAAGGGAACAAAAACAAATGAAAAAGCAACGCCTCCCCCCTTTTATTTTGAAAAGCAGCTAGAAAATATATATAACAAAACAGCAGCCAACCAAGTGGGTCTGAACGCAATACCCCGAAGGGCCGGGTCCTCGCCTCCGCCAGCGCAGGGCATGGCTTCCAACAGCATCTTCGATTCCTTCCCCTCCTACACACCGACCTTCATACGTGGTGAGTACCGATGGAGGGTCTGCTTGGGCTTTCTGGGTGGGAGCTGTGACGGGGCACTAGACTACAAGCCTCCAGTCTACTGCTCCGGCCGCCTCCATCACTGGCTTCCGAGAGCCTGTGGGGGAGGAGGGGTTGGTGGCACCTGTGGCCTCCTGGTGTGAACATCTCTGTGGGACTTTCTGATGTCAGCTGTTGAGGGCACCATGCAGCAGGGGTTATAGCTACCATGAGACCTCAGAGGCCAGACAACAGAGGCTCTGGGATGGAAAGAACAAGAGGGAGCGCCCACGGTGCTCGGCTTCCTGGCTCTTGGAAAGGACAGCACCAGGGCCCGTCGGAGCTCAGGTCTATGTCCTGGGGCCCGAGACTATGAGAGGGCCGTGGGAGGCAAGCAGGGCTAGAGCTGTGCCTGGATCCACAAGTCTCAGGGAGGACCTCGGGGAGGACTCTCCCTGTTCTTAAACTCTCTGGACAGAGAGAGACAGATGGAGCTGCAGGCTTCTGTGAGAATCTGCTCAGCAGCTGAGTCCCCATGGGGCACCTTGTCCCAGGAAGGTTTGTGGACTCAGACGAGAGGGAAGAAAGTGTTTGGAGGTGAGTTTAGCCTCTGTGTATGGCCTACAGGGACCCAGAGTTCTGAGGTATGTGTCTCAGCAAGGATGGGTGCCTCTGATTTAGGCTGAGCCCCAGGGACACTGCCCGGCCTGTCCAGGTGTCCTGTCCAGGTGTCCTGTCCAGGTGTCCTGGCCTCGGTGTCCTGGCCTCGGTGTCCTGGCCTCCGTGTCCTGGCCTCCGTGTCCTGGCCTCCGTGTCCTGGCCTCCGTGTCCTGGCCTCGGTGTCCTGGCCTCCGTGTCCTGGCCTCCGTGTCCTGGCCTCCGTGTCCTGGCCTCCGTGTCCTGGCCTCCGTGTCCTGTCCAGGTGTCCTGTCCAGGTGTCCTGTCCAGGTGTCCTGTCCAGGTGTCCTGGCCTCCGTGTCCTGTCCAGGTGTCCTGTCCAGGTGTCCTGTCCAGGTGTCCTGTCCAGGTGTCCTGTCCAGGTGTCCTGTCCAGGTGTCCTGGCCTCCGTGTCCTGGCCTCCGTGTCCTGGCCTCCGTGTCCTGGCCGCACAAGCTCTCGCTGCTCGCTTTCCTCCTCCCTCTCAGGAGTGCAGATGGGTCTGGGGTCCTTGAGATGAGGGGTCCAGAGTCCCTGAAATTCATGCCCATGACTGTGCATAACTTACTGAGTGACCTGTAACAGGCTACTTTACCACTCTGGTCTCGGGAGTCCCCTGCGGCTGAGGGATCCTGCTTGGGGGCAGTGTCTCTGGGTGGTTCAAGGGGCCAGCTTCTCTACAAAATAGGGGGACAGAAATTTCTAGAGTTGAGAGACACAGCGTTTTCTGAGTCCAAGTGGCCAGGTGAGACACAGAGGCTGTCTGCCTCTGCTATGCCTGGGCATGATCACAGGCAATGCTTGGGTTTTGGAGGGTCTGGGGACACAGCTAGATCTATGTGTACACGACTGGCTAAAACTTGTCCAGGAATAAGGCATAACTCTTTTCTGGTGACCTGGGGAGGCTGAGGCAGGGGAGAAGAGCCGCTCCCTCCAAACCTGCAGGGGCCCCAAGTCTTGTCCCCTCCAGTGGCTGCTGTTGTACTGTGTGCCCTTTGTAGTCTTCAGAGTTAATTAAAGGCAGTTATGCGGCAAGAAAATAAGAGTTTATAAAAACCATTTGCTTGGTCTTTGTAATCTGTGTTTCTCCCTCCCTGAGCAAGATGGAGAAGTTGAGTTTAAAACAAAGAAACCTTGAAAGACCAGGCTTGAGCCTGGTCTCTTGGTAGGGACTTCTGATGCCGAGGCCTGGAGGCGGGGGAGGGGACCCGGGACACTCCCGTTAAATATGTGCCCCCAAGGAGGAAGGGGGTCCTGGGCAAAGTGGCTGGGCTTTGGTTGGCAGGGTGGAAGTTGCCTCGGAGGCTGGAGTCGCTGGGCATCCTGGAGATTCCAAGAAGGAGCCCTGCCCGACTTCCTCTTTCTCCTTATTGCCTGCCCACTCTGGGGTGGCTTCCGAATTCTGTCCCTCCAGAGCTCCAGCCTCCAGGTCCCCTTGAAGGCCAACTCTGCTACCCACACAGGGTACTTAACCCCTTTGGAGCCTGGAATCTCAGGAAGCTGGTGGCTCCTTCTCAAACCAAGTTTTTAAATGCATAAAACAAAATCGAAAGGATTTTCGAGGACACCAAAGCTAGGAAAGCAGTTTTCAAACGATAAGGGCCAGCTTGTGGATAGTGACCTCGGGCCTCTTGGGAACTACTGAGTGACAACGGTATATCCAGAAACCAGAGTAACTCAGAGGCAGTCAGTGCCAACCATGGATATTTTGGGGTCATCTGTCACAACCCTCTTGAGACTGAAAACAGTCTATGGTTTCCGTTGGTGACACCATAATGGTGGAAAAAGATGCTAAATTTTAATTCGAGGTTGCTGATAAAAGGAAAAATGTCATTATTTCCAGCCAGGTTTGTGGACTTCTGTGTAGGTCAAGAATCCCAGCATCACTGGGTTCTCACGCTCCGTCTCCTGGGGATCTGTTGCCTGTGGGGTTTTCATAGACAGGAAAGGACTACCTCATTCCTCTCCAGCCTCCTCTTCTGTCCTGTCTCTTCCAACTCCCAATCTCCCTTACCCCCTCAGCAAGATGTGAAGAGCCAGCAGGCCCTCAACCCCAGCCCTAAAGAGTTTGAAAATGATGGCTTCCTCATTCCCACCTCAGACTGAGGAATCAGAGTCTGGTTTTTGAGTCTGAACTAAAGTGGGGTTTTGGAAATTCACCCAGGCAGATTCAGGCAGTGTAGGCAGAGGGCCATAAACCAGAAGAAAATGGCTTTGAGTTTGTTTTTACCAGAAAAGGCAGGCATCCATGCCCCCACCTCTTGGGCATCCATGCTCAGATGACATCTGGGGCCTCTGGAAACAGCAGGGAGCAGTCTGAGTCTCCTGACAGTCAGGGCTTGGGTGGAACCTTCCAGCACCTGCCCAGCCCACCCCTCACGGTTTCTGTGCTCCCCTCCTCTCACCCCCCAACCAGATCCTTCCCAGAGCCCAGGATTCCTCTAGCTTCTACTTAGAGGAAATGGGTTGGGGAAAGGGACTGAGGCGTGGAACCCATCCTTTGACAGAGGCCAAGGAGGAGATGGAGGACATACTGCTTGGTCAGACAGCACTCAGGGGGTGCCATGGAAAGTACCAGCAGCATGTTGGAAAGCACAGGCAGGTACAGGGCCTCCCGGCTGAGGAAGAGCTGTTTACTCCTTCTGTATGGGAAATGGGCAAGCAAGCCGAGACCTACCGCTGTGAGTCAGAGTCAGACATTTGTGTCACCGTGGGCACCCTTGCTTACTCCAGGCCTCAGTTTCCCCACTTGATGATCTCGGGCAGCGGCGTTGCAGAATCACAAGGGTATCTTGGGCTTCATTGGTGACGGGCACTGTCATCCTGAATCTACCCGAGGCGTTTCTCTGCACTGGCATAGCCCTTCACTGTAGGTCCCCTCCACAGCACCGGACATTGCTCCTGAAGACTTGGGGGGATGGGGCATGGGAGGCCTTTGTGGAGGAGCCCAGGAAGTGGCTGCTGTGCACGCAGATATGGGGGAGCTCCGGGCACGCAACACTTTTGCTAATTCAGCCATTCCACAAAAGCTTGCCAAGTTTGGAGTCTGGAGGTGACCTCTAGTTCAAGATTAGACCCTGCCTGTTCCCTCCTAACTCAAGGAGGTCACGTCGTTCCCCTGTGCCTCATTTTCCCCTCTGCAGGGGATGGTGACTGCACTAATCTCCCAGGGCTACGGGAAGGGCCCAGCTCAGAACAGCTGTTTTACCCATGTGGTGCCTGGTGGCCTGGCCTTATCAGGATCTGGTTCAAAGGAGGCAGGTGAGGGTCTCCATGCTTGTGTGGAGGTGGACAACGTGGTCCTGGGCATGTGTAACTTGGATGTCCTAACTGGGACATCGCTGGTCAGGGAAGAAACAAGAGAGGAAGCCTGGTCTTTTCCTAAGCTCTAGGCTATGGCCAGCATTAGGAGACTCGCTGTGGCTTAGCACCCAACGTCTCGAAGCCCGGGAAACCCCTCAGTCAGAGCACACACCCACACAGCCTCTTTCCCCTGATCCTGGAGGGTGATGACTGACCACCAATCTTTCCACCCCACCATGGCGCTGGCCTGCCGCTGCGTCTACCAGGCCTCTTTGATGGCAGCTCCAAAGCTGCCCTGGAAACACCCATCTCCTCAGACCACCCTGCCTGTCTAAAGTGCTCTCCCAGGCTGGAAGGGTATTCCTAGGAGGCCCCCACTACCCACAGGGTCTGAGTGGGTGTGTGCTCTGACTGAGGGCTGTGTGTCCAGGCCTCACCCGCACCCACTATGGCCAGCCAGCGGCCCCTGGTGGCCCCACTGGTCAGATAGTGGACCCATTGACACCTGGGCCTTGAAGCTGCCACATCAAAGCTGAGGCTTGCTGGGTATCTGAGGGGGAGGGGGTCGGGGAGATGATGTGTCTGAGCAACAGGGCCTGAGAACATGACCTTCTGGAAGACTCTGTGAAGCAAATAGAGTCGGGCCTGGAAGGGGAGTCCAGGGTTTAAGCCCATCCCAGCTCCTGAGAGGTACAGAGATGTGGGGTCTGTCTGGACGTGGGGTCCTTCAGGCCAGGCAGAGCACCAGCTCTTATTCCCACCTCATGAGCATGCTTCATCTATAGGCTCTCCTTTTAAAAAATAATTTTGCCGGGCATGGTGGCACACGCCTTTAATCCTAGCACTTGGGAGGCAGAGGCAGGCGGATCTTTGTGAGTTCAAGGCCAGCCTGGTCTACAGAGTGAGTTCCAGGACAGCCAGATCTACAGGGAGACCCTGTCTCAAAAAGACCAAAATAATAATAATAATAATAATAATAATAATAATTTTAAGCAGGGCATGGAGGCATGCGCGCCTTTAATCCTAGCACTTGGGAGGCAGAGGCAGGCAGATCTTTCTGAGTTCAAGGCCAGCCTGGTCTACAGAGTGAGTTCCAGGACAGCTGGGGCTACAGGGAGACCCTGTCTCAAAAAGATCAAAAAAAAAATTTTTCTGGAGCTTTTGCTCCATGCAGATTATTATATATTATATATATATTATATTATATTATATATGTAGAGCATCTTCCCTTATAGCCCATGTCCTCCCTTTCCATGGCTCTCTCCTCTCCAGTTAGTCACCTTTACCTTGAGACAGTGTCACTTTCATGTCATATACGCATACATGATCTTAGGTGTCTATATATAATTTAGAAACCATGAATGAGAGAAAATGTGTTTTTCTGAAGCTTGTTTAATTTGCTTAATGTGATTATCTCCCATTCATCCATTTCCCTGATTTCATTCTTTTTTATGGATGAAAAAGGTCCCACTATGTATATTTGTAATTTTCCTTGTGTATTATTCCCCTCTTTTTGGACACCTATGTTGGTCCCATAACTTAGCTACTGTGAACGATGCTGCAATAAACATGGACATGCAAATATCTCTGTGATGTATTGACGCGGAGTCTTTGAGGTAAATATTCAGGAGTGGTATAACTAGATCGTATGGAAGATCTATTTTTAGGTTTTTTGAGGAACCTACATACCCACTTTCTTTTTTTTTTTTATTTTTATTTATTTATGTATTTTTGGTCTTTTTGAGACAGGGTCTCCCTGTAGCCTCAGCTGTCCTGGAACTCACTCTGTAGACCAGGCTGGCCTTGAACTCACAAAGATCCACCTGTCTCTGCCTCCCAAGTGCTAGGATTAAAGGCGTGCGCCACCACGCCCGGCCATACCTACTTTCATAGTAGCTGAGTTATTTTACATTCCCACTAGCAGGGTATAAGAATTCCCTTCTGTCTGCATCCTCGCCAGTATTTGCTGTTACTTGTTTTCTTAATGACTGCTACTCTGACTTGGGTGAGATGGAGTCTCAGTGTGGTTTTGATTCATATGTCTCTGATTCTTAGTGAAGTTAAACAATTCTTGTGTTTACTGGAAATTCGTATTTCATCTTTTGAAACCTGACTGTTCATGAGCCTGTTTCTTGATGAGGTTAATTGATTTCTTGTTGTTTGTTTTTTAGTTCTTTGTATAATCTAGCTATTTATCCTCTGTGAGATGCATAGCAAACAAAGAATTTCTATCATTCTGTCTCTTCAGTTGGTTCCTTTGCTGTACAGAAAACCTAAGTGTGATCCCCAGTAGTGTACACACACACACACACACACACACACACACTCACACACATAAATAGTGTGACTAACCAACCTGGTGGCCAAAGGGTCTTACAGGTTGCCTTGGTCTCACAGAGATCTGCCTGCCTCTCCCTTGAGTACTGGAATTAGAGGCCTGTGCCGCCGTATGTGGCTGAAGCAAAGAAATTTTAACAAATGGTGCTGGGGAAATTGGATATCCACAGGAAGAACTAACTAGATCCTGTCCTTCATGAAAATAACTCCCCATGGGTCAAAGATCTTAGTGTGAGGCCTGAAACTCTGAAACTGCTAGAGAAAAAGTGTAGAAAGCACTTCTAGATATGGGCGTAGGCAAGCTTTTCCCAAACAGGACTCTAGTTGTTGGAGAAATAAGGTCAACAATTGACAAATTCATCTCATGAAATGAAAAAAGAGACTTGTGTGACTCTGAGCTAATGGAAGGTAGGAATCCTGCCTCTCTCCTCGAGGTCGAGCTTCGAAGCCATCCCCTCCGGGGAGCCTCCCGGGCTCTGGCGTCCTTTCCCAGGCCTCATCCTCACCCTCAAAAGCATCTAAATAAAAGCTCCTGGGAGTGGGTGAGGGCTTACAAATGAAGGTCAGGATCCCTTACTGCAAGGAAAGAGGAGAGGAAGGGCGAAGACGTGGTGCTGGAGGGAGGGATGGATGCCCCTGCTTCTCTGCGCAGGCCTCCATGCCCCCTCACTTCCTCTTGGCAGGCTGGTTTTTCTCTGAACGCCTGGCCAGAGATCTCCCAGCCATGGGTGCTGGCGGCTCAGAGGTTGAGGTTCCTCTTTGGGGTTTTTTCAAGTCTGGGAAAGGCATTTCTGGCACCAGGCTCAGACTTACGTGTGGGCCAAGAGGACAGATGCACATAACTTGGGATTTTCGAGGTGGCAATCATCAGCCCCCCTCAAATGCCCTCCAGTGGAGTCTGAAGAGTCTATCGTAGGCTTGACTCGCGCTGGGGCCATGCGTTCCTTCTTGTCTCCCACTGCACATTTGTGGATCATCTACTGAGATGTGGGGAACGGACAGCGGCAGTGTGGTGTTGGGGGGAACTTAGAGACTTTGAAGGGGAAGGAGAGGAAGGGAAGGGGACAGTAGAGCTTCCTCGGGGTCCTGCCTCTACCTCCAAACCCACTTCACTTGGGGGTGGGAAATAGCTGAAACCCCAAGAATTGTTCCCTAAGGACATCATCCAGGTCTCCTTCAGGTACCTAGCTCTACCCACCCACCCTTAGAGACCACAGGGAGCATGCTAGGGTGCCTTTGTCACCCCAGATCCCTGGTATCTTAGGAAGAGGCACAGGTCCCAGACAGGTAGAGGATGGAGATCCAAGTGCAGGGGAACTCAGATCCCTCCCCTGTCCCATTCCCTGCAGAGAGGCCAAGTCCCTTCCTCAGAGGAAAGGATGCTACCACCAGCACAAGGCCACCTTCAGGGAAAGACTGCAGGGCAGATGACACAAAAGGCCAGCCATGGCTCCAGCCTCTGGAAGCCAGTGGGGCCGGAGGGGCCAGGAGCCTTCATTAGAAGTCCTTTCTGTGGCAATCTTTTCTTCTACTCGGAGCCTGTGGTACTTATACATACAGTTGGAAAACCCTTCTGTCTTTTCAAAGAAGGAAAGAGGAAGAGGAGTCTTGGCCTGTGGAGAGCAGGTGCTGGAGTGGCCGCCCTCAGGGCTGCTCCTGGAGTCTCTGCGTCTCTCTTATCTCCTTGCCTTGCCTCTGCCTCCTTGAACATTGGAACTAGGATCTGCCGTGGGCTAGGTAGAGCCTTGCATACAGCAGGTGCTCAGGCCGTACTTGTACTAAGGCACAAGCCCTGCATCTTCCTGAGGAAGGCAGCCTGCTGTCCCTGGTGTCTCCCTGTCCTCAGTGCTGTGCAGGGTTGATGTGAGTACATGGGTGCTGTTGATCCCCCTCCATGGAAAGTCATTGAATCCCTTCTGCATGCAGGAGTGAACTCCTGTTCTGGAGCTGATCCCACCCCTCCCCAACTCACAAATGGGGAACATGAGGCCCATAGTTGAGGCAGTCCTTGGCCAAGTCTCCAAATCAAGTCGTTCCAGGTCTCTGAGATCCAGCTAGCTGCAGCTCCAATAAGGCTCCCAAGAGCCCCGATACAGCCTCCCGGGGCCTCTACTGATGCTCACGAACACACTGAATGGACATTGTAGGTTCCGTTGCACATGTGAAAGCACATGCAGACTCTGGGACCTGGTGGGGACTGCGGCAACCAAGACTTGAAAAAGGAAATGAGGAAGGGAGACAGGAGCCACATCTGTCAGGGACTTCCTGTGTGGCAGGCACTGTGACAGTTCCCTGGGGTGCCTCTGGGATAAGTCATTTTGTTCTGTCTCTACAATAATCCATGCAGGAGGTACCACTGTTATCAGCCCCATTTTGCAAATGGCAAAACTAAGGCTCAGCAAAAGGTCCTATGCCTGGTAATTGCCAAGGCCCTGATGTATGACCTCAAAGCCACCTCTTACCTGGAGAATGTCTCCTCTTCCTTAACGCCCCTCCACAGAGCCCTCTCCAATTGCTCCCAGGTTTGTACAAAGGCTTCCAGAAGGAGGTTCTTAAAGAAGATGAAGTCTAAAGTGAGTCTACAATTGGCAGATATGGGGGAGCAGAGAGTGCTGGTGGGCACATAGAGTAAATAGCATGAAAAGAATTGTACAGAGGGGTCCCTGGAGATGGAGGGCTTGTAAGTCTTTTGGAGGGGACACAAGAGAGCTCAGAGAAGAAGCCTGCCACTCATGGGGATTGCTCATGCCCCAAGGCAAGTGGGGTCCCAGTGGAACAGCAATGAGGGACCCCATCCCGTGACATAAAGGAAACTCTCTGAAATAGGCCACTACAGACACACAATAAGCACAAGTCTCCATGCGTGCATGTGCCTGCATGTGGCGAGATCACAGGGGCTCCCAACCAGCTTGCAGCCCTATTTTTATTCCTCTCTAGATATGCAGCTGTGTAGCCAAGGCACACCGGTTCTCAGACACGTAGACTGTGCCATAGACCACCATGTCTGTGGTCTATTGCACGGCTGAAAGGAGACCTATTCCAGGGGTACCCAAAGGAACCCCTGCAGGCGGTGACATTTTCATGACACAGTGCAAAATGAAAATGTGGGATTCATGTCCAAAATTCATTAAGAACTTCAGGATGGGGCTGGGGAGGCGGCTCAGTACATGTGCACTTGTACACGTGGGAGAACCTGAGTTCAGATCCCCAGAATGCAGGAAAAGCCAGGCAGAGCCATGTGCATCTGTAAGGCCAGCATTCCTACAATGAGATGGAGAACACTTGGGAGTTTGTGGACCAGTTAGCCTGACAGATGCTGTCATAAGACATAAGACTCTGCCTCAAACTGGTCAATGACTAAGAACCAAGGTTATCCCCTGACTTCCATACATGCACCTTGAAAAGCACATGAGCACCCCTCTATACACAGGGACTTTATCACATATGTATACACACATGCATGTACACAGATTAAAAGAAAACAATTTTGGGATAGCTGGCTGCGGTGGCACAGGACTGTAATCCCAGCACTCAGAGGTGGAGACAGGAAGGTCAGGAGTTCAAGACTAGCCTGGACTACATGAGACCCTATCTCAAAAGCAAAACAAAACAAAAAACGGGGCTGGGGCAGTGACTCAGTAGGTGTGAGTGCTTGCTGCTCTGAACTAGGGGTCCTTGCAGATGATCCAAGTTCAGTTCCTAACACCCAAATCTAGTGGATTACAACCACCTATCATTCCAGTTCCAGTGGCTCCAACACTTCTTGTCTCTAAGGACACTTATACACACACATACACACACACACACACACACACACACACACACACAGATACATACACACATACACACACACATAATTAAAAACTAAAATGAGCAGGACATGGTGGCGCACACCTTTAATTCCAGCACTTGGAAGGCAGAGGCAGGCGGATCTCTGTGAGTTCAAGGCCAACCTGGTCTACAGAGTGAGTTCCAGGACAGCTGGGGCAACAGGGAGACCGTGTCTCAAAACCAAAAAACAACCCTGAAATGAAGCTTAAAAAACAAACAGCAGCAACTAATTTCTAAACAAATGTGGCGGAGCATGAAGCCAGGACTGCGGCCCTTCTTTGCAAGGGACCGTGTGTGACCACACGGAGGGTTGTGGGCCTGAAGAAAACCTGGCTGCCTTCACTTCCCTGTTCTCTACCCTCACCACCCAAAGCTGGAAAAGAATAATGAATAAAGAGGCTGGAGAGACGCTAGTTTGTAAAGTGCCTGCTCGTAAGCATGAGAGCCTACGTTTAGATCCCCAGCACCCACATAACAGCTGGCTATGGCAGTGCACACCTTTAATCCCAGAACCAGAGGAAGCGGAGACAAAGTGCTCCTGGGGCTTGCCAGCCAGAAAGCCTAGCCGAGTTGGCAAGCTCCAAGCTCAGTGAGAGATCCTGTCTCAAAAAACTAAGGTGGAGAGCTGGAGAGGAGCCCAGCAGTTAAGAGCACTGGCCGCTCTTGCATCAGACCTGGGTTTAATTCCCAGCAGCCACACAACAGCTAATAACTGTCTGGGGATCCGAAGTCCTCTTCTGATCTCCGCAGATATTGCACTCACCTACATGCAGGCATTACACTCAAACAGTAAGATAAAAATAACAAATAAAAACATATTGTTTAAATAAGGTGGAGCTTGACTGAAGAAGACTCATGACATTGAGTTCCGGCCTATGTGCGCACACATGTGCACACACACATGTGCACGTCCATAAACACACACAAAAAAGTGAATCCTGGAGAGGCCAAACTCTGAAGATTTCAGAGCCAGGGAGACCGTCAGGAAAACACAGTCCAGCAGACACCCTTTCGGGTCAGAAAATACCTGCAGGATCCTGGGAATTTAAGGCAAACTGGGGTCCCTACTCCTAGCCAAAATACCGCCATTCAATGCAGAATACTTCCCAATGTCCTTTATCCCACCTCTCTGGGGCAGCTTCCTGCCATGTATAAATCCACAAGGAGAGACAGCCCAGATTCTTAGACAGAATATTAACAGTTTTTACACCTTATAGGTCAAGAAGAATCTAGCCTAAGGGACAGTCAGTGACAGTGGAAACGTTCGGTGTCTATTGCCCATGCAGTGACTACCGTCGCATATGAATGTTAGAAACATTCGATATATGGCTCAGGTCAATGAAGACACTGACTGGTTACTCTTTTATTTATTATTTTCTTCTTTTTTTTCTCTTTTATTTATTTATGTAGTCATTCACTTATTTATTGCTGCAGTGCTCAGGACCAAACCTGGTACCTCACACATGTGAGGTAGGTGCTCTGCAACTGAGCTGTAGCCCCAGCCTGCTTTTGACATTTTATTTTATTTTATTTTATTTTATTTTATTTTATTTTATTTTATTTTATTTGTTTGTTGAGGCAGTATCTCTCTAGGTAGTCCTGGCTAGCCTGAAACTTGCTATGTAGATCAGGGTGGCTTTGAACTTACTATATATAACTCAGACTGGTCCTGAATTTGTGACCCTTCTGCCTCAGCCTCTGGAGTACCCAAATGGCGGGCCGTGCCAGCAGCTGGCCTGTTACCTTCGTTTCAGCCATTCTGATGAAAGCAGTAGCTGCCTTTCAGAAGCCAGGAGGACCTAAAACTGTGCCCAGCTGTTCGCTGTGTCATCTCTCTGGGCGACATTGTTTCCTTTTCTAACTCAGAACATCTGGGAAGTTTCGTATATACTGCTTTTATACTTGGAAGACAGCTGCCACGTAGGATATGGTGTGAAGGAAAAATACCTGAGGTGTTTCAAAGCACCTCATGGGGAGGTTGATGCCAGAATAGCGGGCTCTATTTTTATTTTCCCTATCAATGTAGAGGAACAAAAATGTGGGGTTTAACACCAGACGTTGCGGGTTTATCTACCGGATCTGCCATTTAACTGGGTGTGTGGCCACTCAACCTCAACTCCTCCTCTGTAAGATGGGGATATTGATGTGCCTAACCTCCCCAGCCACTGTGGACCTGAGTCAGACAGTGGAGGAGGGATGGGAGGATTTGGCGGGGAGGGGTGGATGTGTGTTATTGGAGACGATGTCTGTGAGGGGGATAGCTCTTCACAGAGAATTCCTCGGGGTTCTGCTGCTGCAGGACTTTTCAGAGCCTTTGATATGTTGGTGAACACAGGCATTTAGAAAGTTCTCCCCGGCTCAGCCAACTTTAGGATAAGCTCTTCTGTAAGGGGGGGGGGGGTAGAGAATCTAACACCTGCGATAGGCACCAGATGAAGGAGACAGGAAATTATTCTTTTCAACTAGGGAAGGGAAGTAAGTGAGACTGACTTAACAAGGGACATTTTAGGAGGAAAAGTATAAAATCAAAACCCGGATATTCCAATTTTGTTATTAAAGTTGTTCAGATCAGCCCTGGGGCCCTGGCAACCTTACCAGGCTAGGCTGGGCCACTCCTCCTCAATAGGCCAATTAAACTAAGATGAATAATTGTAAAAATCAGAGAAACGAGGTGTTCCCAGTGTTATCACACTGGGAAGAAGAACAAATGAAGAGGTCCAGTGGGTCCCCCTAAGTCCATCTTCAAGGTCCTGGCCTGTGGTTTAGATTTAGCTAGAAGCCAAGAGATGTGTACAGTTAAGCAGTCCAGCCCAGGTGTGGTCCAGCCCGCCGCTGGACACATTGTTTTCTGGGTTACAGTCTCCCCTGCAAGGTGATCTGACATTGTCAGAACTGTGGAAATTTTCTCTTCAGGGACAAGTGCCTCTTCTGGCTGGCAGCAAAGCTCCAGCCTTTTCCTTCTCCCAGCACGAGACTCCTGGGGAGAGTCGGGTTCCCTGGAAACATTGTTTCAATAGTCCAATAAAACAGCCAAAGTATCCCTTTAGAACATCTTTATAAACTGACTGTCTAGAAAACAGAAATGTTGATATCTCAGCTTTTAAACAGTCACATGATTCAGACACTAAGTGTTCCTGTCTTTGCTCACAGAGCGCACTAAGCCAGGTGTCCTAGGAAGACCTTATATAAATGAAGAAGCTAGAGCGCAGAGACGTTTGAGTTACCTGCCTGAGAACTGGCTCTGGGATTTTCTTGGCCAGCCAGTTACTGCCTCCTCAGGATTATTTGTGTTACCTGAGAAATGGGTCTGAGGACTAAGAGAGAGGAGGCTGTGGAACCCGGTCATGGCCCCTCAGAAAGCACTGGAAGTATCGTGGCCCTCTCCTTCACAAGGACAAAAGTGGAGAAACTGAGGTACAGAGAGAGAGAGAGGACGCAACTATTGATGAGCTTACCCAAAGGGGCCCACAGGTTCCTGCCGACCCTCAGCTCAACCCCGGCTCCACATTGACCACCTGCTTGGGACACAGGCTGAGACTACGATGTGAGGGCAGGGGTGGCTATCCTTAGTCAGCTCTGCTGACCAATCGTGAATGGCCATGCAGTGGCATTGTAACTCAGTCGGTGATCAGAGCTGGGGCTGAGGACAGAAACTCCTGGATAGGAACCGAACTGGGGTTGTGGTGGGGACTTGGTTGTGGCATTTGGGGACTCATATTAAGGACTTGTCTGTCTTGTTCATGGTAAATAAGGTATTCATATATGAAATTCTCAAAAAATTAAATTATATAAAAAACTGAAAAAAAAGAAAACTTTTAAAAAATTTTTATGTTTATTTTATATGCCTACATGTGTGTTAGTGCACCCAGGTCATGTCGTCCCCAGAGAGGTCAGAAGAGGGCGTCAGATCCCCTGGAACTGGAGTTATGGATCCATTGTTAGCTGACATGTGGGTGCTGGGATTCGAACCCAGGTCCTCTATAAGAACAGCTACTGGGGCTCAGGGGTTAAGAGCACCGACTGCTCTTGCAGAGGACCTGGGTTCAATTCCCAGCACCCACATGGAGGCTAAGAACCATCTTTAAGCTGGGTGTGGTGGTGCAAGTCTTTAATCATAGCACTCAGGAGGCAGAGGGCAGGCAGATCTCTGTGAGTTCAAGGCCAACCTGGTCTACAGAGTGAGTTCCAGGCCAGCTAAGGCTATAGGGAGACCCTGTCTCAAAGACAAAAAACAAAAACAAAAAACAGCTACTGCTCTTAACTGCTGAGCCATCTCTCTAACCTCAAAACAAAGCATTTAAAGACAAACTATTCAGTAACTGACTCTGTTTTGATACCTGTAACAGGGGAGAACAGCACCCATCTCTAGGTCGTAAGAGTCAACAAACATGGCTGAGCTCCACAGGAGCCATGGGAAGGGTGCAGAGCATGGCAGGTCCCTGTCGAGGCCAGCCCAGCTGCCGGGCCACCCCTCACTCTCTCTAGGGATGAGATTCCAGTTGCTGATTTTTTTCTCTCTCATTTCCTGTATTTTCCAGTTTCTCAATGTGTTCTTGTGATTTGCGTCCCAGCATGTATAGGGTGGCAGCTCAATTGATGTTCCTTATTAACCCCATTGTCTAAATAGACAATAAGTCGGAGAGGCCAGGCAAGACAGTTTCCTCACCCCCAGCAAGCATCCCTGAGCTCCAGCTGCCCCAGGCCCTGACGGCACAGGGCCCGGTGACCTCCCCAGTACTCCCCACGCAGCCTCCCATGTATAAACCCTGTCCTACAGGGGACTGTCCCTCCTGAGCCCTTCCTCACCTGTGCCATCATTTGTGTTAGGCCAGAGGCAACTGAGAGGTTCCTGGTGGGTCCAGCAACTGTTCTGGGGCCTTGCTGTAGCCCACCCACCCCAGAGTAGCAACCAAAGTCTGGTCCCATAACTACCTCCTGTCCTGTAGCCTGATTCCTGAGCCCTGAGCCCTGGGCCTTAGGCCTGCCCATCATGTGGGTATGTACACACACAGGTTCACATAGACCTACACTTCACTGGCCAGGTTCACCCCAGCAGGACCCCCACCTGGGAGTCCCAGGAAAGCTTTAGAGGGCAGCACTGTCTCCTGCTTTTCTGCAGGAAATCTGTTATACACCTAGGGGCCCCTGGCCACCTGTCCCTGGCTCCTGTCCACCTGTCCCTAGGGGCCCCTGGTCACCTGTCCCTGGCTCCTATCCACCTGTCCCTAGGGAACCCTGGCCACCTATCCCTAGGGGCCCCTGGCCACCTGTCCCTAGGGGCCCCTGGCCACCTGTCCCTAGCTCCTGTCCAGGTCCTGAGATGAACAATGGGGTCCCTCTGAAAGATAAGATGGCTACAAGGAAGCCAGTTCCAGTAGTACCTCTCTGGTGTTTGGGTTCCTCAACCCTCAGACAAGGGGCCATCACGAACCTTCCAGCTGTATTAGTCCCATGTGCCCAAGCCGGGAAGCTCTCAGGAGTGTAGTGAAGTCCACAAAACTGTCAGGGTGGTGGGGAAAGATATGCAAATAGGAAGCATCCCCCAGGGCCCTGGGCTAACCCCTGAGCTCATTTCTGGCCTCTTCTTCCTGTGAAGTGGATTTAAAAAGAGCCTGACCGGGGCTGGAGAGATGGCCTAGCGGTTAAGAGCACCGACCGCTCTTACAGAGGACCCGGGTTCGATCCCCAGCACCCACATGGCGGCTGAGAACCGTCTGAAGCTCCAATTCCAGGAGAACTCCAGTTCCAGGGGAATCCGAGACCCTCTTCTGACCTCCGCAGCGTTGCACGACACGGGTGCACAGACTTGCATGCAGACAGTACATTCATACACATACAGAAATAAATTTAAAAAATTAATAAAAAAAATTAAAAAAAAAAAAATAAATAAATAAAAAGAGCCTGACCATCACCAGGGGATGCCAGGGCCCTCCCAGCACTGCAGGGCTGAACCCCCGAGGACCAGGCTAGACCATGTAGGGAGGTGGACAGATGACAGTTCTCCCAGCCACCCAAACTGGAGCCCCCACTCTGTGCTGTAGTGGAGAAGGTGAGGCAAGAAGCCTGCCCCGGGCACATGTGAAGGGGACCCAGGCAGGATCTAGCTGCCCCACTGTCAGGCCCAAGCATCTCCTTGCTTCCCAGTAAGGGCGGGCTGTGGCTGCTGAAAGCCAGCCACAGGGGTTTGAGGGCAGCATCTCTGCCACCTGGATCACAAGGCTTGGATTCCTCAGCATCCTGGAGCAGTACCTGCAGCCTGGGGTGGAGAATCAATGTCCATGCATCTTGGCAGGTTCACTATGACCCAAGCCCAGTCACTGGATTCCTCAGACCCTCTATCCTCTCATCTGTAGGGCAGGACACAACCACTGCCCCCTCCAAGCACACAGGTACCAGGATCTGGTGCTTGGCAAGCTTGGTCAGAGGGTTATTAACAAATGTGAGATGTCACCAGCCTGAGGTCACAACACCCTCTCATTAAGGTGCCCTTGGGGCTGAGTGTCTCAGAGGCCAGTGATAATAAGCCTCTGACATGAAGTGGATTGAGTACTGGATAACAGATGTCCTCTTCATTGGATGGACCTGAGTTCATCTTTTCTTGAGAAGCAGTGTCCCCAGCTCTGTGCTGGGTGGGGACGGGGGGCACCGAATGTTCAAGGTGCCCATTTCCAGCTCTGCCATCTCTATCTGGGAATTGTCCTGGGGAGGGGAGGTCAGGGACATGACTGACTCCATCCAGGAGTCCTTGGATGTGTCCTTGCAGTGTCCTTTCAATGAAGGAAATCAAGGGACCCCCTAGAAAGTCGAGCTGCTGGCCTGAGGGAACTTGATGGTGGTCCACCCCTCATTTTTGCCGTCAGAGAGAGGACCTGAAGTACTGTGTATGACAGCAGGGTCAGAAGAGGATGCAAAGAAGGGGGGAGGGGTCAGACGAACCCACAGGAAGGGAGCCGGCCAAAAGCCGGACGCCAGCAGCTGTCCTGGGTGGCAGGGTTAGGGGTGGTTTTAATTTTCTTCTTCATAATTCTATTATTTTCCAATTTTTTTACTTAATGAATGGGTATTATTTTCATACTCCAAAAAAAATATGTTTTGTTTTAAGAGACAAGAGAATGAAGGATTCTTCCCTCTCGTGGACTCTGGACTCTAAAATCAAGGCCCAGAGTGGGAAAGGAAGACTTAGCTCATTTGCTCATTCTGTAAAGCTTCTAGAAGCTTCTGTTCCTTGGCCAAGGAGTCAGAAGTGACCCATGTCTGTCCTCAGGGCTGTCACAGTCTCAGGAAGAAAATAGCCACCAGCAAGTCCTTATAACACATAATGACAAGGAGTCCGGGGGGGGGTGTCAGAGATAGTCTCAGGAAAATGGGAGACTAAGCTGAGGCTGTAGTATGTGAGTTGGAGTTTACACATAGAATGGGACATCCTGAGCTAATGGACAGAGAATCTGCTGTGAGCAGACAGAGCTGGAATACCCATCTCTGCCACTTGGCGGCTGAGTCAAGTATACTCCTGAACCTCCTAGGTCTAGTTTCCTCCTCTGGACAGTGGGTTAATGACGTCATTGGGTTACTGCAAGAATGCATCTAGAACAGCACCCAGTGTGTGGGACAGGCTGCGGAGCCACTGGCTTGTTGGGTTTCTATTTTCTGAGATGGGGTCTTCTAGCCTGGAATTCACCGTGAAGACCAGACTGGCCTCAGATTTGCAGCAATCCTCCTGCGTCCACTTCCTGAGCACTGACTGGGCCACTTGCTTTGGTCTGGAAGCCAGAGAGAACAAGGGTTAGTGCATCCATCCATCTGATCCACCCATGTGTGTGGCCGGGAAGTGCTGAACTAGCATTTGGCCAGGAATTGCCTTAGATAAGGGGGATGGGAGACCACATAAAATACAGAACACCCAAGTTACCTGACTTTCAGGTAAACATGGAAACATTGCCAGATTTGGGACAATTTCTAGTATATCATTTGTCATATATGGGAATGTGACTCCTCAAACCAAAGATCTCATCCTTCTAGAAGGGACTCTCTCTGGGGAGAAAAGGGACAGATGACACAGAGGTTCTACTGATGAAGTACTGGTGGCTGGGAAGGAGCTAGAATCCAGAGAGGGGAGCTGCAGGTCACTTTGCAGCTCAGTGACCACAAATCTAGTAACCAGAACAACAGTGTTGGCAGCCGGACATCCCACAGTAGACTTGGGAGACCAATGGCACGGAGCGGGGTGGAGCTGCACTCTGTCCTGACCCTGGGGACTGTTGTCCTCACTGGGTCTGGCTCTGATACTCGCCCATGTTCCTGCTCACGGTCTTCCATCTTCACAGCGGGCACTGATGGGCCAGGTCTTCTTAAAGCATCAGCTTCTCTGTGTCTCCACAGCTCTCTAACCAGCTCGCCCTTGGCCCTGTGGTTGTCCTGAACACCCTCCTCCACACCTACCTGGGTGGTCCAGGATGCTCTCCATTCATCACAGCTACCAAGTCTCTTTTGCCATATAAGGTGAAATGTCCCCTGGTCTTGGGACTGGGATACGGACTAGGGCTGCTATTCCACTAACCACAGGGGCTCAGGGAAGGAGATGGCAGTGGTAGAAGGGGCTGAACGATGAGGAGAGACTGGGCAAGGCTTTCAGACAGATGCCGCGACATGAAAAGACCCTGCTGTGGGAGCGGTGCCAACTGGCATGTTGAAGGCTGGACTGAGGCCACACAGGGACAGCATAGAAGATGAAGACAGAGCGACAGATGGGCACAGGTCACAGGGAATCCTATCAAGGCCAATCAGAAGGGACTTAACAATGACACCCCCGAACCTAGTCCTCCTCTGCCTCCAGCACCACCCTGTTCTGCCAAGATGCTACCTGTCCTAAGAGTAGTGATTTCACATGTTAATAGAGAACTCATGAAGGTCCCAGTGTCTGCCACAGTGACAGGCAGGGGAAAAGGTGTCTTGAGAAATGGAAGCCACATTCTCCCCAGCCTCAGATCCCAGGAACCAGCATCATGGTTTTCACCGACATCAATTGCCAGCCTCTTCTTTAGAGCTAGCCCCACAGAGAGACATTTCCATGATACATGAGGGACCTGGGTTAAAGATTTGGAAAAGAATTGGAGCAGGCAATATGGCTCAGTGGGTTAAGGCACTTGCCACTAAGCCTGATGACCTGGTTCAGTCCCCAGGACTCACACAGTGGAAGGGGCAAGCTAATTCCGACAACTGTCCTCTGACCTCCACATACATGTCATGTTGTCACACACACACACACACACAGATACACAAAGGCAATAATTTTAATTAAAATTAACTTTGCAGTCTGGTGTGCTAGTGCACACCTTTAATCCCAGCACTCAGGAGGCACAGGCGAGAGGACCCCTGTGAGACTGAAGACAGCCTGGTCTACATAGCAAATTCCAGGCCAGCTGGGAGTCTTGAGAAAAGAAAAACAAACAAACAAACAAGCAAACAAAAAACCCTTCCTGTATGCCCAGGGGAGACTTCCCATTTAGGTGGGCTACACTCCTCACAGCTCTCAGGAGCCTCCTACTTAAGGGCCAGCTGAGCTCCCATGGCGACTTGGAAGACTGTGGAATCCTGACCTTGAACTTGTCTGCTCACCATCCTGTCTCCTAAGCAAAATCAGTTATGATTCTTCCATCTAAAAGCTGGTCCTAGGGATCTTAGGGGCTTGGGGAGTTTGGGGTATTTTTTGAGACAAATTCTCTTGGTGCTAAGGATGACCTTAAACTTCTGATCTTCCTGCCTCCAACTCCGCAGGCTGGGATTCCAGGTGTGCACACCATCTCCACTTTATTGGGGCTAGGAATCCAGGCTTGGGCTTCCCTCTACCAAAGATCTACATCCTCAGCCTGGGGTCCTGGGGTCTTGGGTTCTAGAACAAGCATCTTGTGATTTGGGAAGATCCTTTAACCACAGGGAGCCTCAGTGTCCCTGTGTATAAGTGGGAATGATCCCACAAACCCTCATGGCACGAAGCAAGGATAGAAGGACAATACAGAAGCTGGGTGTGGGGGTGCACGCCTTTAATCCTAGCACTTGGAAGGCAGAGGCAGTTGGATCTTTGTGAGTTCAAGGCTAGCCTGGTCTACAGAGCGAGTCCCAGGACAGCTGGGGCTACAGGGAGACCCTGTCTCGAAAAGAACAAAAAAAAAAAAAAAAAAAAAAAAAAAAAAAGACAATAAAGAAATAAATGTCTCTCCCTGCATGAACAGAGCCTGGGATCCCCTGTGTGTCTGACTGCCTGACCCGTCCCCCCTCCAGAATGCCGCACTGGCTGGGTGTGGGGTTCCAGCCTCCAGACACCCCCCCACACACACACTGCCAGTGTGTCCCCAACGCCCCAGCCTCCCCACGTGCTGGGTGGCAGCGCTGCTACCACAACCACATGAAAAGACGTTTCCTGGGGGTGTCCCCCACACCTGGGAAAGCCGGCATCGAGCCCGGCTCGGCCCCGCCCGGCGGCTGGAACACCGGGCGAGATCAATGCGGCCGGTGGGGCGACGCCACCTTTTTCCAATCAGGGCCGGGCGCCTTCCGCTGCGGACCGCGCCCAGCGCCAGCCCCTCAGCCTCATCCTCCAGGGCGCCCTGTGCAGCGTGACCCGCAGACCCCTAAGAGGTCCCCAGGCAGCGCCACCCAAATCCCTCCCCTCTCCAGCCTCAGTTTCCTCCGTTTGAAGGCGGCTAAGCGCCGCCCCCACCCCATCCCCCGCCCCTGCACCTCCGGTTCTCAGGGAGGGACACGGATTAAGTGCAGGGAAGGCATCTGGTCTAGGCAGAGGAGGACAGCAGGAGCCGATGGGGAAGCTGGTGTCCGGAAGCGGGCCCTCCCGTCTGTCCTACTCAGGCAGCCGGCACCCCATGTCACCTCCTCCAAGAGGCCCTCCCAGACTGCCCTAAGGCATCCGTGGACATCCCTCAGTGCCAACCACCAGTCGCTCCACATCTCTGCCTCTCTGTTTCTGGGCTGTCTTCCCTGCAACCATCTTGTTCCTGGTTGTACCCCAGCACCCCTGGCACATTGTGGATGCCTGCCCATGTTCCTGGCAGTTCTTTCCATCTTCCCATGCAAACAGCTCCTGGGCCCGGGATTATGAACCCTGCCCTCACCACCCGGTGGTTGAGGACAACCCAGACCTCTAATCTAAAAGCTCTGACTGAGGTTCTAAGAGTAGTTGGAGTCCCTGGGCCTAAGGGTATTTGTGGGCATTCACAATCCCATGCTGGGGCATCCAGAGATGTGTATGTAACATGCCATGTTCTCACCAGTAGTAGAAACTCTCTCCAGCAACAAATGACAAAGAATGTCCATGTCTGAGCCTGTGGCTAGGATGGTGGGACAGTGCTTATGGGCCTGCTCCAGCCCAGGGTCTGCTGCCCACATCCTCAGCATCTCCCGCCCCAAGGGCCGCAGACATGCTGGGGAGCAGGGCACAGCCTCAGTGCACAGCACAGGGCTGCTTAGCGCTCAACAGACCTCCCATGCAGCCCCCAAGTGTCTGAGCTGTTCACCTGGCCAGCCTTCCACAGCTCTGTCCTGCTTGCTGGACGCTGTGCTCAGCTCTGACCCTCACTGGGTCCATTGTGAACTTGAGCCAGTCACCATCCTTCCCCTCCCTCAGCTTGCTCCTGTGGGGATGGTGGGGCCCAAGGCAGCTGTGCTGAGTGCAGGAAAGGTACAGGGAAATGTATCCGGTATTGTTTGGTTCTGGTGGTGTTGGGATCGAGGGTCCCAGGGCAGAGGTGGGGTGAAGCTGCTGCACATAGGCCACCAAGTCAACATCCAGAGATCCCCTCTGCATCTGAGCCCTGCACTCCCAAGCCAAGTCCCCAGGTCGAACTCCGCCTCACCTGCGAAGCCATGCCAAAGACCTGAAGGGTTGCTGGTGGGATTGGAGAAGGTTGCAGGTAGCATGCTCAGTGGGCTGTGTTCCCACCACTGCTTAGAAGACTAAAGTGGCCCGGGCGTGGTGGTGCACACCTTTAATCCTAGCACTTGGGAGGCAGAGGGCAGGCGGATCTTTGTGAGTTCAAGGCCAGCCTGGTCTACATAGCAAGTTCCAGGACAGCCGGAGCTACGGGGAGACCCTGTCTCAAAAGGACCAAAGTGATGAGGGGGATGTCCCACCAGGGTCCTCCCTCTAGCTGTGCCTCTCCCTGCACCTGCCGTTTCCGTGGACACTATACTCTTTTAATTTTTTTATTTTTATTACATTTATTTACTTATTGGGGGTGCACATATGTGCCACGGGGAGCATTTGGTAGTCAGAGGAAAACTTTCAGGAGTTGGGTCTCACCGTCTACCATGTGGGTCCTAGGAATCAAACTTGGGCTTTGGTAGTAGGTTACCATTACATCCTGAGCCATCTTGTGATACCCTTGCTTGGCTGTGTGCTGGTGAGAGCAGACTCTTGGGAAACCTGAAGGCAGACTCTGGGCATAGCAAGGCAGCGAGGCTGAGAGACCATGGCAGGCACCCAGCTGGGTGGCAGTGCAGCTTAGGAGTTATTCTCCCTTTTGTTCAATAAAGCTTTACATTAGCTGAGCCTGCCTTGGATACCTGTACTTTTTTTTTTTTACAGATCAAGTGCCAAAGTAGTTTTTTTATATAAATTTATTTTTATTTTTTTAACAACTCTAGACCCGTGTCCCCCCCCCATTCCCCCACCCCACCAGAGCTCATGCATTCTGCCAAACATGGCTTTCATCTCTTTCTTAGTCTTTCTCAATATTCTCCATGAGGAAGTTGACTGTTTTGAGCAGAAGTTCATCGTTTCAGTCAGTTCTTCGATGCAGCCCTTTTTGCTGTTGTTGTTGTTGTTGTTTCCAATATGCATCACTCCCAACTGCTTTGGACAAAAGCTCAAGGGGCTGTGCACAAGAAATACTTACAACTAGGTAATTGGCACTAGCATCCACAGATGAGGGATACCATTCGTCATTTGTTTTTCTGGGACTGTGTTACTTCACTCAGCATGATGTCCTCTAGCTCCAGCCATTTTCCTGCAAAGCTCATGATGTTGTCTTTCTTTACTGCTGCATAGAACTGCATTGTGTAGATGTACCACATTTTCTCTATCCGCTCCTTAGTTGAGGGGCATTTGGGTTGGTTCCAGCTCCTTGGATACCTGTACTTTCTTCAGCCTCCTGCCCTATTTGGCTCTTGAACTTGCTGTCTAATGCTCTGCTCTCAACCTGAATACCTGACAGTGGGGAGCTCTCTGCCCCCATTCTCTTTCTAAGCCATTCTCAACAGTTCCTTTCTTTGTTTGGTGCCTACCACCCACTCACTGGTCCTGGTTCGTACTCAGCATGATGTGGCTACTGCCATAGGGAGCTCTTCAGTGGATCTGAAAGTGAACCAGGCACAGTGGCACACACCTATAATCCCAGCACCCAGGAGGAAGAGATAGAAGGGTCCCTGGAGGGCTCCTTTGGCCAACCACTCTAGCAAAATGGATGAGCCCCAGGCCAATAAATGATCCTGTCTTAAAGGACTTTAAGGTGGAAAATACCTGACGTCAACCTCTGGCTTCCACAAACATGCATGCACATACACACTGACCCACATACATGTCTATATACACAGATATGCACAGACATAAACAAATAGAAGTAAATAAAACCCATAAATCTACTGGTGCTGGAGAGATGGTGCAGAGATTAAGAGCACTGGACGCTCTTGTAGAGGACCTGAGTTCAATTCCCAGTACCCACATGGTGGCTAACAACCATCTGTAACTCCAGTTCCAGGGGACCTGACATCCTCTTCTGACCTACATTGGCTTTGCACAACACAAGTGTACTTACACACATGCAGGCAAAACACTCATACACATAAAATAAAAATAAAAATATCAAAAAATAATTAATGAATGAATTGATTGATTAATAAACCCATAAATCTGAAAGAAAGCTATCACCCAGGACTGGTCTTCTCCAACCGCCTTAATAACTCGTCACTGGGATTACTCCGCTTGCCGAGGGGGCATTGGCTATGGCAGCCCTGATTTCTGAACCCCAAGTGTACTAGAGCCTTTATACCCCCTTTGAACACAAGAATAACCCTCACTTTCAGGTGAAGGGGCAAGGCTAAAAAGGGACTGTCAGGGGCTGGAGAGCTGACTCAGCGGTTAAAATCGCCTACTGCTCTTGCAAAGAACTCAGGTTCGAATCCCGGCACCCACACGGTGGCTAAGAACCGCCTTTAAGCTGGGCGTGGTGGTGCACGCCTTTAATCCCAGCACTTGGGAGGCAGAGACAGGTGGATCTCTGGTCTACAGAGTAAGTTCCAGGCCAGCTGGGGCTATTTGGAGACCTGTCTAAAAAATAAAGGGGGGGACTTGTCAACCCAAGCCAGAGCCCAGTGTCCATCTGGGGCCAATACTCGGCCCTGCAGAACAGGATGTGCTCCCTGCCTCCTACTACCCTCCAGTCACAGCTGCCTGCCTCTGGACCAGGCAGGTAGTCTCCTCACTGTCCTGGGACATCTGGGAGTGGTAAAGGTAGGTGCTGGGACAGGGTTCCTCCCAGAGCCACCCTGAACAGCAGAGCTGAAGCTCGGAGCTCTGATTGGACACCTACCCCCACTGCCATGGGCACTCATGGCCTCCACAGCTCTCAATGCGCGCTCTATTTACAGTCTCAGTAATCAGTCCAGCACACAGGGAACTTCATCTGTGAATGTGCTCACAAGAATTTCACTGTTGTTCATACAACATTGGTGAACTGCCAGAGAGTGTGCATGTAACCACGAACACATGAACGTATGCTGTGTGCGTGTGGGGAGGCGGTCTGCCACCCTGTCTGCAGTCAAGTTCACGGTCTGCCCTGCCCTCGTTTCCCAGCCATAGCACAGCCTGGGACAGGGCCTTGCTTTGGAAGCTCATGCTGCCAGCACTGACGGGGATGGGAGGCCCGCACGACCCTCCGTCCAGAGTCTTGGTCTTTTCGCTCCTATTGCCCTAACTATAACTAAATGCCTGAGGCAGGCTCACTCCTCCAGCTCCAGATCTGACAAGATCAAGATCAAGGCACTGCAGAGATGGCAAGGCACGGGTTTCTCTGTTTCCAAGATGGCATATGTCTCTGTGTTATCCAGAAGGGACAACCTGTGTCCTCACAGAGCAGCAGGAGAAGGGCAGAGTCTCAGCTGCTTTATAAGACGCCAGGCCATTGGCCATCAGTGCACACAACTCTTACCCAGTTTCCCAAGGCCTCAGTGAATGAGAAATCACCACGGTGAACCGGGGCCATTTGGAACACAGTGGGGACCGGGGCCATTTGGAACACAGTGGGGATCTTTAGCACCAGTCAGGGACCCGTGCCTGTAATTTCCAGGCCTGGGCACTTGAGGTTCCTGACAAGCCGATGTTGCGAGGGACATGGGGCCAAGGCATCCAGAGCTGATATGAGTCAGGTCCGGTGATGACTGTATAGTTAGCAAGCACCTAGAGCCAGGAGCTGGGTCCAGATGCCATAAGCAGTCTGTGTGACCTAGGACAATTCACTGGCCTTTCCTGGGCCTCAGTTTCCCCAGCCATGGGATGGGAAGTGAACAGCCCTGCTGTAGATGATTAAGTTCTAGATTGTTGAAGATGGGCCTCCTGGGGATGAGGCAGGTGCCAAGATACTGTCTTGGAGACAAGGTGGGCCTCCTGGAGACCAAGGCTCAGAGAAGTAAGGGAACACCAGACCTCTCCCAGCAGCGGCCGTTGGAATAGCTTTCCTGGAGCAGCAGTCAGGCTTTGAGCCTCAGGCTCAGCCTAGACCTTAGAACCAGACTATCTTTGGCTCTGTTCAGGCCCAGCCTGCTAAGACTCATGGGTAATTTGGACTCCTTTGAGTTTATCAAGGTACAAACTACTTCCCAGCCAATGAAGATGGCAGAAAGAAGCTGCAGCAGGAAAAAAGTAATAAAAGACGCAAGGAAGAACTTCCAAATATTTAAAGTGAAGAATGGGGTTTTGATGGGTGGAGCTCTGGGCTTGGGCCACTGACCCCCATAGAGGCTAATCAACCTTCAAGTGACATAAATAGGATAGAACTAACCCCTAGCCAAGCCCTATGGACACAGCTCATATCCACATTGCCTGGGTCCTCCTCCACGGGCTGTGCTGCACCTTCTGTTATTTCGGAATGTAAAAAGAGAAGCTTCACTGTGTGCATGAGACCCCCCTCCCCCCCCCGCCAACCCAGCAAATAAGCAACATTGCAGAATGCAGAGTGATTATGAACACTTGCTTTGGGGTTGGGGAGATAACTCAGTAGTTGAAGCACTTGCTATGCAAGATGAGGATCAGAGTTCAGATCCCCAGTACCCATGTAAAGGCCGGGTAGGCATGGCAGCCGGCTTGTAATTACAGTGCTTAGACCTCAGAAACAGAGGAGACCCTGCCTCGATGAATAAGGTGGAGAATGGCCAAGGAAGGCTCCTGACATCAACCCTGTACTGTCTACACACACAAGAACACACACACACACAAAGAACACACACACACACACACACACACACACACACACACACACATACATGAAAAAGTAGCACCCATTTGGAATCTGGAGGAGTGGAATTCAATTCTAGGCTTCTTTGGCATATGATGCCTCTGAGCCTCAGTTTCCCATCTTCCTGGTTCACAGGTTGTTTTAAAATTTGCCTGAGCTGGGGGGGGGGGCTGGAGTAATGGCTCAGCAGTTAAGAGCACCAACTGCTCTTGCAGAGGACCCGGGTTCGAGTCCCAACACCCACACAGCGGCTAAGAACTGTCTTTTTTTTCCTTTGGTCTTTTCGAGACAGGGTCTCCCTGTAGCCCCAGCTGTCCTGGAACTCACATTGTAGACCAGGCTGGCCTTGAACTCACAAAGATCCGCCTGCCTCTGCCTCCCAAGTGCTACAGTATGCAGTCTTAACCACTGAGCCAAATTTGTCCAGTCTTCTGAAACAAATTTCTTAGTTGTACAGTCTTTTGAGAAAATCTGTGTTCAGGATATAGCTAAGTGTTACAACACATGCTTAGTATGTATAAGGCCCTGGATTAAGATTCCCCAGGAAGGAAGAATGGGGTGGATAAAGGAGAGGAGAGAGGAAGGAGTAGGAGGGAAACCTGGGCCTGTTTTGATTACAACAGTATTGCTCACTGGGCGTGGTGGTGCACGTCTTTAATCCCAGGAGAGGCAGTCGGATCTCTGTGAGTTCAGGGCCATCCTGGNCACACACACACACACACACACACACACACACACACACGAGCCATGGCATAGGGTAGGTACCTGGAGAGTCATGGCAATTGGCTATGGGGACTCTGTAACCAGGACTGATTTGGACCATATGTAACTATTTGGAGGAACGCCCACAAAGTGAAAGTGCAGGTCCATATTCAACAGGTATTAAAAATTTCGAAGTTGTCATGGCAGAGCATCTATCCAACCAAGCATGGGCTGCGACATCTCACAGGTCCCACCCTGGGGTGCTGGCACAATCCAGGTGGAGGGGCTGAGGCCCTTCCCTACGGTCCCCACCCCCATAGCGCAGCTAACACCCTGTGCTGGATGGAGCCAGACCTGCTCCTGTGGCTGGGATGGTGACCACTGCGCCCTGCCACTCTTGGTGGCCAGGGAGAAGGCATAAAAGCCCGACTGTTCTCCACCTTGGAATGCCCGTTTTTATCTCATGCCATGCATACAGTACATAGTTGCTTTCTTTCCGCAGAGGGCGGCACTTTTTTCTTTTCCAAGGGCGACGCTGGAAAGCCATGTGGCTCTTATTGCTGCAGGAATGTCTGCAGCGCTCCTCCTTACCACATAAATGGAGCCCTCATCTTCAGCCTCCTAAGGCCAAGACCGGTCTCCTCCAAGCCATCAGCCTCTGAGGTTAATTAAAGCTTCACAAGGACTGACAGGCATTAGGGCCTTTTTGGAGAGGTGGGAAAATCCCTAATAGGACCCAGTGGCCCAGGAACTGCTGGGTGGGTGTCAGGGACAGGAAGAGCCACACTGACAGGAAGATGGGGAGCACAATTGGTAGGAGGGGCCTAGTCTCTGCCCTGATCGAAGCTGTGAACTAAGGCTTTCCCTCCTGGGATTTGGTTCTGTCATTTGGTAAACTGGGGGAGCAGAGGCGGTCACACTTGGCATCTTGGAGCCTTGTTGTGCCACAGTGTAAAATTCTGAAGCTGCTCAGGGCTTCTCTGCCAGGATTCTAATTTCTGTTACTTTACACATCTGATTCTGGCCCATGAGAAGTCAGAATGGTGGGTTCCTGGGGCAGGCCACCTGGATGGCGTCCCAGCTGTGGCTTCCCAGCCATGTAACCTTGGGCCAGTTACTTAACCTCTCTGTGCTTCTGTTTCTCTCACTTGTAAAATGGGATGATGACAAGAACAACCCCAGAAAAAGGCTTCAAGGCATGAAGTGCAAAGCAGTCGGAGGAGTCCTTTCCGTCCTGTCTGCAGGAGCAGAAGCCCCATGGGGGGGGGGGGGATAGAGAGGACAGATCTTTGTCAGAGGCTCCTTTGGGCTCCAAGCGTACCATGGGAGTCCTATGATGCAGCCAGTAAAGAGGGTGGTGGCGGGTAATCATGGAGACTGCTGCTTTGGTGCTTGCTGGCCCTGCGGGGTGGGGGCAGGTACTGGTGTCCAGGAGCCCAGGTCATCCCAGAGAATGAAACCTCTACCCTGTGGAGGTGCCAAGAGGCCAAGCAAAGCTGCATACAATGCAGGCAGTCCAGGAATCGGGGCTGTTAGCCCTCATGAATATCTACTGCTGTCTAGAATGACTCCCTTCAGATATAGAAGGCCAGGAGAGGGGTATAGACATACACACAGGGCTGGAGAGATGGCTCAGCAGTTGAGAGCACCGACTGCTCTTGCAGAGGACCCAGGTTTGATTCCCACACCCACGTGGCGACTGAGAACTGTCTTTGACTCCAGTTCCAGGGGAATCCAACGACCTCTTCTGACCTCTGTGGTGTTGCACAACACGGGTGCACCAACCTGCATGCAGACAGTACACTCATACACATAAAAAAAAAAAAAAGACACACACACACATCACACTCATGAGCTGTGTGTTTTGCTCAAGCTGGAAGTGTGTCAATTCTCCCCCTCCCTTCTGCTGAGCACACCTCACAACTCATCTACATACAGATGGGGGTCCATCTAGTCCCCTAGAAGGTGGCATAGCTCTGGGAGTGCCAGAATGGCTCACAGTTTCCCCTGAAATCCCAGAAAAACCTCTCTGGGGTCTCCTGGGGTTGGAGAGCTGGCTGGCATAGAGGGCCATCTCAGGAAGTATGTCCTCCTTGTTCAGATGGAGGCCTGAGACCAGAGGGAAACGGAGCCAACTTTCCTTCTTCCTGCTGAGTGCTGGAGGCGAGTCCTCCCCGGAGCAGCTCAGGCCTGTGGGCTGCTGTGCAGCAGCGCCTCCAGTGGCCAAGGATAGTATGAAACCTGCCTGGGCACCCGTCCCCATCACCTGGGGTCTCAGCTCAGTCCTGGCCTCACCCCCTTCCTCAGCCTCAGTGTTCCCTTTAGGCACTCCAGCAAGCCACCATCCTCCATCTTGGGCCACCTCAGCATGAAGCCCCTCCTGTCTTCTTCTGAGTTTGAAGGGTCTGCTAATTCCTGAGTTCACACTGCCAACAGATTTTATGCAGGTCCCAGTAACAG
Source organism: Rhizomys pruinosus (assembly GCA_009823505.1). Classification (NCBI taxonomy): domain Eukaryota; kingdom Metazoa; phylum Chordata; class Mammalia; order Rodentia; family Spalacidae; genus Rhizomys; species Rhizomys pruinosus. The sequence goes on along the minus strand of VZQC01012462.1, from coordinate 868,191 downwards.
TTCTGGAATCTACCTGGGTCTTTCTCTGCCCATTTCACTGTGAGGTGACACAGTGAGTCTCAGGGGTTCCCTGCCTGGCTCCGGTCCACAGGAGGACCTTGGACCACATTCCCAGTAACAATGATTAGACAACCAGACAGAGCACCACTTTGGGGGTCGGGGGAGCACAACTGCTATGACAGTCAGAGCTGCAAACCCAGCACCCTGCCTGGCTTGTGGTCAGACCTCATCCACATGAGTTCAGACTGGTCTTCCCATGTTCTCACTTTGGGACCAGGATACCACAGACTGAAGCAGTCAGGAAGGGGCATGGGGCTCTCCCCCATCACCATCCCTCTAAGTCTGCCCCCCCTCCATACACTCCCCAAAAATCTGTAATTGAAAAGGCACATCTGTCCTTTCATCCTGGATCCTTTCCAGAGGTCCCCCAAAGCTGGATCCTCTGAGATGAGGGTTCCCCCCCTTTGCAGGACCTCTGGATCTGGCTACATTACCATGTTTATCGCTGGTTCCTATGGGTTCAATATGTATAGACAGACATGTTACGGAACATATTTTGTATTTTGGTATCCTACATCGTGCATGTAATTATACATGTCTGTAAATATATTCTTGGGATGCCCAGTTAGGACTTACTCAGCAGCTCAATGCCCCTCCCCTCCCAGCAGGGACTCGCTAATCCTCCTAGAGAAAAGGTGCCTAAGAAACCTGCTTTCAGAAAGGGACAGAAAAATCCACAGACTTCCAGAGACTAGTCAGGAGGTGGGATCCACCGTGGGTCCCTCAGGTGGGTGCCCAGACCAGAATGGAGAAATTCTGCCTCTGGAAGAGTCCTCGGTGCCTGCTGCGGGTCAGGGCTTCTAGGAGAGCTTGGGGGAAGGAACAGACCCCTCTGGGGAGGGAGAGGGGAAAGAGCTATGGCGTCTACACAGGGACAATTGCTGCTTAGGACGCAGCTGCCTGTGGGAGAGGGGTGGTAGGAACCTGGAGGACTCCACTAGACCAAAGCCCAGAGGTGCAGAACAGCCATGCCCTGGGCTTTGAGTGCTGGCAAGCCATGTGGAGCAAGAACTGGACATTTCATGGCTGGGGCGTATAAAACCCACACAGGTGAAGACACCTGCCAAAGACCCCAAACAAGGACTGAAGACCTCTGGGTGTCCTTCGTTCATAGCAACTATGAGAGCTGGCATGATGGAACATTCCCTGTGTGTCAGGCATGTGCCGAGCGCCTTACACATTATCCCAGGTGAGGGAAAGATGTACATGTGAAAGGGAGAGAGAGAGAAAGAGAGAGAGAGAGAGAGAGAGAGAGAGAGAGAGAGAGAGAGAGAGAGAGAGAGAGAGAATATGAATGCAGGGCCTTGGACCAGAGTGATGGAAGAAGCTAGACCTAGAGATGGACCACCATGGATGGCAGCATACCTGCCTCTCACCTGAGTTCGAGGAGCCCGACCCTTGCCAACCCTTGCCATTCGCGAGAGTCTCCAGGAATCAGACCCACCCTCTTGCTCCCTGTCCTTTCTGGAGAGAAGGGCAGCACCTTATTGCCAAGAATACATTAGAAGCTGGGCACTTGGAAGGCAAAGGCAGGCAGTTCTCTGTGAGTTCAAGACCAGCCTGGTCTCCATACCCAGTTCCAGGCCAGCTGGGGCTAGAGTGACCCTATCTCCCCCCCAAAAAAAAACATTAGAGCACTGTTTTAGATGGGGAGTCCCCTTCAGAAGGGAAGCTGGCTGCAGATACCCCAGGCTGGTCCAATTTACCCAGCTCTGGCCATGTGGGTTAGGGGAGCGCTTTGATGTCAACTCTGCTTCCTGGTCCTCCAAGACACACCGGGCTGTCCTTACATGGGGGCATTAGAGAGAAATCAGGTTAAAAGGACAGAAAATGAGAGAGTGACAGCTGCGCATATACCACACTGGAGGGGGGGGGCATGGACCCAGGTAGTGACCCCGGAGCTCTCCTGGTCTGAAAATGGACAGAACGGAGATTTCTCTTGGTTTCTCAGTCCCAGAACAGACAGAAGCAGGATGAACCAAATGGAAAATAGAATTCTGTGCCGAGAGAAAATGGTGTGTTTCTGGTGGAGAGAGAGTTCTCTGTTGGTAGAAGGGCGCAGGGCCCTGGTGGTCTGAGACTCCGGAACAAAAAGCATCTGTCCATAGTGAGGCTACCATCGGCCTGACACCATCGCTGTCCGTTCATCGGATACGTGGCCTCAAAAGTGGTGAGGAATCAGACACTGACGCTGTCCAAAAAGCAGCACTTCACAGGCGCCTCGCGCTTCGGGACCGCAGCTGGCGCACATCTGTGCGCAGGGCCTGGCGGGCGACTCTGCAGCCAGCAGGGTGCAGACGCCAACTAGCGGCGGCCTTCGCCACTGCCTCTGCCCGGGGCGACCCGGCGGGCCCCGGCCCTCGGGCGCGGCTCCCAGCGCCACCGTCCCAGCCCAGGGTTCTGTTACCCACTGCAAGCCTGCCTCCCGACGGCCGGAGATGCTGGGGTCTTGGACCAGATGCTGGGTCTCCAACAGCCTCATTCTCTGAAAACTCGTTTGTTGAGTCTCTGTAGGGTCGGAGGGAGAGATTAGGCGGGGATGCAAACTGAGCCCACTAGAGAAATCGAATTTGCGCACCCTAGAAACGGGTGTTCACGGTCCATAGCCGCTGAGGGCACAACGGGTGGCCCGGAGAGACCTAGGGCCCTTCCTGCCGGAGAGCTGCGGGCCTTTCCCTGGACGCTTCCAGAGGAAGCGGTGCAAGGCCCGAGGTCCCTCGCCTTCCTCTGGCCCTGTAGCTCCAGTCAGTTTCCAATGGCTTCACGATGGACAGCTCCGCGACACAGGTTCTCTGCGAAGGTCCGGAAAGGGTCCGTCACTGTCCTTGCTTTCCAAATGTTCTGAGGATCTGGCATGAGGTCCACAGAGAGGCTCGAGTCGCTCCCGGGCTGGGCTGCTCGGGTCTGGGGCAGAGCCTGTCCCCGCGGCGGTGCACTCGGGGCCTGATTTCGTTTGGAGATGAGAACATGGCAAGAGCTGGGCAGAGCTCTGGTCCAGGTCTCCCCTTTATCCTGGGTCGTTCCAGTCCTTCGATGAACACCCCTCCAGTGCCAGGGGCAACGAAAGCGCAGCCGAATCCCCAAAGCACAGGGACGCTCGCGGGCATTCGTTCCCCCACGGAGCGCAGGGCGCACTCCTGGATATGATCCCCAGTGACCAGGCTTCCCCGCTGCATTCTGTCCCTAACCCAACGGCGGTCCGTCTGTGCACCCGTCCGCCAGGCCCAGGAGGCTGGAGAGGGGAAGCCTTGCTGGTGGTAAAGTCCAGGAGCCGCTGGGCCACACGGTATCCATGCTGGGACCAGGTGCCCACAATGCCATTGCAGCCTTGTAGCCGGAGCACACGAGGACAGGGAAGGTGTGGACTGGTGCTCACGCGAGGGCTCCTTGGATTCACCGGGACCAGGCAATCTGGCTTCTCTGCAAGCCCAGGGCCTTAGCTTTGCCCACAATACACAATTTCATCCTGCTAGGGACCCGCGTCTACATCCACAACGCAGGGCATGGGCGATGACTCCAAAAAGCACGCGTGTTGCAGGCCTTGCCATATTTTTCAAAGAGCCGCTGGCAGCCACGACGGAGAACGATGCCCCAGGCCTACGCGATCTTGAAACTAGTTTGGAGCAGACAGGAACCGGGTGGTGGGCCCCAACCCACTGCGCACCCGAGAGGGAACCCCGTTCCCTCCGCCTCCCAGGTTGACACAGAAGCCACAGAGGCGGGGACCGAAGCCCGGCGCGTGGGGCCAGGAGCACCACTGGGCACGTGCGGTCCCGCGTGGGGTGGAGGCACTGGGCTCAAATGCTTTGCAGGGCGGAGGGGCCGAGAGACCGCTGTGGGGTGGTGTCTCCGCCGCGCCCCTCCGGGGGTGCAGGTCCCCGGCTGCGAGGCGGGAGCTGGGTGCCCGGCTGCTGCCCCGGGAGCGGGAGGGAGGCGCCGCCAGGACGCCGGAAACCCGCTTCTGTGCGGGTGGCCGCGGCCGCTCTGCGCTCCCGGGACCGCGCGGGCCTCGGACGCGGACACCCCGCGGGCCGGGGCGGGGCCTGGCCCCGGCTCCGCGCGCCCCGGCCGCCCGGTCCTCCCCAGCGAACCCCGAGCCCGGGGGCGGCGATTGGCTGCGCCACGCGTCGCTCCCGCGGCCCCGCCCCGCGGCCCCGGTACTAACCCCGCGCGGGCAGCCGCGGCGCCGCCACTTGATCCCCTCCGATCGGCGCTGGGGCCGCGGCCGCCGAGTGTCTGGGCGGCCGCGCGGGCTGCGGGCGGGACGCGGCGACGGGCGGCCGCGCGCGGGACGCGGCCCCAGCCGAGGGGCGGCCGACCGTCGGGGCTCCCTGCCGCCGTCCCCGCGCGCGGGCCGCTCTCGCGCCGCCGCCTTCCCGCCTCCCGCCTCCCGGGGCTGCGGCCGCCCGCGCGCTGACGGCCACGGCATGCGTATTCCCGTAGACCCGAGCACCAGCCGCCGCTTCACGCCCCCCTCCACGGCCTTCCCCTGCGGCGCCGGCGGCGGCGGCAAGATGGGCGACAGCAGCGGCGCGCTGGGCGCGCAGGCGACGGGCCCCGGCGGCCGCGCCCGGCCCGAGGTGCGCTCGATGGTGGACGTGCTGGCCGACCACGCGGGAGAGCTCGTGCGCACCGACAGCCCCAACTTCCTCTGCTCCGTGCTGCCCTCGCACTGGCGCTGCAACAAGACGCTGCCGGTCGCCTTCAAGGTGAGCGTGGGGCCTCGGGCGGACGGCGCGGGCGGGCGGGCGGGTGCGGCCCCGGGTCCTCGCCGCAGCGTTCCAGGCTGGAGGACGGGGGCGGGGGTGCGGGAACCCCAGCCCGGAGGAGGACAGGGGGTCTTCGGGTCTCACGGCAGCGGGACCTGGGGTCCGCAGCACCCAAGATGCACGAGGGTCCCGGCTGCAGGATCCCGGGGTGGAGGACGTGGGGACTGCAGGACCCCTGGTGCAAAGGACGCGGGGAGCTTCGGGCTTCCCGCGGTGAAGGAGCTGGGAAGGAGCGGGGAAGGGCCCCAGGCGCGGCGGCCTCGGTGCGCTCGCGACGCGGGGGTGGGGGGGGGGAGCTCCGCGCTCCCTCTCCGATGCCGATTGCGCCCCCCCCCCCGCCTTCACCTGGACCCCCGTGGACGCAGAGGTGTTGAAACCGGAGGGTCAGGCTTCCAGGCCGCTCCGGCGGAGCCTAACCCGCCACCGGGAAGAGCATCCCAAGCAGGAGAGGCCCCGAGGTGTGGGGTGCGGAGGGTGGAAAGGGCCTGGCCTCCCCGGCCTGCCGCGCCTCCTGCCGCTGCGGAAACACTTCCTGCCCACACTCCGGCGTCTGAAATTTTGCACCGGGCGACCCTAGGCCGGGATCCCGGGCACCGCACCCTGAAGGGCCATCTCCCGCATCCCTCCGCAGGTCAATTGACAGGCTGAGATTGAGGGGGCCTCCATCCTTGGTAGCCCCCAGTCATTCATTTTTTTTTTCAACTATGCCAGGGAGTAAGCAACTGTTTCATTTTCTCTCTTAATTTTTTTAAGGGGGGCAGCCAGATGAAACGAAAACGCCTTGGTTTTCCCCTAAACCTTTCGCAGCTGCCGAGAGAAAGGGCCGGGCAGGAAGGGCCGGTGGCTGGGGAGGTGGTGGTGCCCGAGGTGGCTGGAACGCCGGCTTCTGGCAGCTGAGACCCTCCTTGCTCCCATTAAAAAGACTTCACTTTGGAGAGAAAAAAAAAAAGGGGGGGGGGTGGAAATCTAGTGGCTCTTTGAGATCTCCCGGGTGACATCTTAAAATACCAGCGGGGGAAATCTCCTGGGGAGGAGGGGCGGAGGCCCCTGTGACTGTAATCGTCAGATCGGAGGTTTTACTGTCACTTGGAGCTTAAAAGGAATCTTTGAAATTAAAAGAAGACAGGATGTTGACAGGAAATCTGGCCTTTTTAATCAGACCCCAAACATTTTCTCCTTGAAATTTTTACCATCTGGATCCCCAGTCCCTGCACACGGTGGCCACGTTTAAATGGCTGGGACTCTGTTTAAAGTCTGGTTCCTTTTCAAAAGGCATCTGCCTCTGGATGCTCCTTGGGGGGGGGGGGTGGAAAAGATGATATTTAAAGGGGTATCTCCACCCATCTAGCAATTCCCAGCAGGTGCACCCTCCAGTTATGGAAACCACCCCCTCCTTTTACCGAGGTTTTCTGGATCATCTTGCAGAACAGCAGTTTGCATTTCTCTCTGCATAACGAATTCGGGCTCTACTGAAACCGATAGACTGAGCCCAGGCCACATTGCAGGGCCAACTTTTGTACCCCAAATGGCTCCTGCAAGAACCAAGAGCAAGGAGTAGTCCCCTTGTGATTATTGCTGATCTTTTTGTTTTGTTTTGTTTTGTTTTGTTTTGTTTTGTTTGCTGATAGACTCCACCGCTGGGAGCATATTGGCTGTGCTGGCTGACAGCACTAGCTTAGTCTTAACTGGATAATAAAAAGGGGAATCGGGGCCATTTCACATAGGATTTGGGTACAGAGGTAGAGAGTCCATCATCTTGTTTTGTGGTGTTTGAGAAAGGTCTACCTTGTTGTTAAGTGGTTTCCACTCCCGAATTTGAGAAATCCGCAGTGCGCCTGGGACCTAAGGGAGTTGGCCATGAGCCCCTCCCCTCAGTCCCCCAGCTTTCCCTTGTCTTCCTAAGCCATACTCCCTCCTGCCAATGTCCTCAGGTGGTAGCACTGGGGGATGTGCCAGACGGAACAGTGGTGACGGTGATGGCGGGTAACGATGAGAATTACTCAGCTGAGCTTCGCAATGCCTCCGCTGTCATGAAGAATCAAGTGGCCAGATTCAACGACCTCCGATTCGTGGGCCGCAGTGGAAGAGGTGAGCAGGAGGGACACTGGAGGTAAAGGTGGGAGTCCCAGCAAGAGCCCCAGAAACAGCTTTCAGGTCCAGCTCTGTCTGAAACCTCAGCTTGGCACACACACCCCACCTCCAGCCGTTTGATGTGATTGTGTTTACCATCTCTTACTGAAAGAGGAGGACACGGTTTTTTCTCTGATTCCAGGGTTTACCGACCCCCAAAGCTGCCCTCCTCTCTCTATCAGCATCTGGTTCTCCAGAAAGATGCTGGGAGAAGGTTCTATGTGCACAAGCTCAAGCAGTGTTAAAGTCTTTTGGCTGGGGCCCAGGCACTCCAGCCACCCTCCCAAGGGCCAGAAGTCCCCCTGTGGCCTCCTCGGGGGTATAGTTTCCCCAGCAATTTGAGCCCTAAGGTGTTTTAGGAGATAAAGGAATGCAGGCTAGGATAGCCCCAGGCTCCAGTTCGTGACCTCCCTGCCAGTCAGATCTGCCCTTGGCAGTGGCAGGAAGGCGAGAGCAGATGCCACAGTGGCTACTGCCCAGGGCCATTGAGTGGGAGGCTGCTGGGACCCGAAACCTGTCATCTTGGAACTCTGGGGTGGCAGAGTCCTAGCAACTACGGCCTGGGGAGGTGGGGACTCAGCAGCAGGCAGCCTCCAGCCCTTTAACACCGGCTTCCCATGAAGCAGCTAACTTGAAGTTGCTGAGTAGTCCCTTTCCAAAGCTTCAGGAGCCCTGCAGGGTTAGGAAGTGAGCCTGGCTCCTAGCTGCTAAGGGCTGGGGCAAAATTGTACTTTTCAACACCAATGAACAAGGCTTTCTCAAGGTTCAAGTTCCCTGGGAGCCGCCAGCCCATTCCCACCGGGCATCTGGGCACCATTTTGCCCTCGGCAGCCGTTCAGTATATACATACAAATGTCAAACATATTTTGACTTTTCACCATTAATTAAAACCAGGGTGTTATTTGCATGTAATAACTGTTTACTTGTTACTTTTTATGAAACTGAAATAGTTTACATTCTTTCAAACGTTTCCTGTTCCTGTTGGCTCTCTTCCCCACTCGCAGATTTCTTTCAAACGTTGTCCTTAACTGGTTGCAGGTTGATGGATGGAAAATGTTTGCTTTTATGAATTAAGCTTTCATTTGCTGCTCCTAATTAGTCTCCAAGCCCCGTTTGTCATCCCCAATCTCTGAGTCCTTTGCAACTTAATCTCAGCCCTAGCTTTGAGTCGGGCCCAGGTCATGGGTGCAGGTTGGTTGCAGGCAGGTGAGGCTGGTCCAGGTTGGAAGGGGGCATCATAGTTGCTGCCCCTATGGAAGATGGTAGAAAGTGAGGTGGACTGAGGGAACTCGGTGTTTCCTTCTCCCTCTATCTACCCTGTTCCCTCTCCTGGAAGGTAACAAAGGAAAATAGAAGAAGTGATGATTCTGTGTCTACACATTAAGAATTATTTTTACATTACCTATTTTGAGACAAAGTTTCACTATGCAACTTAGGCCAGCCTGGAACTTTTCATATAGCCAAGGTTAACTTCTGATTTTCATTCCCCCTGCCCCATCACCCTGAGTGCCAGGATTGCAGGCATGTGCCAGCACACCCAGCTCACAAATGATTTCTTAGTGGCTTGCATTGCCCACAGACCAAGGCCCAGGTCCCGAAGGCCCAATGGGAGGGAGACAGGTTTACAAAATGTCACTGGTAACTATATATTCTTAGAGCTTTCCAGGCCGAGGCTGGGGAGGTGGTACCTCTGGAGGTGAGCTTATAAATCATTCTCACGCCCAAACTCCACCAGCTTCAGTGGCTGGTCATGGGAGGCAGGAGGAAGCCAAGTAGGCACTCTCCATATCCGTGGAGCTCTGGACCATATCCTTGGAGATTCCTGGTCTTCCAATGTGAGCTCTAGAGCAACTGACCAGGGTTGAGTCCCAGCCCAGCTAGACAAGGCCCTATGGAATGACATTAGGCAAATGGCTTAACCTCTCTGTGCCTCAGTTTCCTCATCTGTGAAATGGGGGTGGTAATGATAATGCCTGCTTTATGAGATTTATGGTGGATTAAATAAATTGATGCAAGTTCTCGTGTAACTGAGAGCTGGTACATGGTAGGATTTTGTACTTGTAATGCTTGGCATCCAAGAAGCTTTTGAGGTCCCTTTGAGTGGTGACAGTCACTGATTCTCTGATTGCGATGTGGTTTGGGTGGAGGTGGGGGAAACCCAGAAGGTGTGAGTTGTTGAGTGGGAGGTGCTAGGGTGAGGAAGATGGGTGCGGGGGTCCAGGGGGATGGGGGCCACACTTCTATGTAGGTATGGGGAATTGGGAAATTCCCTCCTGAGAAGACACCTGTGATTGACAGAGAATCTGGGCCACTTTAGGTGAGAACAGGATGGGGTTTAGAACCCAAGATCCTTCCCTGGTTTTTTTTGTTCTTTGACGTCTTCCAGGACTAAGAATCCAGCCAGAAATTTCTGTGTATTTGGTATTTATTTATTTATTTATTTATTTATATTTATTTATTTATTGGTCTTTTTGAGACTGGGTCCCCCTGTAGCCCCAGCTGTCCTGGAACTCGTTATGTAGACCAGGCTGGCCTTGAACTCAAAGAGATCCACCTGCCTCTGCCTCCCAAGTGCTGGGATTTTATTTTTATACCTTGGTTCTATCTAAATTCCAGAAAGATCACACTCCCCAAAAGACCCTCACACATCTCCCCAGAGACCCCTAATAAGGGACAGGACAGGAGAGCCAGCCAGCCATGTGGCCCTGTCAGCCACACTGCTCTTTCCTGCCTCAACCACCTGCAGTCCCCAAATCTGTGACATTCTATGTAGCCATGAAGGGGGAGAAAAGGAAAGCAATTCCTGACAGACACAGATTTGAACATGCAAATCTCTGGAGAGACTACACCTCTCCAGGGTGGGCAGCGCCGTCCAGGTAGAAGCCCTGGATGCTGGGCTGTCTGGCCACAGGATTCAAAAGTGCAAATGTGGCCAAGCTGTCCATCCAGGATTTGCTGTCGTGAACAGGTTTGATTGGGTTTTTGTTTTGCTTTTATGTGGTGCTGGATATCAAAGCCTGGGGTTCAGTCTTGCTAGGCAAGTGGTCTACCACTGATCTATATCCCCAGACCCCCAAATGGAAGTAAAACAAAAAGCCCCATCTTTCCTTATGAAAAATTAAATGATTATTAACAGAACAAATACATGTTTTAATTTAAATAAGACTGAGTTAAGTTTGTGGCTCAGGTGTTTTTGTTTATTTTTAGCTCCAGCTGTCCTGGAACTCACTATGTAGACCAGGCTGGCCTTGAACTCAAAAGATCCGCCTGCCTTTGCATCCTGAGTGCTGGGAGTAAAGGCGTGCACCACCATGCCCCACTTTTTTTTTTTTTTCCTTTTTTAAGCAAGTTTTTCCCTCCTTGGAAAAATCATTTGTAGCCCTGTGCCATGCTGGGCCTGTGCACCCACACACTCGCTCACCCTTCCACACCTGCACACACTCACATGTGCACACATCTGCTCTAAGAACCATTGCTCCCCTAGCCCTTCACTGACCAGACACCACTGCACACGTCCAGATGAGCCTCTAGGAAGTAACCACTGGCCCAGGCACGGGAGAGTCAGGCACCTAGGCTGTCATTAACTGCCTATAAGAAGGAGTAGAGGTGTGTGGAGAAAGACTCAAGAGCTATGGCTGCTTACCGGGTCCCTGGAGGGAGAGCGGATAGATGGTGTCTCACCCAAACCCAGAAAGCCGAAGCCTGCGGATCAGAGGCCCTGCGGTGCTCAAGGGACTCCATGCTGCCTGGCCTACCTGAGCATTCTAGGGGCCCAGGGAACATGTGTTTCACACACTTGAACAGGACATTAGTCCTGACCCCAGCCAGGGCCAACCTTTAAAGTTCCTTGACTGAGACCTCTAGCCTGGCCCTTGCACAGTTGCTGGCTCCTATGGGCCACACACCTCTTACATCTTCTCAGCTTCATGCTCCAAAGGAAAGATGGGAGAGAGATAGAGACAGAGAGACAGAGACAGAAAGGAGTTGGGCGTGGCCAGGCAGAACCAGGGGCGCTGGGAGCAGCTTCCCCACCTGTGGTTCTACGGTCCCTGCCTCTCCCCTCCTGCTCTGAGGCCCCAACGCCACTGTCCTCTGATTCTTTCCCCTCTGTGGATAGCTGTGGAGGGAGGAAGCTGTTGAGGTAGGCTGGCGACCTCACGGGCGGGCGGCCTGTGGTTTGCTTCCCAGAGGATGGGGGGAGGAGGGTGGAAGTGTTCTCTTTCCGCGGGAATAGGCCATTAGTTGTGGGGGTTTGGGAGAGCTATAGCAGACTCCAGCCTGTCTGGATCCCACCTGGATACTGTGCAAGCAGGTCAACCACAGCTCCTCTGCGGTCATCCTGGGGGCTGAGAACACGAGACCGAGGCAGAACTCCTGACCTCTGTGGAACTTACAGTCTAGGAGAGGGAGAGAAGGTCAGGTAGGGACCCTGAAGTGATCTTCAGCGGGAACTTCATGCAGGTTCCAGGGTGGGAGGCCGGGGCATAGGAATAAACACCCAAGGCCGAGGTGGCAAGTGGTTGCTTTCAGACCGAAGAGTGCTTAGGCGTCGTCACCCTGGTACACTGGCTCTCTGTGGAACTGGTTCTCTAGCAAGCTCTAGCCCTGGGTCTGATGGTGACTATCGTGTTGACTTTAGGATGAGCCACGTCAAGGATATTCAGAGCAATCTGCAAGGTTGTAACATGATCTGCGAATGTCTGTGCAGCCTGTTGATGAGACAGGGTCCAGGACAGCTCTGTGGCTTGTGGCCTGCACTCTAGCTTGGGAGACTGTTTTAGTTAAAGGTTGGGGATAATACCCTTGCGATTTTTCCCATCCCAGATCCCCAGCCTGCTCCATGTTAAGAAGGGTCACCCATAGAGGCCGAGGTAAAAATGCCTACTTTAGCTAGGCATGGTGGCACATGCCTCTGATCTGAGCAGAAACAGATGGATCTCTGTGATTGGAGGCTAGCCTAGTCTATATATCAAGTTCTATACCAGCCACAGCTGTGTGGAGAGACTCTGTCTGGTGGGGTGGGGTGGGGGTCTACTTTATTTGTTTGGTTTTTGTGTACTAAAATGGAACCAAGGGCCCAAAGCAAACTAGGCAAGCACCTTTCATTGAGTCACAACCCCCCACCCAGCCCCTGAAATGACACTTTACCAGGGAAAGCCCTCACTGAGAAGGTAACTTTTCAGTACAGACCTGGTCCTCATGGGGGTGGGGTGGGGAGGGAAACCCTGACAGCTGGACCTCAAGTTGTGAGCCTCAAAACCCCTGACCCCACATGGCCCCAAAAGCCCAGCCTGTTTCCCCTAGTGCCTGACTAGTAGGAGGGGGAGAAGGTCTAGGAGAGAAGTGACCTCAAAATGAGAAGGCAGAGAGAGGAGTGTCCCCAAGGGAGTGGAGAGAGGGAGCCTGGGCCACCTACCCTGTTTTCTCAAACTCTGTACTTTTTTTTTCCAGAAATGGAGCAAGTGGCCCCCCAGCCCCGGGGCTTCAGAGACAGTTTCCTTAGTGTCTCTGTCCTAGACCTTGGCTATCTGACTCAGGAGCTATCTTTCAGAGAAGGGCTCCAGTCCCAGATGCCAGGCCCAGGGCTGCTCTGACCCTGCACTCTCAAAAGTCCTAGGGTCTGGGGGCTCAGCCACCTGTCTGGTTTAGGTGTGCATCTAATGTTTGAGGGCTAGAATTTTCACTTGAGCAAACAGAACCATAATGTCACCCCCGCCTCCTTGTGCAGTGGAAGCTGGCTTACTCCTTGGAGCACTGGGGACAGGGCCCCGGAGCAGCCACTCAAGCAGCCTCTGGAGACGATCTGGGAGGGGTCATGCATGGGTGCCGGGACCTGGGCTGCCCACTGGAAGTTCCCAGGCCTGTAACTGGGTCCAGAAGCAGAACAGGGCAGGAGGGTTTTTGCCTTGGGCATTGGTGGAGTGCCCCCTCACTCCAGTCTTTTATTTTAAATGGTAATGACACTAGTCTAGACCCTCGGGACACAGCCCGGTGTATGGAGTGACAGAATGACTCACTAAGGCGCTGGAAAAAAACAGCTGCCCTTTTGGAAACCCCTCACCTTAGACCTGGCCGGCCTGTCAGAGCTTCCACTACAGAAAGTCCCTTATTGAAAGTGGACCTTCATCTGAATCCTACCTGGGAAGACATGTCTAAACAACAGTGGAAGCCACCAGTGAGAAGCCCAAATGAGGGTGACAAGTGGCCGGAGTTAGGCAGCCGTCTGATGGCACTACCCAGTGAGCCTATAAGAAGGTCTCAGATGCAGCAGTTTCCAAAAGGCTCTCCAGGCCCCCACAGGAAAATCTCAGAGAACACGAGGTGGTGATGTGTGCTGGATTATGACAGATAGTGACCAGAGAAAAAGTTTCAGTCTCACTAATAATAGAAGAAAGACAAACAAAATCAAGAGAGATTAGAGATCTTCCACCACGATAGACGTAATCACAGAGCCAGTGACACCAGGGTGACGTGTTTGGCCTCACACCTCTCTTGAGGCCGTACATGTCACCAGAGAGTTGGCACGGCCCCCACAGACCCGTCCCAGGCCTCTGAGGCCGTACTCCTTGGGAGGAAGTCATCAGAGATGTGGACAGAGACTTTGACACATGGAACATCATTTCCATTTTATTTTAGCTGATAAAAAGGTATTATTTTAAAAAAAATTTTCCCCTCTCAGGAATTTTGAATGGAGACTTTGGAGCCAAATGTCTATCTAAAAATAGAGCAGGGTTCTGGAAATAACAGTTGTGTCTACAAACTCGAACCATCTACAGCTCCCCCTCTGCAGCTCTGGCTGCACACAGCAGTGAGAAATTAGCAACAACGTCAAGAGGTGGATGGATCAAAGCTGACACTTCCGCCAGGGGACTATTTGGCAGCCATTAAAAAGTGAAGTTTATGGAGAACTTTTAATGCTTCAGGGAAGTGTTTCTGACATAATGTTAAAAAAAAAATGCAGGACACAAAAATACAGATTTTTAGAACCACTGCAACTGTATAAATATGCATACCACACCAAGAGGGTTGGCGAAGAAAACCCCAACTAGAGATGGTAGTCATGTCCAATGGGAAGGGACGAGGACCTTTTTTTCCCCCGTATGTTCTGTGTCCTCAATTTTTTGCTACAAAGATCACTAATTACTTTTAGAAAAAAAGAACATCCATTCATAGTTCCCACCCCCAAATCACATGGGTCCCTGAATAAGCAGAACAGCAACAACAACAACAAAAAGGTCACAGAGTAGGGAGTGAGCAAGCCAAGAGGGGCTGCGTGTGGTAGAGAGGAGGTGACAACTGGAGCCACCCGCAGGGCCCTGAACACAGTCTAGCAGTTGGAATTCCCCTCTGTCTTCTGGCTTTGAAAGGGACCAAAGTCAGGGGCTCTGGCAGCGGGGTCCACGGGGTCCACGTGGGAGGCTCAGGGGACTTCAGAAGTGCCTGGCACCAAACTCCTGCCTTGATTCCTCAGGAAAGAGCTTCACGCTCACCATTACCGTGTTCACCAACCCCACCCAAGTGGCCACCTACCACCGAGCCATCAAGGTCACCGTGGACGGACCCCGGGAGCCCAGACGTAAGTGTGATTGAGCCCTGGCCAGGGCAGAGGGTCAGGGTGAGGTTGGGAGGAAGGGCAGCAGTGCCCCAGACCTCTGGCTCCAGGTCCTCTGAGCATCCACTGAGTCTCAGTCTGCAACCCTCTGGGCCCAGCCCTGGTCTGTGAGGAGTCAACCAAGAGGCCAGGGTGGGATCACACAGGGTGAGTCCCTCTGGGGCCAGCTGGGAAGGGGACAAGAGAAAGGAAGATTCTCTCAACACCGTGGGTGAGGTATCTGGGACGGAGTTTGGCTCTGCACCCCAGCTTCCTCTAGAGCGGCTGAGGATGGAAGGGGGCGGCAGTCCAGATAGGAGCTGGTTCCCTGCGTCTTGCGGCTGCACCTTGCCTCAGCCCTTGGAAACTCTGGACCTTAGCTCAAGTTGCAGAGAGGGGTGCATGGGCTCCAGGAGCCACACAGACACTGCCAGGAATGTTGTTCCAGTCTGCCCTGTGTACTGAGCAGTGGCCGTTGACAGTCCCAGTCTGTCAATGCTTGTGCCTAGTATGCGGCTGGACCTTGTGCACTGGGGAGGTTGGGGAAGCACAGAGGAGGTGAAGAGTGACGTAACCCAGCAGGTTCCAGCGGAAAGCCCAGGGAGCTGGCCTCACCCTCTCGTTGTAAGAGGGATCCTTGGCCTTTAATCCTAGCACTTGGGAGGCAGAGGCAGGCGGATCTTTGTGAGTTCAAGGCCAGCCTGGTCTACAGAGTGAGTCCAGGACAGCTGGGGCCACAGGGAGACCCTGTCTCAGGGGGAAAACAAAAAACAAAAAAATAAAAAACAGAGGGATCCTGGGGCTGGAGAGATAGCCTAGCGGTTAAGAGCACCTACTGCTCTTGCAGAAGACCTGGGTTCCATCCCCAGCACCCACATGGCAGCTGAGAACCATCTGTAACTCCAATTCCAGGAGAACTCCAGTTCCAGGGGAATCCAAGACCCTCTTCTGACCTCCGCAGCATTGCACGACACGGGTGCACGACATGCAGACAGTACATTCATACACATACAAAAATAATAAAAAAATTAAATTTTATGTTATATNCCAGGAGAACTCCAGTTCCAGGGGAATCCAAGACCCTCTTCTGACCTCCGCAGCATTGCACGACACGGGTGCACAAACCTACATGCAGACAGTACATTCATACACATTCAAAAATAAATAAAATTAAAAAAAAAAAAGAGGGATCCTTTGAGGCTGAGAAAACCTTCCATACTGAATACTTCACGGCCTCTCATACCACCTCGGCCAAAGGGTTACCACGCTCCAGGGAGGTAACAGCACAGGTCTGGAGACTAGGAGCCTATGGGCTCCTTGTCTTGTGCCAGGGATGGTATGCTTCTGCCTCCAGAGGCTCCCAGGGCAGGAAGGTGCAATGCCCAGCTGACTCAGAAGACCACTGTGGCTGTGCCCAGGCCACACTGTGAGGGACGCCAAGGTCCTGGGAATCAGGCCTGGCTCCCCATCCAGCCACTGCATTGGGTAGCACTTGGGATGGGCCCAGAGCTCGACCAGTGGCCCTAGGAAAGTCCCCTCTATTGCTCCACAGCCATCTCCTCCACGCCTAGTTCCTTCCTTACACGCGGCTGCTGGGCTGTGATCTCAGCTGCCAGCCAGCACAGGTATGGACAGCTCCATGCCCCTAGTCCATTCCTATCCCCTTTTTGGCCTCAGTTTTGTCACCTGTGAACTGGATCAGCTAGCACAGGAATCTTGAAGTGGTGGTGGCTGGATTTGAACTCCATTTTTTCCTCTCTCCCTGTGTACGAAGAGCAGATTGTTATGGCTGTATGTAGGACTTGGGCAAGTCACTTCTATGCTTCATTTTTTTTGACTGAAAAATGGGTTCATACAAGCATCCCCCTGGAGGTGTGCATGCAAAAGCAGTGGCTTCGGGTGATGACAGGCGTGCCATGGCCTCAGCCAGAGCCGCTGTGCACTGTGCATCTCCTCCATGAAAGGGGCTGATACGTTCTTCCACTTGTAGCTCAGGAGCAAATGACTTTGGTGGATGGAAGGGCCTCCGAGCCCCAGGTCTCTGCTGCTCTGCTCTGTCTGGTCCTCATGCGTCTCCTTGCATTTTCGGCTGTCCCCATCAGTGAGTGTTAAGCTTCCCCCAGAAGCAGCAGGAGGGCTGCAGGGAGCCTTGCTGAAGCATTGCTCCCTGCCCCACGCTGGGCTCAGTGTGAGGATACAGCACCTACAGGTACTCCAGGGACCTGTGCGCAGTGCCACTGTGAAACCCCTCAGAGGGCATAGTGGCTCAGGCTGCCCAGGGAACCCCATTGAGTCCTCTGCCAGATTTCTCCTGATCCCTCTACCACATCATAGACGGCCCTTTCTGGGATGAGCTGGTGGGGATGGAGACAGAACAGGGAGAGGCAGCTGGGGTCATAGGCTGGGACTGCTGTGTGACCTAAGGTATATAGTAGCCCTCTCTGAGCTTTGGCATGGCCAGATTGGCAGTTTTGTTCAAATGGAGTCTTAGCAGAAGCCCATTTTTGGAGCACAGCAGAGAGGAGAGGGGTCTTTTTTTTTAGGTCCCATTGTTGAGACTTTCCTGCTCCAGCCTGTGGCCTACCTGGCCCAAGACCCAGTTTGCAATGGCCTACGCTCTGGCCTCCATGTGCCCATTGGACAAATCTTGCCTTGCTGCTGCTCCCCCACGTAGAAGAGAGAAGAGGCTAGCCCCCTCCCCCACGGCCATGGTCCCTGAGAAATCCTGTGCCTGCAGCCCTGTTCCCTGTGTCCACGAACTGACGCTCGGTAACACTCCCAGCTACAGCCCCGGGACCTCGCCAGCTCCCATCTTTCAAATTTCTGTGCTTCCCTGCTCCCTGGTCCCCTGTGAGCTCAGAGCCTCTGGCTGGGGGGCACTGGTCCAGAGTCTGCAGCGGAGCGGGAGCCTACATCCCCGAGGCTGGCTGTGGCTTCTGTGGCCAGGTCGTTCCCCTCTGGTGCCCTGCGGAGCGTGCCCATCCTGAAGCCGGGTGGCCAGCTGGGGCCGAGGCTGGCTCCGTGGCTTCCTGCCTGTATGGCCTTGGTTTCTGAGGCTCTCGGGGCCAGTGTACCTCCCAGTCACTGGGGACTGGTTCAAAAGCAGGTTGCTGAGCTGGATCCAGGACTGGGGTGGGAGGCGGCGCAGGGCCTGGCCACACTGGTGCTGCCCACAGTTTGGGAATAGCTAACTCCACTGGCCAGGCTCAGCAGGTGCTGGTACCAAGAGGGTGGGGCCCAGCTTCCTGGTCCTTTGGGAGCAGAGGGTGTGGCTGACAGCTTCTCCCCTAAATGCACACAAAGCCATCCCCACAAATATTTCCCGGGGTACCTGCCATACCTCAGACACTGTTCCATGTGGTAGAGTCACCACCCTGAACCAGACCTGCTGTGTTCGAACCCTCCTTGGCCTCGGATTCCAGAAGAGAAGAAGGGAAACAAGTTGTGCAGTGACCACAGCCTCGAAGGCCCCTCTGAATCTGGGCGGTGACGCCCCTCCTTTCTCTCCTGCACCTTCTCCCTATTCACCCTGCTCCTGATTCGGGCTTCCTGCCTCGGGCACACTCCTGCCCCAGGGCCTTTGCACAGCTGCTCCTCTGCCAAAGACACACCTCCACCCTAGCCTCTCTGTTCCACCACAGCAGGGATTCTTTTCTTTGTTTTGTCAGGCACTTGTTCCCTGCCCTGAAGATGACAATTTAGTACTCCATAAATAGCTCAGGAGTATGCCAAGTAAATAAATAATCTGTTAATTTCAGCACAACTGGGAGGAGGCTGGAGCAGCCAGAGGGTGGGCAGTTAGGAGAGGTAACGAGGCTTCCTGGTGAGTTTCAGGCCAGGAGGAGGTGAGCCAGCCGACAGCTGTGTGGCCTCTGGGGACCTGGTGTGGGCGGGAAGAATGAGCTTGGTGTGAGGAGACTGAGGGAGGGGTGCCCAGGTTAGGTACCCTAGAGCCCCATTGCCTGAAAGCACCCCAAGTTACAGCGGTCCTAACAGGGCCCGCCCAGAGGAAGGGAAGGGGTTAACCTCAGACCTCCCTGGCTCCCCTAATCAGGCCCAGGCCTAGAAGCCCCAGTTGCAGCCCTGGAGTCTGCAGCCTCCCAGCAGCTGGCGCCCTGCCAGCCAGCTTCCTAGCCGAGCCACCGCCGGTTTTCATCTGCTCACAGGGGGCCAATTCACTACAGACCACCCCAGGCCGACACCCGCCTGCCTTCTAAGCGCTGTTCCAAGCCGGTGTAAATCTCCCAGGGCAGGCATCGGGCACAGTGGCCGCTGTGTGTGGGTCACAGAGCAGCATGCTGGCAGAGAGGCTGCTGGGAAGTTTCAGACACGCCCAGGGCTGGTAGCTGGGGCTCACCTTCTTCCCAGGGCTGCCCAGCTAAGGCCAGACATGGAAGCTGGGCTCTTGCTAGCCACAGCCCAGCTCTTCCCTCTTGGGGGAGCTCTGAGCTGGGCAGCCCACCCCAGGCTTGAATCTCACCTGTGACCTTGGCTTGAATCTCACCTGTGACCTCGGCTTGAATCTCACCTGTGACCTTGGCTTGACTCTCACCTGTGACCTTAGCTTGACTCTCACCTGTGACCTTGGCTTGAATCTCACCTGTGACCTAAGCTTGAATCTCACCTGTGACCTTGGCTTGACTCTCACCTGTGACCTTAGCTTGACTCTCACCTGTGACCTTGGCTTGACTCTCACCTGTGACCTTGGCTTGACTCTCACCTGTGACCTTGGCTTGAATCTCACCTGTGACCTTGGCTTGACTCTCACCTGTGACCTTGGCTTTGTGACTTCCCTTTCCACCTGTGAAGTTGAGGGGAAGGGAGAAACCTCTCTTGTCAGCAGGAAGGCAGGAGCTAGCCCCAATGGGAGGCTGAGGCTAGCCCTGGTAGGTGGTTGGCTCTCCTAAAGCCCCCAGCACCTGGCAGGTGTCAGGGGAGTAGGGACCCCCAGCTGGCTGTGTGATGTGGCCCTGGGGGAGTCTCCCAGCCCAAGAACTTTGACCTTTGCCACCTGCCTGTGAGGTCCCCTATGACTTGGCTAGATGTTGGGTGGGAACTATTGGCCAGGGGTGGGAGGCAGGTCAGAGAAGACACTGCCACCCACCCTGAAGGCAGGGCCTGTGAATGGCATGCTTCACAAATGTGCCTTCACCCTCGGAGCAGGGAGCAGGGGGGCTCTGAGCGTTTGTTCTTATTCTACAGAAGAGACAGTGGAGCTCTGACGGCGGTCAGTAACTTTCCCGGGACCACCTCTGGGTGATAGCTGCCTGTAATGGGCCCTGGGGTAGGCAGGTTGAGATTTGTTTTATCCCAAATGGGGTCCTGGGCAATCGCCAAGGTTTTGGGGGGCTGTGATCAGAACCCTCTGTTGGAGACTGTCAAGCAGACCAGGCAAGGCCCTTCGGCTCTGCTGCCCCTCCTCAGGCATCCTCTTCTAACCACGGAGGTCTCTACTTTGACAAATTCATAGCCAGCCCATCCACCCTTAGGCGGTAGACAGGATGATGACCACTTTACAGACATGGAGACTGAGGCCCAGAGGAAAGGGAGTAGGGCTGCAGTAGTGTGCAACTGCGACCCCATTCGGAGCTTCAGGGCAAGGCAGGGCCCTGCCGGGGTCCACTGAGACCCTGTCGTCTCCCCCTGCCCAAGCCCCTCCCCATAGATCTACAGAGAGCGCCCTGGGATGGGCCCCTTCCTAAGATGGCTCTGAGGACAGCTGCCTCCTAAGAGCCCAGCAGGAGTCGCGACTCAATGTTTCCCACCTCTGGAGCGGGGACGTGTCCTCACGGGGAGACTACAGGGGCGGCAGGAGCGTGAGGGTTGTGTCTCCAGATGGTGGAGAAAGCACCCTGCCTTCCTGGAAGAGGCTGCCTGCCCTAAGCAGGACAGAGGGTGCTGGGGAGCTGGGCCAGCAGTAGCAGGAGCCCACGGCTGTCCAGGAGGCTGGAGGCCAGCCTGACGGGCAGTGGCTTCTTGTGATCTTAAGTCAGTGATCCCCCGGGGAGGAGACCTCGGTGAGCAGGCTGTGAGGGAGGAAACTGAGACACCAAACATAGACGGGCAGGGCCCCAGTGCCCAAGGGAGCCAGATGGCCCTGCGCTCTCAGGGTGGGAGATGAAAGGCTCCTTTTGCTGACATCCAACTCGCTCCCTCTCTTCTCGGTGCACGCGCTTCCCTTCTGTTCCGCTCCCTGTGTGAGGGCCTCAGCCCCATGGCTCTGAGACTCTCTGGCGCCCTGGCCACATGGGGTCATTGAGCTCCCTTCTGCCCCTCCCCGGCCATGCCCAAGTCCTCTCCTCGGGGACCCTGCCCTCCACCATGGGGGCGCACCAGACCAGCTACTCCGTTCCAGCTTGCTAAGTAGCTTCAGGGGCCCCTAGAATCAGGAAGCTGAGCAATCTTCCCAGTCACCATCCTGACCTTGATGTCCTCTGTCTCATCCAGCTCCCCCTGGCCATAATCGGGGTACAAGTGAGCCGTGTGCTGCGGCCTGAGGTTGGAAGGAGTGTGATTAGTGAGGCCACCCTCTACCCGTCAGGCCCATCCTGAAACCCAGGCTGGCCCCTGAGCCCCGCCCTGCTTCCGCAGGCCACAGGAGGAGCTGTGAACACTCAATAGTCGGTGTGACTCAGAACCAGGGGACTTTGCTCACCAGTGACGACACTGACAGGACCGAGGCTCCAGTAGCCCCACTGGCTGCCTTGGAACTTGTGGTTCACTGAGACACCAGGTCCCTGCAGTCTCCCTTCCACTGGGCAAGTTGCCTGCCTGTTGCAGTTGCTGGATATTTGTGGTCCCCAGCTCACCCCGGGAGCCCTGCCCCAGCAGCCACCCCGTCAGGACACAGGGATATCAGCCAAGTATCCTCATGGGGCACAGCCTCCTTCTGCCCATCCCCACCCACCCTGCCTACCGCACCCCAGACATGCCTGGCCACCACACCCCGGGGTCTGCAGTACCAGTTCAGTTGAACTCACCCCGGCCATGTTTTCACCTCCATTTCCTGGAGGCTTAGGGTGGTCTTGGCTGGGGCCTTACCGGAGGATAGCAGAGTTCCATAGCTATTGGTGACCTGCTGAACTGAGGGTCCCAGGACCCCTGTGCCTTTTCTGAAGCTCGAGAACATCCACTTGAATGTGTGGCAAGCATGTATGGGGACCTTTGGGGTCCATGGGTACCAGACACTTTATGTCCCCACTTTGAAAGTCAGAAATCAGGCTCCTTTCAAGGCTCCCACTGGTCCCTCATCCCTGCAGTGCTCAGGGGTCATCTCGTGCTCTTCTAGCCCTAGAATCACTTGTCCAGGCTCAGGGAGTACAATTATACCTCCCACCTTCTCTTTGTCACTCTGGAAAATTCCCAAAGACCAAGGTTAAGTTCTCCCCATGAGCTTGCTTCCTAGCACGTTCCTGAAGGGACACTGGCCATCTTAGCTTGCTGTGTGTCCTCAGGCAAGACTCCACACTTCTCTGATCCATAGTCCTCCTTTGCACAGAGACAGTCTGGGAGGCAGAATGGGCCAACGATTGAGTATTAGACAGAGATGCCAGACTAGAGGTGTAAGGATGGAAGGTGCCAAAAGGGAACATTTGGAAACATGGTCCACAGAGGAGAGGAGCAGAAGGCGACTGCATGCCCAGGGGACACGAGGAGCAAGACCCAGGGACACGCAGTGGTATTGCTGTCGCTGTCACACTTGGAAAGCTCGAGAGCGCACAGGGAGGACCAGGAACACCCCCCCCCATTTCAGAGTTTGCTGTCCCCATTTCACAGATGAGGAGACTGAGCACCCAGAAAGCTCACTCCAAAACCAAGTGGCAGAAGGGCACAGCCAGGTGAAAGCCACTCTGGGAAGTTCCAGGACTCTTCTGTGTGTTCTCCATGCTTACAGAACCAAAAAGAGGCTGGGAAGAGAAACCGGCCAGCTGCTCAGGACGGGGTTCGGGGTGGAGGCTGCGACCCTCAGAGCTCACCTGATACTTTGACTTGGAGACTTGGCCTATTGCTTTAGAAATGGAGGGCGAGTGATTGAAGAACGTGAGTGACACTTGGTGTCACCCCAGAGGTGTCTCTCGGCCCTTAGCAGGCTGTGAAGGGCAGGGTACATGGCCGTCCTATGTGAGTCGTGTGGAGGGCTGTGGGGAGGGCTGGCAGTCTCCTCATGTGACCTCTCTGCCAGGCGCACTGTCCTCTGGTTCTGTTCCTGGGCAGGCAGTGGAAACCAGCGAACCCTCAATGAGCAAACATGCCCTGAGTCTTCTCCGAGGTCCGGGGGGTGCATTTGGGGGCAAGGCTGGCCAGAGCCGGACAGCCAGCTCTCCTTCTGGGGCCTGGGCCCTCAGGAGGGGGTGAAGCATGGGGATCTTCGTGCTGGGGTGGAGGGGCAGCATCCTTGGGGTCCCGACCTCCTGTCTGTCTGAGCCACTCTTCTAGGCCTGTTGCCTTAGCTTCCCCTTCTGCCAAACCACACTGGAAGGTTTAGGTAGTTTAGATCCTGAGGTCACAGCATTCTGGCTGTGTGACCTGAGTCCCCATCAGAGTCCCAGGTATGATGTAAGCATGGCCCTTGCTACTCTGACACCCCAGAGAGAGGCAGGCTGAGGTGGCACATGGAAAATCAGAGAACCCCACAGAGACCTAAAGTAGACCTTAGTAAGAACTTCCAAGCAGGGCAAGAAATGGCAGTGACTGATGGGCTCCATGTGCTCCGCAGGGCACCGGCAAAAGCCGGAAGACCAAACCAAGTTCCCTGACCGCTTTGGAGACCTGCGCATGCGGGTGACACCAACCACGCCCAGCCCCCGAGGCTCACTCAGCACCACAAGTCACTTCAGCAGTCAGGCCCAGACTCCAATCCAAGGTACGGAAGCCTGTGAGAAGTAAGCGAACAGGGATGGGGGGTGGGGGGGAGCCAGGACTTGTCCACCCGCTCCAGCCCAAGTCCCTGAGGAAGATGCCTCCCTGCTGCTTGCCGCCCCTGGGGCAGCTGACGCAGGCCGCAGTCCACAGTACTGTGTCTCTGACGGTCTCTCTAGAGGCCTCCGCTCACTCAGTACTGTTCACTGATTCACATGACTCCAGGGATCAGCACCAGCAGATGTGGTCACCCCACCCCCAGGGCTTACTGTTCCCTGGGGACATGAGGTCAGTCCTGTGGTCCCCACAGAGCCATAGCCATCGCGTCCCTGCTGCGCACGCACCCCTGTAACCTCAGCTTTCTCTTGGTGAAGAGGCATCTCAAGGAGAGATCTCTTCCTGGGCTGGATGTGAACAGACAGTGCTGGAGTGGGGTCTGGCTCCTCCGCGTCACTGCGTGGCAGCTAGCCCACAGGCAGGTCTCCACGATGCTGCTGGCCCAGGACAGGTGCTTGGCCAGGCCACAGGAAATCTTGTGAAACTGGCCCAGGGTTGACAGGTACAGACACCAAGCCATTGAGGCCAGAGGACCATCTGCCACTCTGCACCATGCCCATCCCCTCAGCCCACCAGAGTCAAGTGGCACCCGTGCGGCAGGTGAATGACTTGAGGCTGAAGAAGGTGAGGCCACTCTTAGGCCACATAGGCCTCTGAATGGTCAAGTCCAAGGTCTCCCTCTACCTGTCCTTGGGTGAGCTCTGGACTTCCAAAGCTGTGAGCTTTGGCCCAAACAAGAGGGCCAGAGTGGGCAGCAGGCCAGTACCCCTCACTCTGCCTTCTGCTATCCTCCACGCTGGTCTCTGTGCAAGGAAGCCTGGCCAGGTGTGTTACTATGTGCTCTAGGCATGATACACTGGCGTGACACCCTCGAGGTATGACAGGAAGCTGGCCCAAGGTGGGTATAGACCCTAACCCTGGCTTGCCTGAGCCTACAGGCTTACAAGTTTGAGACTCAGCTCCTGAGCTCTGGGTGCTGTAAGTGGTCTACTGGACATATCCTTCGTCTGACTCATGACCACCCCTGCCCCAGGACCTTGACCTTGTCCCAGACTAGCACTTGTACAGCCTAGTCTAAAGAGATGAGGTCTATCTAGGAATACTTCAGTATCTAACAGAGCTAAACAGAACTTCCTGTCTACCAGTCCCCATGAGAGAAGAGCTCACGCCTTCCCTCCAGCAGTGAGGGGGTGTAGTCTTGGGACCCTCTGCCCTCAGGAGCCAGAAGCAGGCCGGTTCAGGCTCTCCTCAGCCCTGGGCCTGACCTGGCCTGTGTGGGCATGGCTGGCCAGTCCCTCTCTTGCTCTATCCTGAGATGGGGGTTTCAGCCCCTTGTTAGCTATTGGACTCCAGGTGCCCCCAGTCTGCTCCTTTGGTGGTCCAGGAGAGGGTCCCAGACACCCACAGCAGGGAAGGGGCATGCACTTGACATCAGATTGGCCTGGCCAACTCTGGCTCCTCTTGCCCTGGCTCTGTGATCTTAGGCAACCCACTAAGCTTCTGAGAGCCTGTCTTCTCATCTGGAAACTGAGAAGAGGCTCCTGCCATAGAAAGGCTCTGGCAGGCTCGGGTGTGAAGAGTCACCCTCGCTGGGCCTCGCCAAGAGCCCCTCATGACACCCCACACACTTCTCCTGGTGCCTGTTAATAGCTTCGACCCCTGGCTTTGGGCACCACAAGCAATGCCAAGGCCCCAGCCCAGCCCCAGGCTGCTCCCGCCCACAGTGGGGGCTTCTCACTGCTCAAAGGACCCATTCAGCCTCTGCGCGGCATCTGGGGCAATTTGGAGAAGAAAATAAACATTTCCTTGCACTATTGGCTTGGCTGCTCAACAGTGGCCCTCAGCTCACGTTTCCTGGGGCTGAGGCCGGGGATGGGCACCGGACTGTGAGGAAGCCACTGGGGGTCTGAGGGGTGCTTGGGGTAGGTATTTCCCCACCACTCTGGAGGAGAGGTGGGGGCTGCGAAGAGGGAAGCAGAAGGGGACAGTGAGTGTCATGTAGCTCCTCTGGGCCACCACTGCAGACCAGTCCCTGGCCACTGCTGCCTGGTATAAGGAAGACCCCAGGTCATGGCTTCATTTTGTCAGGGTCCCCAACCCCACTTCTTCTGGGTGCCAGGAGCAGCGGCATTTTAAGTGCATTAACAAACTTGATCCAGGGCCCGTGGAGAGGTTGAGTGACTTGACAAAGGACACACAGGGTGTTAGAATCAAAGCCAGGATGACCATACAGCCAAGGCCACACACAGCAAGCCCTGACTGCCTGGCCTGCATGCAGGCACAGGACAGTGTGCCCTGAAACCCCAACTTCCTCTCCCTCTCTGGGCCTCAGATTTCCCACAGTAGGGTTACATATGGTCCCAAAGTCCATTCGAATGCTGAGGTTCCGGGTCTGTGGTTACAGAAGTAGGGGCGCGGCCGGGCGTGCTGGCACACGCCTTTAATCCTAGCACCTGGGAGGCAGAGGCAGGCGGATCTTTGTGAGTTCAAGGCCAGCCTGGTCTACAGAATGAGTTCCAGGACAGCTGGGGCTACAGGGAGACCCTGTCTCGAAAAGACCAAAAAAAAAAAAAACAAAAAAAAACAGAAGTAGGGGCGCAGGCTGGCATACCCTCATCTTAGAGGCATCTGAAAAGCCAGACCCCTGGTGTTGCCCTGTGGAATCTGACTGCACACTGACCAGACTGGGGTCTGACCCCCAAGTACTGTCAGCTGATGTCCCGTTTTGCAGTGGAGGCAGGTGAGGGTGTCATATGGTTGTTGTGTCACCCCCTAGTACTGTCAGCTGATGTTCCCGTTTGCAGTAGAGGCAGGTGAGGGTGTAATATGGTTGTTGTGTCACCCCCTAGTACTGTCAGCTGATGTTCCCGTTTGCAGTAGAGGCAGGTGAGGGTGTCATATGGTTGTTGTGTCACCCCCAAGTACTGTCAGCTGATGTCCCTGTTTGCAGTAGAGGCAGGCGAGGGTGTCATATGGTTGCTGTGTCACCCCCAAGTACTGTCAGCTGATGTCCCATTTGCAGTAGAGGCAGGTGAGGGTGTCATATAATTGTTGTGTCACCCCCTAGTACTGTCAGCTGATGTCCCATTTGCAGTAGAGGCAGGTGGGGGTGTCATATGGTTGTTGTGTCACCCCCAAGTACTGTCAGCTGATGTCCCAGTTTGCAGTAGAGGCAGGTGAGGGTGTCATGCGGTTGTTGTGTCACCCCCAAGTACTGTCAGCTGATGTCCCTGTTTGCAGTGGAGGCAGGTGGGGGTGTCATATGGTTGTTGTGTCACCCCCAAGTACTGTCAGCTGATGTCCCTGTTTGCAGTAGAGGCAGGTGAGGGTGTCATATGGTTGTTGTGTCACCCCCTAGTACTGTCAGCTGATGTTCCCGTTTGCAGTAGAGGCAGGTGAGGGTGTCATATGGTTGTTGTGTCACCCCCAAGTACTGTCAGCTGATGTCCCTGTTTGGAGTAGAGGCAGGTGAGGGTGTCATATGGTTGTTGTGTCACCCCCTAGTACTGTCAGCTGATGTCCCATTTGCAGTAGAGGCAGGTGAGGGTGTCATATGGTTGCTGTGTCACCCCCAAGTACTGTCAGCTGATGTTCCCATTTGCAGCAGAGGCAGGTGAGGGTGTCATATGGTTGTTGTGTCACCCCCTAAGCAGTTCTAACCTACAGGGCAGCCATGGGGCCATGGCCCAGGAAGGAAAACAAGACAGAACTGCTGTGAACCCAAAACCCGCAGTCGGGACCCCAACCAACTGGCACCTGAGCTGAGAGGCACACGTACAGGCCCACAGCCACATTATATACGCATGCACCCTAGAGAACAGAGGTGTTATGGAATGTTCTGGCCTTTTCTGTACAATAGTGAGAGAATCAGCCCATCTTTGCCTTAGTTTCCTTCTCTTCAGGCAGGATCTGGCTCCCAGGCTCACAGGGCCGCAGAGACCTTTTCACCCCCTTGGTCTTACCAGTTATTCAGGGGGAGCCACGGGAGCCATGTCCGGGGCCTGTCTGGGCAGGTTGGGAAGGGGGCTGTCGCCTCCTCTGCTCTGGCCTAGGGCTCTGCTCCCAGGAGGGGCAGTGCTGGGAGAGTGTCCCTAGTGCCCAGGCCAGGACAACTGACCCTCCTCTTGCTACCCCCAGGCTCCTCGGACCTGAACCCCTTCTCTGACCCCCGCCAGTTTGACCGCTCCTTCCCAGCACTGCAGAGCCTCACCGAGAGCCGCTTCCCAGACCCCAGGATGCATTACCCAGGTGCCATGTCTGCCGCCTTCCCCTACAGTGCCACGCCGTCCGGCAGCAGCCTGGGCAGCCTGAGTGTGGCGGGCATGCCGGCCACCAGCCGCTTCCATCACACCTACCTCCCTCCGCCCTACCCTGGGGCCCCGCAGAGCCAGAGCGGGCCCTTCCAGGCCAACCCTGCGCCCTACCACCTCTTCTATGGCACCTCGTCTGGCTCCTACCAGTTTTCCATGGCAGCAGCGGGTGGTGAGCGCTCGCCCACGCGCATGCTGGCCTCCTGCCCCAGCGGTGCCCCTGTGGCCACTGGCAACCTCATGAACCCCAGCCTGGGCCAGGCCGATGGTGTGGAGGCTGATGGCAGCCACAGCAACTCGCCCACAGCCCTGAGCACACCAGGCCGCATGGATGAGGCTGTATGGCGGCCCTACTGAGTGCCCTGGGGACTCCCTGCCACCCTCAGGACCCAACCATCCAGCCACACACTCCAGGCAACAACAGACTTAGGCCTGGTCCAAGGGGCCAGAGCTGCCGATGGCTCCCAGAGCTCTGTCCAGCCACACCATTGTATAGAGGGGAGGGAGCCTCCCCCCAGGACACCACCCCAGCCCAGCTCCTGGTCCTCCCCCCACCCCCTGCCCTTCTGCAACCTCTGTTGTCTCCAGCTGTGCTCAGCTCTGTCTCCTGAGTCAGAGGCTACCGTGATCAGGAGGTAGGAGGCCTTGACAGGCAGGACAGGCTCAGACACCCCAGACTTCAGGTCACCCTGCACCCTGGCCAGCTCTCCCTGTGCATTCGCACTCATGAGGTCAACTGGAAACCCCCACCCCTGAGTTGGCTTCCCTTTACCAGACAGGCAGGACCTAGAGCACACCCACACCGTCCACAGCTAGGCTTTCCCACAGTTCTAGCCAAGAAGCCCCTAGCCCGTTCTAGCTGGTGACATCAGGCCCCAAAGCAGATTCCTCCCAAGACTCAGGTCCCAAAGCAGGTCCTCAATCTCTCTAAGTGTATTCCAGCCTGAGGAGCTAGGGGTGCTGGCCCTGTAATCCATCTTGTGAGAGAACTTGGGGCCAGATAGACCCTAGCAGAAAGTCTTGAGATGGAGAGCAATGAGGATGCCCAGACTCCCTGGCCCACTAGGTCCAGCCAAGCTGGGAGACAGCCCTAGCCCAGTCCATGGCTTCTCTCTAACCTGTTTGTAGCTGGAAGCAAACAACCTTGACCCCAAACCAGTTTTTAAAACTGATTTTAGAAAATGTAGCTTTGCCAGGTGTGGTGGTGCACTCCTTTAATCCTAGCACTTGGGAGGCAGAGGCAGGTGGATCCTTGTGAGTGCGAGGCCAGCCTGGTCTATAGAGCGAGTTCTAGGACAGCTGGGGCTACAGGGAGACCCTGCCTCGAAAAAAAGACGAAAGAAAGATGAAAGGAAGGAAGGAAGGAAGGAAGGAAGGAAGGAAGGAAGGAAGGAAGGAAGGAAGGAAAAGAAAGAAAGAAAAAAGAAAGAAAGAAAGAAAGAAAGAAAGAAAGAAAGAAAGAAAGAAAGAAAGAAAGAAAGAAAGAGAAAGAAAGAAAGAAAATGTAGCTTCATTAAACATTTTAAAAACAAAAGTCTCTGACAGGTAAAAACCCTGTGGTTGTGAAAGCGCTACCTGATGTTTCTGCTAGTACGGGGACCTGCCACCTGCAGACCAGCACATTTCCTCACACAGAGACCAGGGAGGCGCCTGGAGCTCAGCAAGCACTTGTAGAAGGCGTTTTCCCAGGAGGCCATGGGAGGCTCCGGTGGGGTGTGGTATGGCAGGGCAGCATCTGTGCACGGAGGTCAGATGTCACGTGGTAGGTAGGAAAGCAGGCCTTGCCCAAAGGCAGAAATCGTGACACTCTTCAGCTCCGGAAGATCTTCCGTGGAAATGGATGAGGAAGCTCTTGCCCGGGCTGGCCCACATGTGGTTTTTCATCTTGAATGAGCCACATCCTCTGTGGCCCTGGGACTCTTGCCTACAGTGCTTCTTGGTGATGGTCTCTGTCACAGCACTTGGCTGGCCCGTGACCTCCACCTATTACAACCGAATACTTACTCTGGCAGGTCGGGAGGCCCTGCTGATGCTGTGCGGGTACCCCTGCTGTAATTTCTCTTGTCCCATCCTCACTGGGGAGGGGGGGAAGCATTTTCTATCTGTTGGAAGTAGCTGAGGGTAACCTGCCTGTTCCTTGTACCCAGAGGGCCTCGCCCTTCTCAGGAAGCAGCTATAACCCACCGGCCCCTACCTGCTTTGCTTCCGTTCTGTGATGTAGAAATGGAGGTGCCTTCAGGTTCCCAGTGCCCCACACTGTGTAGGCCACCCCAGATAACTGACCACCCTTGTCAGTACTCAAGCCCGGTGAGGTAAGAAATTGCACCCCCATCATCACCCCTCCATCCCATCCCTGATAAAAGTGATGGCTGAGTTTCCGTTGGTACCCCGCTAAGTACAGACAGCCCTGGGCTGGTAAAATATAGTCCTTATTTGCAAGGCTGCTTTAGAGTGCTCCCTGAGCATTGTCTAGAAAAAAAGCACAAGGAAGCTAAGGGGGTTTGATACAATGTTACTGTAAGGGTGTGGGTGGTGGGTACTGATCCTTGGTGACATATTGTCATGCAGTCATCCTTACCTGCCTGCACAGGTCTTCCTGAGGCTGTCCGAGCTGATGGGAAGGGAGGCCCTGCTTTGCACTATGGTCCGCTTGGGGTGTTTTTTTCATGCACAACTTGCTTGTACAGTAAACTGCCCATCTTGGGTACTATTTAACTGTAAAATGAAAATTGTATTTGTTACAATAATATAAAATGTGTTGAAGGATCCTGTGTCCCTCTCCTGGGGTTGTGTTTATGGAGGCTGGGGTGGGATCTTCTGTTCTTGCCCAGGAAGGCGGGGACTGGGGTAGGGCTCAGCTGGCTGTATAGGAGACACTTAGTGCTAGGAAGTTCTCCATCTAGCTCTGTCAGGGTGGCCACAGAGACCCTGGCCTGAGGACAGCTGGCAGGCCTGCCTCTTGGCTGAGCTAGGGCACCAGAACATCAGATGGGTTTTCAAGGTGTAACTAACCCTCCTTCCTTCAGGTGGTCATGTCTGTCACACAGAGGTAGAAAACATTGGAATGTCCCATCTTGTCCCCTAGATACAGGTTTGGGGAGAGACAGGGACTAAGGGACAGTCAGACACCATGATGAGAGACCCTCTGGAGCTGGCGGGGGGCTCTGGTATAAGTGTCCCACATAGCTTAATGGGAATCCCTCTAGGCCTCAGATACCCTTCAGAGTGTGGGGACCCCTCTAAGAAGCTCCTACGGAGTAGAAGGTCCCCTGGGGTACAGCTCCCTCCTGGGTTCTGCTTGCTGGGATTCTGGTGAGGTGGCGGCTGAGAAGTCAGGACAGCAGAATGGCCCACTGCTTCAGGGTGACGCATTTGGAGATGAGGTGACCAAGTCACACAGAGGGGTGTTCCCCAGCTACTGGTAGCTGGTAGTTGCCAAGCAGAGAACGCAGCCCAAAGATGGGGGCCTCGGGGTGATGGTATGGGAACCTGGCCTGGCATATCACCAGCAGGGAAACCTGGCCACTCCAAAGGCCTACCCCCAGCCTGTGACCAGGTGGGACATGTGGACAGGGTCTTCCATATGACAGACCCTACACTAGGGACCTCCACTTCAAAACACAATCCCATTGGGCTGGTCTGGCTGCAACCACACCCAACAGGAAGTTCCTATTTTCCCAGCCTAGACCTTAAGCCCTTCGCCATTCAGCATCACCTCGGCTGAGGTCACAGGGTCCTGGTCACCACCGCAGGACCTGTCTCCAGTCTAATCCACACTCCAGGACCTCTCTTCGATTAGGCTTTTTTTTAATGGCTTTGTAGGGGTCCCACAACTGAAGAGCAGAACCCCTGACTCAAACTTTCAACACCTCCACCATCACCTGCACCTCAAGAAGAAACCCGGCCAGAAAAGTCCTGAGCTAGCCTGAGGCTGGGCCTGGTGGGGCGGAGTGCTGCAGGTACCTCAGTGGCCTGCAGGTGGCAGCAGAAGTGGCTTCCAGGAAGCAGGTGGAGAGATGGCTGCCCTGCTTTAGAGGGGGGAACTGGCTGCCTAGATTTTAGAAAGAATTACCCAGGCTCAGGAAAGCGGCTTGGCAGGACCAGGTTTTCCTCACTCTGCAGCTTGCCATCCTTGCCCCACGGAGCCACCCTCCTAGTCACATGTGCCAGACATTGCAGAATCATTGCGCCCCTGGTCTAGAAGGCCTCACCTGGGGTCAGGGACTTTCCTGGCTGGAGGGAAGGGCTGACTTCAGGGCAGACCACCTCAGAAGCCCATGCACCCCCCACCTCCAGGAATGAAAAGCCCGAAGCTGCTGGCCCGAGGGGGCCGGG
Organism: Rhizomys pruinosus; assembly: GCA_009823505.1. Classification (NCBI taxonomy): domain Eukaryota; kingdom Metazoa; phylum Chordata; class Mammalia; order Rodentia; family Spalacidae; genus Rhizomys; species Rhizomys pruinosus. The sequence goes on along the minus strand of VZQC01012462.1, from coordinate 836,080 downwards.
GGGGGGGGGGTTGCTGCCAGTCTGGGAGCCCTGAGGTCCCAGCATCCCTTCTGAGAGAGCCCCAAGGAAACTTCTGATTTGAGTGACCTGTGACTAGTCCAGTGGCAGCCTGAAAGGTGGCTTCTTGGAGAATGGGTGCTGCCCACTACCTCGTGGGGTGAGATAGGGCCCAGATCTGCCTTCCTTCTCTACCAGCACCCCTCCCTGCCCCAGACTGGACCCCCACAAACAGCCAGACCCCCTACTATGGCCCAGGTAAGGGCAGCTCTCCACAGCAGCCCACACCACAGCTTGGAGCATAAACACTCAGGCACCGCCACAGGTCTGTTCATCTCAGGAACATAAATGAAATAAGCTGTCAAAGGGCAGAGGGAAGGAATGGTCCACTCTGGTGGGAATCCAGGCCTCCCTTCACCCATCTCCACGGGAGTGTGGATGAGGGGCCTCGTGTCCACAACATCCACAGCCACACCAGTGTGATCCCACCCAGGGGCTCCGGAAGCCAGATTCCAAGCTTCCTATCTTGGGGATGCTATATTCAAAGCCTTGGCCACAATTATCAAGACCCTCCCCAGGTCCTACTCACAGGTGAGTTACAACAAAGTGAGTGATCCCAGGGAAGACAGGTAGGAAGGAGGTTGAGCCCAGAAACAGATGCATGTGGGAGCACACTGCAGGGAGGCAGGGAGGAGAAAGAGGAGGAGGAGGAGGAGGAGAAGGTTCTCCTACTCAGATAAAATGAAAAGCTGGGTCGGGTGTGGTGGCGCACGCCTTTAATCCTAGCACTCGGGAGGCAGAGGCAGGTGGATCTTTGTGAGTTCAAGACCAGCCTGGTCTACAGAGTGAGTTCCAGGACAGCTGGGGCTACAGGGAGACCCTGTCNTTGTAAGCAGAAGTCAAAGCAACTACAAACCTTTATTTACCTTTGGATAAATATTCTTTAAAAATATGAAGCTTCATCTGGGCATGGTAGCACACACCTTTAATCCTAGCACTTGGGAGGCAGAGGTAGGTGGATCTTTGTGAGTTCAAGACCAGCCTGGTCTACAGAGTGAGTTCCAGGACAGCTGGGGCTACAGGGAGACCCTGTCTCGAAAAGACCAAAAAATTAAAAAATAAATAAATAATAAAAAAAAGAAAAGCTGAGTGAGGAGCTACCTTTCCTCCAGGAGCACTGAGGAGCGTGGGGAAGACAGTGAGGAGCCCGGAGCACAGATCCAGTAGTCTAAGCACGGAACTGTGAAGCTGTGGACAGTGAAACAGGAAGAGCTAGGCGGCCTCAGACACGTTTAGCACTGATGTCACAGGAACGACTCCTTGCTCTGACTTCAGAAGTTTTGATGTCTCTAGGGTGAGTGGTGTTGGTGGAGTCACTGGAATAAGATCGTAGGGCGGCCGTTGTCACTGCCCATTAGACTTTTCAGGATTCCCTGTGCTGCCTCTGTTTCCTCATGACAGGGTTCTGGTCATAGCCAACGTCAAGTGTCACTCACAGCCTGACGCAGACTCCCCTCTGGGGTTGTGAGGATTCAAAGGTGATGGGAGTGAGGTCCCAGGAGCCCTGTTCTCTGTATTATATTTTAAATGTCTTTTTTAGTTTTTTGAGGCAGATTCTCATGCAGCCCAGGCTGGTCCTTGAACTCCCAATCCTCTTGCCTCTGCCTTTAAATGCTGGGATTACAAGTGTGTACCTCCACGCCTGCCTAAATAATATTTTTAAATGACACTAAATAATCCTTAATCATAGAAGGAAAAATAGAGCCATACAGATTCCTAAAAGAAACACAAGAAAAAATTGACATACTGATAATTTCCCCAAAAAGCCAAACAGTGTGAATATTTTGAGTTTTTATCCCCTGAAGAGCTTTGTTTTTTATAAATACATTAACACTGTTTAGGAATAAACACTCTTCTCGCTATTCACACAGTACGTGGTTTATCAATGGAGTTTAAACAATAGGCAAAGGTGATCTAGAAGGAAATCCCTGGAAGATAGCCTTGTAGTTATTTTATATTTTCTTCTGCATATTTTTCTACGGTTCCTGGGGTTCCTAAATTTGTCAGGGTGTGGCATATTTCTACCCTTTAATACCCAGGCAGGGAGCAGATAATTATAGAGGGACAAGTGCATGTCATTAACTGAAATATCACCTCTTCCAGGCAGTGTTCCCTGATACCCCCATGCTAGATTCGATATGTTGGCTTTACCTGTGGAATACGAGGTAACAATGATCAGGGCCAGTGAGAGGGCTTCAGAGAGTGAAGGTGCTTGTGGCCAAGCCTGAGGACCTGAGTTCAATCCCCAGGGCCCACATGGTGGAAGGAAAGAACTGACTCCCAAAAGTTGTTCTCTGACCTCTACATGCATTCTGTGGCATGTGCACATACATACACAGTAAATAAATGTAATAGACATAAAAATAATAATTACTGTAACAGCAAGTTCTTAACTCATGTCAAGCACCTTTGTCATGTTAACTCAGCCCACTTGAAATACAAGCTATCACAACCTCACACTTTACAGATGAGAAAACCGAGGCCCCTTCCCACAGCAAAACAGTAAGGGAAAAGCTTCAATTTCCCACACAGCTGACGGGACTTCGGGGCTCCAAGTCTGAATGAAGTCAGCTTGAGGGGAAATGCCACACTGCCACCTCCCTGCATTTGCGTTCCCGTGACATAATCTTGCTATAAAAACCATCATCGGGAGAGAACAGGGAAGTAGAAATGAAATGTCTTTTCTTAAAAGCAGAAGCAGAACTCAAGAGGGACGGGGATGAAGCTCAGGGGTGGAGCACTTACCCACAATGCTCAGTGCTCTGGGTTCCAAAACCTCGGGCCTGCAAAAACAAAATAAAATAATAAAAACACAAGGAGAGGGGCTGGGATGCGGCTCAGCTGGCAGAGCACGCACAAGGCCCTGGGCTGCATCCCCAGCCCCTCATAAACCAGCATGGTCAGCCAGACCTATGGTTTCAGCATCTGAGAGGGAGGCAGGAGGATCAGAAGTTCAAAGTCAACCTCAGCTAGATAGTGAATTCAAGGCCAGCCTGTGCTACATGAGACCCTGTCTCAAAAAAAAAAAAGAGCCGGGCGTGGTGGCACATACCTTTAATCTTGGCACTCAGGAGGCAGAAGCAGGTGGATATTTGTGAGTTCAAGGCCAGCCTGGTGTATATGAGTTCCAGGTCAGGTAGGGCTATAGGGAGATCCTGTCTCAAAAGAAAGGGAAGGAAGGAAGGAAGGAAGGAAGGAAGGAAGGAAGGAAGGAAGGAGGAAGGAAGGAAGGAAGGAAGGAAGGAAGGAAGGAAGGAAGGAAGGAAGGAAGGAAGGAAGGGAGAAAGAGAAAGAAAGAGAAGAGAAGAGAAAAGAAAAAAGAAAAGAAAGAAAGAAAGAAAGAAAGAAAGAAAGAAAGAAAGAAAGAAAGAAAGAAAGAAAGATAATAGATCATACATACATACATACATAGACAGATGATAGATGCAGAAAGTCTGTTTATGGCCCTTTCTCTGCTTTGGAGAGTAAGGCATCTATCTTTCCACACTTCATGAAGCATGAAAGCAGATTCACTGTCCTGTCTCCCCGGGTGCCCCCAGCCATCCTCCCTGCCACCCAGGCCTCCCTGGAGGAGTCAGGGCCCAGCCTCTTCTGGCATGTAGGTGGGAGTCTGCCAAGATGGTTGCCTTCCCCAGGCTCAAAGCAGGTTCTATTTTTCTCAAAGAAAACAACTTAGTCTTAAAACACTGATACCCAAAATTAGAAAAGCACAAGGCCCATCTCCTTGTAAAATAATCTTAGCATGTCAAGGCCCTCCTGGTGGCCACAGGGCAGCCCTTCAAAGCAAGGCCACCCTGGAAATGCTCGAGAACTTGGCTTTCATTAGCATGAGAGTGAGGCAGCCCAGGCTCTGAATGGCTCGTTGATTCCAGACATGGAAGTTTTCCAGGCCCAGGTGAGTTCTGTTTTGTTTTTTGGTTGTTTTTTTTTTTAAACTGTAAAATGGGTCCAGCCCTTGCTGTTTACATCTCCCAGAACTACTGGGGAATGAACACTACCCAACCTCTTGACAGTTCTAAAGTCAACACTGACCCTTATGAAAACTCTGGACTTCCTTGAAGGGCGCCAGACCCAACAAGAAGGACAGTAGCCAAAGGCTGGCACAGGCTGGGGGCCTCCAGTGTTGTGAGAAAGCCCACTTTAACTTGTCTTCCCATCAGACCCATCGGCATCTGGAAAGATTATCGCCTACCTGTTTATTCACCTAGCACATGGAACCCAGGCTTAGAGACAGCAGAGATAAAGTCCCTTCAGGACTCACAAACATAACTTATTATCTGGCTTCAGATCCTTAATTAGAGGAAGAGCCTGCATGGACGCAGAAGTCTGGGAGGGCCTCCTGGAGGAAGAGATGCCGGCCACTGTGGGCAGCCCAGCCTGCCTCTTGTCTGCTGGGTTAGAGTGGGCGCCTTCATTGGAGCAGGGCACCCCCCCTGCTATTTAGCGTGCAGGCAGACACCCGTCTAGCACTTTCTCCATGATGACTGGCAAGAGTGAAGCGGAGCAGTTTGTCTCCAGCAAGTTGCAGTCCTGACCGCCATCCGAATTCCATGCTTCTCTGAAATGGCGTGCTGCCTCCATCACCGCCACCACCACCACCATGCAGCAGGTGGAGAAATGGTCCCCCAAACTGGTACTGTGTTCTAGTCTAGTCTGCCACATCGATGAATCTGACCGTGTGTGGAAAAAGCTCTTTGTAGATGTGATGGATGTTAAGGTGAAGAATGCGGTGGTTTGAATGAGACTATCCCCCATAGGGTCGTGTATTTAACCAGTTGGCCCTGGTGGGTGGCGCTTTTTGCAGGGGTTAGGAGGTGTGGCCTTGCTGGAGGAATCTTATGGAGACTTACATACATGTAGGCAAATACTCATATGCGCAGGGCGTGGTGGTTCACGCCTTTGATCCCAGCACTCGAGAGGCAGAGGCAGGCGGATCCGTGTAGTTCAAGGCCAGCCTGGTCTACATAGTGAGTTCCAGGACAGCTGGGCTCCAGGGAGACCCTGTCTCAAAAAGACCCCGCAAAAAAAAAAAACCTCATACACTAATACATACATATAAACACATATAAATAAAAATAAATACAGGGGTAGCCGGGCATGGTGGCACATGCCTTTAATCCCAGCACTCGGGAAGCAGAGGCAGGTGGATCTTTGTGAGTTCAAGGCCAGCCTGGCCTACAGATTGAGTTCCAGGACAGCCTGGGGCTACAGGGAGACCCTGTCTGGAAAAGACCAAAAATAAATAAATAAATACAGGGGTAAAACTAAAAAACTGATTGGCCAAAATCAAAGAATGAAATGAATTACAGATGTATTTTCAATGCCTGTTAGAAGGAAGACACCAGTTCTTCTTCCTAATTCTATAGATTCATTGCAGTCCCATTCAAAATCACAGTATATTATTTTGTGGATGGTGGAAAACTGATTCTAACATTTACATGGTGATTAAAAAAAAAAAAAAAAAGGCAACCAATACAGTGTAAAATGAGTGGCAAGTGTGTGGTGGCTCTGGCCACAGACCCCAATATCCTGAGCCTGAGTGGGAAGGTGCTGCTATCCTGTGACCTTGCTCGGTGCTATGGCCTTCGGGATATAGATGGTCGCTCTGTCCAAGACTATTTTTCTTTGGGCTCTCTTCTCTCACATGTCTCCAACCTTGGATGGGTGGCCTCCTACTTACCTGGGCTTCCTCCGTGTGCCCAAGTGGATTATCACACTCTACACCAGCAAGTTCTAACTGCATGGCCTGGCAACCAAGGTCTGCTAAGAGTGCCTTCTGATTCAAGCTCTGATGGCTGGGCTTGTCTCAGTGGAGCTGAGCAGGCTTTCGCACCCGCCTGTGCCTTCAGTCTGAAGACAAGGCTTCTGCTGGGTATCTGTAGGGAGTTCTGGGGGCTGTGGTAGGTTTACCTGTGCCTTTTCCCTGTCCCTACATTTTAATGTCCCTACATTTTAAAGGGAAGTGTAGAGTTGAAGCACAGATGTAAAAGTATTTTTTTTTTGAGACAAAATTTCACTATACAGATCTGGCTAGCCTGGACCTCTGTTTGTAGACCAAGCTGGCCTTGAACTCACAAAGATCTGCCTGTGTCTGCTTTCCTGAGTCCTGGAGTTAAAGGTCTGTGTCATTATGCCTGGCTGATAATAAAATTTAATTTTTTGATGTAACATTTTTCCACTCAGGGCTGGAGAGGTGGCTCAGTGGTTAAGAGCACTGGCTGGTCTTGCAGAGGACCCAGGTTTGAATCCTAGCACCCATATAACAGCTAACGACGGTGTGTAACTCCAGTTCCAGGGTATCCAGCACCCTCTTCTGACCTCTTCAGGCATTGCACAACACAGGTGTACTTACACATATGCAGGCAATATACTCATACACATAAAATAAAAAAATAATAAATAAACCTGGGCATAGTGGTGCATGCCTTTAATCCCAGCACCTGGGAGGCAGAGGCAGGCAATCAACTTTTTTTTTTTTTTTGAGACAGTGTTTCCCTGTAGCCCCAGCTGGCCTGGAACTCACTTTGTAGACCAGGCTGGCCTTGAACTCACAGAAATCTGCCTGCCTCTGCTCCCGAGTGCTGGGACTAAAGGCGTGTGCCACCATGCCAGCTCAATAAAGTTTTAAAAATTACTATTTTTTATTTTATGTGTATGAGTATATTGCCTGCATTGTTATTTTATTGTTTGTTTGTTTTAGCACACATGTGGAGGTCAAAGTACAACTGGGGTGTCAGTTCTCTCTTTACACTATGTGGGTCCCAGGGATTGAACTCAAGTCGTCAGACTTGGTGGCAGACACCTTTACCCATTAAGCCCTCTTGTCCCCCTCTGCCATTTTTCTTTTTTGAAAGAAAAGTTTACGTTAGTACACTGCAAGGGGGCTGTGGGCTCACTTCTCTTTAGCACTGAGCACTGTTCCATCTTCTGGATGTACCACTGTTTGTTTATCCATTCACCTGCTGAGGAGTATCTTGGTTGCTTCCCAAGTTTTTGTTGTTGCTACTCTGTAGCCCCAGCTGTCCTGCTATTCCCTATGTAGACCAGGCTGGCCTCCATCTCACAAAGACCTGCCTGTCTCTGCTCCCAGGTGCTGGGATTAAAGGCATGCACTGCCAAGCTCAGCCGCTTTCCAAGTTTTGATAGTTATAAGTATCCAACATCCCTGGGCTCCTAGGACCTCTACACATACCCACATGTAGTCACACAGCACAATTAAAACTAAATCTTTTGTGCATGTGTGTTTTATTTAAGACAGAGTCTCCTTGTAGTTCCCAGCTGTCCTGGAACTCACTATGTAGACCAGGCTGGCTTTGAACTCACAGAGATCTACCTGCTTCTGCCTCCTGGGTGCTGGGATTACAGCCCTGTGCCATGGCAGCCAGCAAAAATAAATCTTTTCAAAAATCATAAAGGGGACTAGAGAGACGGCTCAGCAGTTAAAAGTGCTGATTGAGGGGCTGGAGAGATGGCCTAGCGGTTAAGAGTGCCGACCGCTCTTACAGAGGACCTGGGTTCGATCCCCAGCACCCACATGGTGGCCAAGAACCGTCTGAAACTCCAATTCCAGGATAACTCCAGTTCCAGGGGAATCTGAGACCCTCTTCTGACCTCCGTGGCATTGCACGACACAGGTGCACACACCTGCATGCAGACACTCATACACATACAGAAATAAATAAAATTTAAAAAAATTAAAATTAAAAAGTACTGATTGCTCTTGCAGAGGACCTGGTTTCTGTTTCCAGCACCCAAATGGAGGCTAACAACTATCCTTAACTCCAGTCCCAGGGGACCCAACGCCTTCTTCTGACCTCTGTGGGCATTGCACAACATGGGTGGACTTACATGGATACCCACAATACACACATACACATAAAAAACAAATAAAATACTTTTTAAAAAAACAACAGACTTAAAAGAATTATCTTGAAATCAGGAGAAGTTGGGATGCGGTGGGGATGACGGACTTGTTTTCCTCTTCGTGATAACTGTCCCAGAACCACTGGGCTGGGAGCTGGGCCCCGAGCTAATCCTCTGCTCCCGGACCATGGGCTTCAGCAGACTTTCCTGGAAGGCCTGTCAAAGCATGACCTGCTCCAGTTCCCTCAGAGTTTCTTCAGACTCAGCAAGAACAGCCTGGGAATTTGCATTTCTGGTAATTTCCCCACTGCTGCTGACGTTCCTGGTCCCTGGATAAGGATTTGAGAATTCACTGGCGCACCGTGTGCCCTGGGTCTCATCTAGGAACGAAGGCTCAGTGTCTTGCCAGCACCCTGCCATGAGGCCTACAGCCAACCAGGCCACTATACTATTGTTTGGCTTTCCATTTGGGGGAAACTGGGGCTCAGAGAAGGCAGTGACTACTTACTGGTAGTCAGGAGAAGGGCGGGATGCAGCAGAGCTGGGACTTGTATCCAGGTCTTCAAACTCCAGGTTGAAGGCTCTTCCAGTGGTCTGTGGCAAGTCTGCTTCTAGATAAAAAGTGGGGAGACACCAGCCCTCTACCCTGGGTCTATTTGTTATCACCCAGCCCTTTCCCCTCAGCCTGGCTCTGGATCTGCTTCCTGTGGGCATGTCTATGGGGATGGTCTTAGGTTGACTGTCTGCACAGGACTCACTGTGTGCGGCACTGTTCACTTGGCAGTGGTAAGATCCAGCCCAGCAGAGCAAGTGACCATGCACACATTGCTTTTCTCTTTGCTCCTGACTGTGGGGTGTGATGTGACCAGCAGTTTAAAGTTCCTGCTTCGTCGGACAGGGCATGGTGGTGGACGCCTTTAATCCTAGTGCTTGGGAGGCAGAGGCAGGCAGATCTCTGTGAGTTCAAGGCCAGCCTGGTCTATAGCAAATTCCAGAACAGCTGGAGCTACAGGGAGACCCTGTCTCAAAAAGACAAAAAATTAATTAATTAATTAATTAATTAATTGATAAATAAGTTCCTGCCTTGACTTTTTCACAGTGACGGCCCGGACGCTGGAATCGTGAGCTGAAATCAACTCCTTTATCTCCAAAGTTGCTTTTCATCAGGCTATTTACCACAGCAACTTTGGAGTGGGACCCTGGCCTCGGTCCCACAGTCTGAACCAAACCAGAAAATGTAGTCCCAAGGTCTCCCAAGGGGTCACATAAAGATAATCACATCTGCGGTGGGGGAGTGGCACACGCATACAATCTTAGTACTATGGAGGTAGAGGCAGGAAGATCATGAGTTCAAGGCCAGCCTGGGTGACATAGAGAGACCCTGTCTCAAATACTAAAAACAAGTAAAGCCTCTCACGTTTAACCCTTTGGAACTTGTGGAAGGCCATGTTGCATTGGTGGCTCCTGGCTGCTGTCACTCTGAGAAAGTGATTGCGGTGAGGTGAGCTCATTCCTGCCTTTCATAATTCCTTTAAACACTGTCTGGTGCTGTCTACATCTGGGGCATGCTCCTATTTGGGAACACGGTCTGGGATTCAAATCCAGTTGCAGGAACTCTTATGAGCTGGAGGAGGCAGCTCTTACTCAGGACAGTCATCACAGAGAGTGCTGGCCAGGGGACACAAGTCCGCTGCTTCATGAGGTTCAGTCACCAAAATACAGTGCTTCTCAAAGGCCCTCGTTCCCTGTTTCATGAACACAATGGTCCAAGCTGGTAGACACTAGGCAGCTCCAAGAAACTGGGTTGGTTCTGCTTTAACATCTCTGGAATCAGGTGTGTCCTACCACAACTGCTGGCGGGGTCCTCTCACAGCCTGCCCACGCTGAATGTCACAGCTGTGGGGACTCTGTGGCTTAGAAGAAACCCCAAGACAAGGGAGAATTGTTCTTTCAAGTCCTAGGAATTGGATGGTTGTGGTCACAGGGTAGAAAGGGGGGCAAAGCAGGCGGACTCAGCAGCATTCCTGCCTGGGGGGGTCGTGGTGAAGGCTGACCACATAATGGTGCAGTCTGTGCCAGCAACTCTTCATCATCCGGGGACTATGTGAAAAACCCACATCCAAGCTGGGCATGGTGATGCATGCCTGCAATCCCGACACTCAAGAGGTAGAGGCAGGAGAATCAAGTGTTCAAGGGCAGCCTCTGCTATATATGGAATTCAAGACAAGCCTGAGCTACCTAGAACCCCATCCCAAAAACAAACAACAACAACAACAATAATAATAAAATTAGAAAAAAAGAAAGAAAGAGACCGCAGAGGAAAGCTTTCTAGGTGGAGATGGGCTGGGGAGCCCGCTGGAACCTGCTGGGTACCAACAACTCACTCCCATCCTGGTGGGGTTTACAGGCCATGGGAATTGGTAAACCAGATCTCTGTACCTCTGAGTTGTAACATTTACCATGTTCTATGGTGCAAATGCCTTTTGTGTGGTTGATTTTAAACCACTGATAGTTTTAAAGTGGATTTACCAAGTTCCTGAATATTTAATAATAGATCCTTGTGACCTAGTATGAGCCAGCTCCTATGTTCAATTGATCATGGATAGCCACACAAATAAAAATCCATGTTATAGCTGGGTGTGGTGGCGCATGCCTTTAATCCCAGCACTTGGGAGGCAGAGGCAGGTGGATCTCTGTGAGTTTAAGGCCATCCTGGTCTACATAGTGAGTTCCAGGCCAGCTGGGGCTACAGAAAGACCCTGTCTCAAAAAGATAAAAAAAAAAAAATCCAAGTTACCTTGTAGATTTCAGAATATGTAAGATGAGGGGGTGGGGGGAAGGCAATGATATATGAAGAAGCATAGGCTTTAATTAGTGAGTCAAAGTTTTAATATGAAAAAAAGTTTTAGTATGAATGTGAAGAAGTTCGTTTTCAGGACTGAGATGTGGCCCACTGATAGATCACTTGCCTACCATGCATGAGGCCCCGGCTTCCATCCCGAGCAGAAACAGGGCATCATGGCGCAGCCTATAATCCTAGCACTCAAAAAGGCTTAACTATACACTGAGTTAGAGGCCAGCCAGGCTACATGAGACCTTGTCTCAAAAGGAAAAAGTTTATTTTCATAAAATTTGTTTTCATAGGGCTGGAAAAATGGCTCAGTGGTTCAGAGCACTGACTGCTCTTGCGGAGGACCCTGCTCAGTTCCCAGCACCCACATGGCAGTTAACAACCATCCATAATTCCAGTTCCAGGGGATCTGATGCCCTCTTCTGACCTCCTTAGGCATTGTGACATGGGTGCAGGCAATGCAATACACCCACACACATTAGAAAGAAATAAATAAAACGTGTGTGTGTGTGTGTGTGTGTGTGTGTGTGTGTCTTTTTGAGACAGGGTCTCCCTGTAGCTCCAGCTGTCCTAGAACTCACTATGTAGACCAGGCTGACCTTGAACTCACAGAGATCCGCCTGCCTCTGCCTCCTAAATGCTGGGAGTAAAGGTATGTGCCACCACGCCTGATAATAAAATATTTTTAAAATTTATTTTCATATAAATTTTCCTTTTGGGACTGGAGAGCTGACTCAGCAGTTAAGAGCCTTAGCAGCTCTTGCAGAGGACCAAGTTTGGGTTCCTAGCACCTAGATGGTGGCTAACAACTGTTCATAACTCTAGTTACAGGGGATATGCCACCTTCTGACCTCTGTGGGGCATCATACACACATAGTATGCCTACATGCATGCAGGCAAAATCCACATATAAAATAAAAATAAATAAAAATCGTTTTTCCTGTTAGTCACGAACAAGAAAGAGCAGATATGCACATGTATACGTGGTGTGCATAAGGATAAAAGAACTCAAAAATCAAATGAAAAGTTCTAAGGGATAAAGTATTGTAGTTTATTGGATCAGGCATGGTAGCACATGCCTTTATCCCCAGCACTTGGGAGGCAGAGGAAGACATATCTCTGTGAGACTGAAGCCATCCTGGTCTACATATCCAGTTCCAGGCCAGCTGTGGCTAAAGGGAGACCCAGTCTCAAAAAGACCAAAAAAAAAAAAAAAAAAAATAGAGCACTGAGCCAGGAGTCAAGATTAAGAGATGGATTCTAGGGCTGGAGAGAGGGCTCAGTGGTTAAGAGCACTGACTGCTCTTGCAGAGGACCCAGATTAGATTCCCAGCACCCACATGGCGGTTAAGTACTGTCTTTGACTCCAGTTCCAGGGGAATCCGACTCAAAAAAAAAAAAGAGAGAGAGATGGGTTCTAGGTCTGGAGTGCTGTGTGACTTCAAGTAGGTCAGGTAGCCTCTCCGAACCTCAGTTTCCCTATTTCTTTTTTCTTTGGTCTTTTTGAGACAGGGTCTCCCTGTAGCCCCAGCTGTCCTGGAACTCAACTCTGTAGACCAGGCTGGCCTTGAACTCACAAAGATCCGCCTGCCTCTGTCTCCTGAGTGCTAGGATTAAAGGCGTGCGCCACCACTCCCGGCTAGTTTTCATATTTCTGCACTAGGAGTAGTACCACTCTCTACCTCATGGGCCCATTGTAAATTTCACCAAACACCAGGTGTAGGGTGGCTCAGCCAGAGTCTCCCTCCATCAAACGGAACCAAGCCCCAGGTCTGCTAGGGAGATTGCTGAGCTAGCGCCCTCTGAAGCTCCTTGCAAGTGGAAAAGTACTCAGTGTAGGGAGGTCCTGAAGATCATGTGACAGATACAGAAGGACATGGGACAAGCAGACGGTGACCGGACACGTCATCCAGCGCTGAGTGGGGAGATACCATGAGAACAGCTCAGCAAGGTCGAGCTCCACTTCCACATGCAGGAACATCTGTCCTGTGGTCAGACCTGCCATCCCAGCCTGGCCTCTCACTTGCTCAGAATGGAGAAGTGGCCATGGGAATGGTTCCTGTCTGCAAGAGGCTGACATGGGGCCTGGAACATAGGGATGAGGCTCCAGAAGCTGAACTGGAAACTTCCCAGGCAATCTCACCTCACTGCCCAGCTGGGCTGAGATGCAGTCTCATGGGCGGCTGGGCCCATGGTTAAGAAACTTAGCCTCGCCTAACAACAAGCAGCACCCCCAGTTCCAGATCTGTGGGCATTGCATGCACATAGTGCACTTAATGTACATGCAAGCAAAACACATAAAATAAAAATAAATCCAGGGCTAGAGAGATAGTTCCTCAGTTAAGTGTACTGGCTGCTCTTGCAGAGGACTTAGGTTGGATTCCCAGCACCCACATAGCAGCTAACAACCAACCGTAACTCCAGTTCCAGGAGATCTGACTCCTTCTGACCTACCTAGAGCATTGAACCACATAGGTGCACTTACGAACATTCAGGCAACACACTCATACACATAAAATAAATAAAATATTCTTAAAATAAGTCCTGAGCTGGATGTGGTGGCACATGCCTTTAATTCCCAGCACTTAGGAGGCAGAGGCAGGTGGATCTCTGTTAGTTCAAGGCCAGCGTGGTCTTCAAAATGAGCTCCAGGACAGCTGGGACTAAAGGGAGATCCTGCCTCAAAAAGACAAAAAACAAACAAACAAACAATAAATAAATAAATACGTCCTGCCGGGTGTGGTGCATACCTTTAATCCCAGCACTCTAGAGGCAGAGGCAGGCAGATTTCTGTGAGTTCAAAGCCAGCTGGTCTACATAGAGAGTTCCAGGATGGCTGGGATTATAGGGAGACCCTGTCTCAAAAAACAAAAGGGGAAAAAAGAAAGGAACTGGGGGGCTAGAGAGATGGCACAGCGGTTAAGAGCACCAACTGCTCTTGCAGAGGACATGGGCTTGATTCCCAGCACCCACGTGGCAGCTAAGAACTGTCTTTAACTCTAGTACCAGGGGAATCCAACATCCTCTTCTGACCTCCGCGGCATTGTATGACTCGGATGCACAGACCTACATGCAGACAGTACATTCATACACATACAAAAATAATTAATAAAATTTTTTAAAAATTTTAAAAAAGAACCATCTTTAAGCTGGGCATGGTCGCACAGGCTTTTAATCCAAGCACTTGGGAGGCAGAGGCAGGCGGATCTCTGTGAGTTCAAAGCCAGCCTGGTCTACAAAGTGGGTTCAGACAGCTGGGGCTTCCTTGCCAAAAGCTGCTGTTTGTAGACCTGGCCACCGCGTCTCCCCCAGCCCAGCTGCTTCTGGAAAGTAGGGGCGGTTAGGCCTGCTTCTGGGTTAGGGGGAGGTAACGCTGTGGGGGACCCCATTGGTGCATGTGTGGGGAAGCAAAGCCAACTTCGCTAAGCTCTGTCAGGTGCTTGGCACAGGGCTCAGTAGAGAAGGAAGCTTGTGTTACAGAGAAGCACCGGGATGGTTGCGCTCACCAAGCGCAGGGTGCAGGGAGCACTGCATCTCCTTTAGTGGGTGAAAGTGAGCAGAGCGCATTCCTGCTCCAAAGGCCAACCCTGGCTTTAGTTTGGTAGCCCCCCACAAAACCCACAAGAAAGTGCCTTGGAAGTCAGTCTGGCCTCTGTGGCAAGCAAGCTTTGAGCCTAGCACTGGAGAAGTCATTTCCTTTTATGCTTCAGGTGTTGGGAAGCCCACTCTGTAACTGCAGAAGCGGCAGCCATCATGGCCCATTTAGCATGGGGCCAAGACCGCAAAGATTTGTCTGGAATGAGGAAGAAGTGGTTTTTTTGGGGGGGTGGGCATGCACTTGACAGCAGTGCATGCCCACACCTCTGCTCACAGGTAGCTGGTAGACCTGAGCAAAATTTACTGTACCCGTGGCAGGTGCACGCAGAGAACCCTCCACATGGCAGAGCTGTGGGCCTGCTTGGAAAACAGGTTCGCCAGACTCACATTAAGCATAAACCTTTTGTTGTGTGTGTGTCTTTTGCTGGGTTTCCCTGCAGCCCCAGCTGTCCTGGAACTCACTATGTAGATCAGAGACCAGGCTGGCCCTGAACTCACAGAGATCCACCTGCCTCTGCCTCTGGAGTGCTGGGATTAAAGGTGTGTGCCACCACACCTGGCAAGTATAAACCTTTTACAGAATTTTTGTCACAGCCAAGGACACAGCAATGTTCTAAGATTAGAACATTGTTAATGATTAATATTTTATTTAAGCTGGGGATGGTGGCGCATGGCTACAGTCCTAGCACCTGGGAGTCAAGATAGGATAGCTACAAGTTCCAGGCCAGCCTGAGCTATGGAGCAAGGCCCTGCTTACACACACACACACACACACACACACACACACACATACACACACTCACACACACTTGACTCTTTAAAAATGAGACAGAATGAGGCTGTTGCACATGATGGCATGAAATGCTACCCCTGGCATGCAGTCCATCAACCTGGGGAGCCAGGGGTGTGTCTGTGAACATAAGGACCACACAGACTGTTATAGAGGTGACTGACTGTCTGGAGGGGAGAGGTGAAAAAGGAACTGCTTTTTCCTTCAGACACTTAGCGACTCTTTCATAATAAACTTGTCCTATTCTTGTAATAAAAATAAGCTGGGGGAGGGGTGGTGCTGGAGAGATGATTCAGTGATTAAGAGCACTGGCTGCTCTTGCAGAAGACCGGGGTTCAAATCCCAGCACCCACCTGGCAGCTAACAACAGTCCATAACTCCAGTTCCAGGGAATCTGATGCCTTCTTCTGGCCTCCTCAGGCCTTGTATGACATAGGTCCACTTACATACATGCAGGCAACAGGCAATTCACTCACACACATAAAATTAAAATAAATAAATAAATAAATATTTTTTAAAAAAGAAGAAGCCCAGGGGCTGGAGAGATGGCCTAGCA
Source organism: Rhizomys pruinosus (assembly GCA_009823505.1). Lineage (NCBI taxonomy): Eukaryota > Metazoa > Chordata > Mammalia > Rodentia > Spalacidae > Rhizomys > Rhizomys pruinosus. Next base: position 820,366 of record VZQC01012462.1, on the reverse strand, counting down.
GTTAAGAGCGCCGACTACTCTTGCAGAGGACCCGGGTTCGATCCCCAGCACCCACATGGCGGCTAAGAACCATTTATAACTCCAATTCCAGGAGAACTCCAGTTCCAGGGGAATCCGAGACCCTCTTCTGACCTCCATGGCATTGCACGACACGGGCGCACAAACCTACATGCAGACAGTACATTCATACACATACAAAATAAACAAAACAAAAAAAAAAAAAAACAAAAAGAAGCCCAGCATGGTGGCACATGCCTGTAATCCCAGCACTTGGAAGGCAGAGGCAGGCGGATCTCTATGAATTCAAGGCCAGCCTGGTCTATATAGTGAGCTCCAGGCCAGCAGTTGGAACTAAAAGGAGTCCCTGTCTCAAAAAGACCAAAAAAAGGAGGGGGGCTGGAGAGATGGCTCAATGTTATAAAGCACTGACTGCTCTTGCAGAGGACCCAGATTTGATTCCCAGCACCCACATGGTGGCTAGGAACCATCTTTAACTCCAGTTCCAGGGGAATCCGACAACCTCTTCTGACCTCTGCAGCATTGCACGACATGGGTGCACCTACGTACATGCAGACAGCACACTCATACACATTAAAAAATGATTTAAGAAGAAGAAGAAGAAGAGGAGGAGGAGGAGGAGGAGGAGGAGGAGGAGGAGGAGGAGGAGGAGGAGGAAGGAGAAATTGGAAGAAAAGTACCATGTACTGCTGGTAAATAAAAAATCTCTGTGGTCACCTCGAGTCTCTGCTGAGCTTCAGCCACTCCACCCCACCCGGCTTCTGGCTAAGGGGCAGCCAGGAACAGGCCTGTGTCTGCAAGAGAGTGGGGAGAGGGAGAAAGAAGGCGGGCGGGATGGAGGGAGGGAGGGAGGGAGGGAGGGAGGGAGGGAGAGAATAGAGGGAAAAGGCAGAAACAGAGACAAAGAACGGGACCAGGTGAACCTACCCTGCCCAACAAGGCTGGTGGAACCCCCCCCCCATCTTATCCTCATTCTGCTCCCAGGACCTGAGAAGCAGGGGCTGCATAAGCGAGAGTGTGGGAGGTGAGGAAAAGCGGGGAGGGGCCAGGAGCATGGGGGTTGGCTTGAAGGAGAGGAGACCCTGGCAGCTATAACTGGCAAACATATCCGGTCTGTGTGTGGTGCTAAGGAAAGGCCTTGAACCCACAGGAGGAAGCCGCTGGCATCTAAAGCAGGCCTGTGTCAGGTGGAGCTGCGGTTCACCTGCATGGAATGGCAAAGCTGTCCTTAGGGGTAGGGAATGAGGGACCTATTATAGGGAAACAGTAACTGCCCCCATGGTTGAGTGTCCACAGAGGCTGCATGCCCCTTGGGGGCACATCATGCCATCCAGCAATGCTGAGCTATCATGCTCACAGGTGTGGAAGGAGGCTTGGAGGTTCCAGAAGAGTCTGTTAGACTGCAGTGCCACCACGGAGAGAGGGGGCTCCAATCACACATTCTGAATTGCCACCAAGTCACAGCTGTGGTTTGGAATGCACCCTCCAAACTTCAGGTGCTGCTTACTTAATCCCCCAAACCATAAACCACCAGGACCCGTCAGCGGAACCCAAGGAGGTCACCAAGTTGCTGGCTCATCTCTCAAGATCTACACAGATTGGATCACCCATCTATGGATGCCCAGATGAGTTCTCTCCAGCCACTGGTAAGAAGTGCCTCAGCCCCACTGTCCCCTGCCATGCTAGGCTGTGGCCGTTGGACTTTCCAGCTTCCAGAACCATGAACTACAGAAACTTCTCTTCTCTGTAAGTTACCCAGCCTGTGGCTGTCAGTCAAAACCAAAACAGTCTAACAGTCTCCCTGTCCATCCCTGCCAGTACTTTATGCTGAAGTTTTGTATTTTTTTTTTTTTTTGGTCTTTTCAAGACAGGGTCTCCCTGTAGCCCCAGCTGTCCTGGAACTCACTCTGTAGACCAGGGTGGCCTCGAACTCACAAAGATCTGCCTGCCTCTGCCTCCCAAGTGTGGGATTAAAGGCGTGTGCCACCACACCCAGCTTAAAGACAGTTCTTAGCCACCATGTGGTGCTAGGAATCAAACCCCGGTCCTCTGCAAAAGCAGCTGGTGCTCTTAATCTCTGAGCCATGTCTCCAGCTCCTTCCTTTTTTCTTTCTTTTTTTTTTTCTTTTTGAGACAGGGTCTCCTTGTAGCCCCAGCTGTCCTGGGACTCACTATGTAGACCAGGCAGGCCTTGAACTCCTAGAAATCTGCCTGCCTCTGCTTCCCAAGTGCTGGGATTAAAGGCATATGCCACCATACCTGGCACATTTTCCTTTTTTAATTTAGTCTAATTTTATTTTTATTATTTTACTGTGACAATTCCACACATGTATGTCACATGCTTTGGTCATTTTCACTTTTCATTTCCATCTCTCGCCTCCCCAAACCCTTCTTCCCATCTACCTTCCTGCCTTTTGTTGTATTTCGTTGCTTTTTGATGAGTTTAATCAGGGGTGCTTGCATGAGCAGGGGTGGGGTTATACGCTGGAGTAGCTTATCAGTGCAGACATTACTGAAGAAAATGACTCCCCTCCCCCAGCAACCATGAAATTGCCAATAGCGCCCCGTCTCCTGGCTCTTGAGTTCTTTCCACCCCTTTCTCCATGATGTTCTCCAAGCCTTGAGGGGATGACGTACATGTCCCATGTAGGGTGGAGCACTCAGCAGTCACTTTGTCTCAGGACTTTGAGCAGTTATGTGTCATTGTCACCCGCTGTAAAATGACCAAGGCTGACACTAGGGCTGTAAACATAAATACTTAGAAGGCAGTTTGATAACGAAAATGGCCAATCTGGCTCACACCCCCTTGGGACAGCTGTCATCTTGGTACGCAGTTTTGTTCCTCCTGCCTTCTGCTCAGACCCTCACAAGTGTGTGGTGTCTGCTGGGCAAGGAAAAGTCCCATTTTCCAGATGGGAAAACTGAAGTTCAAAAGGCAACTGACATCTGTCCACAGTCACATGAGGAGGAAAGAGACCAGGAACCAAATCCACTTCCAACTCTGGAACGACACACCTTTGAGGGCGGGTCAGCCTCCGCTCAAGAGCAGACAGCTGGACCCCCTCCTTCACCCTTTCCACCTCGATAAAGCTGAATAAGCTCATCACCTTCTTTAATCCATAAGGTCCCACATGGTCTGATGTGATATGCATCATGGAAGGAGAAGAACAGCCAATCTGTCCCCCACTGTGTGTGCACCTTGTTCTGGGAAGGGACAGGCCAGAGGGTCAGTTTCTATACTGTCCCTATTTTAGGACATATACATTGTTTTTACTAAAATGGATTGTTAAATATTTTATTTTTAAATTTTTTATTATTTTTATTTTATGTGCATGAGTGTGTGGTCTGCATGTGTGTTAGTGCACGCATGTCATACAATGCCTGAGGAGGTCAGAAGATGTCAGATCCCCTGGAACTGGAGTTACGGATGGTTGTTAGCTGCCATATGGGTGCTGGGAATCAAACCCAGGTCCTCTGCAAGAGCAGCCAGTGCTCTTAACTGCTGAGTCATCTCTCCAGCCTCTTAAAAAAAAAAAAAAAAAGGCCCAGAGGAGTGCACAGAAGTAAGGGTGGGTGTAGACGAGAGGAGCAGGTGGCCCTGGGTCTCCTCTTGGCCTTACCGAAGGGTTTGGCCATGGGGCCAGGCCGTGGAACCCAGAGACGAGACTCTGCCAACTTCCAGGCAAAGTGATGTGACAAAGGACAGAAGCTTGGATCTGTCAGAGGAGCTCAGAGCTCAGCCCCCTAGTCGAAAGCTAACTCCTCCAGCACTGTAGGAGTGGTCTGCATCTGGCCAAGCACAAGGGACACGCCCACGCTGTGGAGTAAAGGGGCTGGGAGGTCGTCTGAGAGGAGTATGCTTGCACTGCACATGGGCCATACACTAGTCCTGGCCACTGAGGCCCAGAGACAGGAAGTACCCTGAGTCTGTCTATTGGGAGCAGAGGCTTCCAGGAGCAAGGCAATGGATGGCAGAGGGCAACTCTGTCTCCCCCTCCCCATCTGCTCCCACACCCCAGGTCCTGGCCTCTGAGGATGGTGAGGTTGGGTCTTGAAATCCTGTTTCTGGGGCTGGAGAGATGGCTCAGCAGTTAAGAGCACCGACTGCTCTTGCAGAGGACAGGGGTTCGATTCCCAGCACTCACATGGCGGCTAAAAAATGTCTTTTAACTCCAGTTCCGGGGGAATCCGAAGCCCTCTTCTGACCTCCGCAGCTTTGCACAGCATGGGTGCACCCATATGCATAAAAAATAAATAAAATTTTAACAAAAGAAATCTTGTTTCCACATATGCAGCATCAGCGGGGCCTGTGTGTTGGCGCCCGCTGTTGCTAGGACCCGGGTGACTCTGGAGCTCACCCGATCCCCAGCATGTGGCTCCAGACAGAGTTGTCACACTGCCCTGGAGCCACATCTTAGAATTCTCAAAATAAGACATGGTCCAACACCCTGGAGGAGACACACCCACACTGAACAGTGGCAGATCTGGGCCATGAAATTTCGGGTAATTTTTATTTCCTTCTTAGTAGTTTCCCACAGTCTCCAGAATTTCTACAGTGAATATGCATCGCTGTTATAATTAGAGAAAAAATACTGTGGTGGGGTTTTTTTTCCCCTCCCAAGAGACACAGCATAGGAAGTCTTGCAGCCGTAGAGTGTCAAAGGCGCCAACCTTATTAAGCTAGAAAAGACAATGGGAGAGCAGGGAGAGCAGGAGACACCCTTGCCAGTGCCTGCCACGGGCAAACGTGGCAGCTCCAACACCTCATCCATTGTTGCGTCCACCGTGGAGTCTGGTGCTCTGGTCCCCGTTTCACTAGCAGGGAGACTGAACCGTGCGGCTGGGGCACCTTGCCTCTGTTCGTGCAGATGGTACTTGGTAGAGCGGGAATCAAACCCAACTCCAGCTCGTTCAGTTTACCTCTGGCCAAAAATGTGATTTCTTTTTTTTTTTTTTTTGTATTTTTGAGACAGGGTCTCCTTTTAGTACCACCTGGCCTGGAGCACCATCTGTAGACCAGGCTGACCTTGAACTCACAGAGATCCACCTGCCTGACTCCTGAGTGCTAGGATTAAAGACATGCGCCTCGACACCCACCCAAAACTGTGACTTCTTTTTTAATACATTTTTAAAATTATTTATTTATTTATTTATTTATTTATTTATTTATTTATTTATTTGTATGAATGTACTGTCTGCATGTAGGTTTGTGCACCTGTGTCGTGCAATGCCGCAGAGGTCAGAAGAGGGTGTCGGATTCCCTCGGAACTAGAGTTCTCCTGGAATTGGAGTTACAGATGGTTCTCAGCCACCATGCCGTTGCTGGGGATCAAACCCGGGTCCTCTGCAAGAGCAGTCGGTGCTCTTAACCGCTAGGGCATCTCTCCAGCCCCCAAAAATGTGATTTCTAAACATCCAGAGGAGCCAAGCGTGGTGGCACACACCTTTGTGTGTGTGTGTGTGTGTACGCGTGTATTTCCTGCCTGTGTGTAAGTGCACCCGTGTTCTGCAATGCCCCTTGGAGGTCAGAAGAGGGTGTCAGTTCTCCTGGAACTGGAGTTTCAGAACAGTTGTTAGCTGCCATGTGGATGCTGGAAACTGAACCTGGGTTCTCTACAAAAGCAGCCAGTACTCTTAATGGCTCAGCCTTCTCTCCAGCCCCTATGACATGGTGTAGGCCTTTCATCCCAGCATTCGGGAGGCAGAGGCAGATGTGTCTCTGTGACATTGAGGCTAGCCTGGTCTACATAGTGAGTTCCCGGCCAGCTGGGGCTACAGGGAGACCTGTCTCAGAAAAACAAAAGGACATGCAGATGCCAAAGAGAACAAAGTTTATGATTTTGTCAGTGCAAAGATCAAAATTCTGGGGCTGGGGAGATAGCTCACTGGGTAAAGTACTTGTGGCTCAAGCACGAGGACCTGAGTTTGCATCCCCAGCACACACAGAAAAAGCTGTGTGTGGTGGTGCACACCTGCAAGCTGGGAGGACAAGACAGGAGGATCCCTGGAACTTGGCCAACAAGTCTAACTGAATCAATGAGAGACTTTGTCTCACAAAATAAGTTGAAGAAGAGCTGGAGAAATGGCTTAGTAGCTAAGAGCACTTACCGTTCTTATAGAGTGCCTGGGTTCCCAGCACCCACACTGCAGCTCACAGGCATTTGTGACTCTAGTTCCAGGAGATCCAACGCATTCCTCTGGCTGCATGCACACAGTGCACTTGCACATTTAGTTGACCCTCTCGCCTCCACCATTCTGGTACACACAGGTGCATGTGCAGACACACACACACACACACACACACACACACACACAGGACCATGTAAACCCACATACACTACACATATATACATACATGCTCCCACCAAAATTCTCCTGTGCTTTAAAAGTAAAGGTCAGGAGCTAGAGAAATGGCTCAGTGACTAAGAACACTGGCCATTTGTACAGAGGACCCGGGTTCAGTTCCCAGAACCCACATGGTAGCTAACAACCATCTGTAACCATTTCCAGGGGATCAAACACTCTCTTCTGACCTCCATGGGCATTGCTCAACATGGATGCACTTATATACATGAAGACAAAACACTTGTACATATAAAATTAAAACAAACTAATTTAATTTGAAGATTATTGAAAAATTTTTTAAAGCAAGGGCTGTAGCTACCTTTGTACAGGAAAGGCTAGTAGCAGAACAGGTCAGGGAGGGCCCCCCCCCCCAAGTGCTGGTGGTACCCTTTCTCTGATGCGGAGGCTGATTCTGTGGGTGGGTTCAGTTTGCAGGAAGGCAGAGGGCTGTTCTAGGCTGCTGGTCTGATGGGCCTGAAGTAAAGCCAAGTCAGGGAGAGGAAGGAGGCAGAGCACGGCGAGTGATCAGAATCCTCCGTATCCAGTGGCAGAGAGAGGAGGGGCCATGGCCCTGGGGGAGTCCCTCCTGGTGGCCTTGTGTGGGAACCGAGCAGAGCATCGCCCTGGGTTCCCAACATGCCTGTGATCCAGAGATGAATGGGAGACAGACTCTCAGTTGGGACAGAGGCAAGAACTTTGGGCTTCTGGGGGAGCTTTCCCTGCGGAAGCACAGAGAGCTTCGGGGTCACGGCAAGGCACTGCCTGCCTGGCAGCCCTCAGGAGGCTGTCCCCTTGCTCATGATTATCAGTGACTCCTCTTAACTTGTAATGCAACAGACCCTGCTCAAAAAGAGGCAGGTGGGATAGCCTAGCGGTTAAGAGCACCGACTGCTCTTGCAGAGGACCCGGGTTCGATCCCCAGCACCCACATGGAGGCTGAGAACCGGCTGTAACTCCAATTCCAGGAGAACTCCAGTTCCAGGGGAATCTGAGACCCTCTTCTGTCCCCCTTGGCATTGCACGACACGGGTGCACAAACCTACATGCAGACAGTACATTCATACACATATAAAAATAAATAAAATTAAAATTTAAAAAAATTTAAAAAAAGAGGCAGGTGGGAACACAAATGCAATCTACCGTGCACCCAAGCCTGCCTCTGGCCCGCAAGCCAAGTTCCCATACCCCAAGACCTTCCCACCCAACTGACCCGAACAGGCGAAGGGCTCTCTAAGCTTGAAAGCTGTGGCAGAAACCACAAAGGAAATGTTTGGCAGGGCCCTGCTGGCGAAAAATAAAATCTCTGGTAGGGGCTTGTAGAGCTCAGGGATAGAGTGCCTGTCTGGCATGTGTAATGGCCCATGTTTGATTCCCAGCAACATACACAGACACAGACACACGCACACATATACATACACACAGAGGGACAGAGACAGAGTCAGAGACAGAAAGGGGAAGAGAAAGGCACAGAGAGTGAGAGAGAGAGAGAGAGATGATTAAAACAAGCAAAACTTAAAAGCTAAAGCTGTGAAAATGTTTTCAACGGAGGCCACAAATAAATCATCAGGCTGACACTGGCAAGATGTCCTGGTGGGTAAAGACACTTCCTCGAAAGCCTTACCCCTGCATTCCATCCTTGGAACCCTTGGAAGAAAAAACCGACTCCTAGCTGGGCGTGGTGGCGCACGCCTTTAATCCTAGCACTTGGGAGGCAGAGGCAGGTGGATCTTTGTGAGTTCAAGGCCAGCCTGGTCTACAGAGTGAGTTCCAGGACAGCTGGGACTACAAGGAGACCCTGTCTCGAAAAGACCAAAAAGAACTGGAAAGGTGGTGGTTTAATAGTGATGTGTTTTGTGTGTCAAGTTGACAAGGGGGCAATTGTGCTGGATAGCTTTAGTGTCAACTT
>VZQC01012462.1:720124-801939 GCA_009823505.1 Rhizomys pruinosus | reverse complement strand
TTTTTTATTAATTTTATTTATTTCTGTATGTGTACGAATGTATTGTCTGCATGCAAGTCTGTGCACCCGTGTCGCGCAATGCCGCGGAGGTCAGAAGTGGGCGTCGGATTCCCCTGGAGCTGGAGTTCTCCTGGAGTTGGAGTTTCAGACGGCTCTCAGCCGCCATGTGGGTGCTGGGGATCGAACCCGGGTCCTCTGCAAGAGCGGTCGGCGCTCTTAACCGCTAGGCCATCTCTCCAGCCCCAGCCCCATAAAATATTTTTATAAGAGACTTTCACTCATCACACAGACATCTTTTTGCCCTGGTGATTGCTTCCTTTGCTGTACAGAGCTGTTTAATTTCATGCACTCCATCTGGCCAGCAAACACCAGGCATCCTCCTGTCTCTCCCACCCACCCAGCACCAGACCCATGCCAGCTTTGCACTTGGGTCCTGGGGATCCAAATTCAGGTCCTGTGGGGCAGGCACTATCCACTGAGCCCTCTCTGTAGCTGCTAGTCCTGATAGTTTCTAGTGGACTGTCTTCAACCACCTGTGCTGTGTCTGTCCTACTGTTAAACCCACCCAATGAGTTCTTAACTCCAAGTATTGTCTTTGAGCCTTTAATCTTTTTTTTCTTTTTGTCTTTTCGAGACAGGGTTTCCCTGTACCCCCAGCTGTCCTGGAACTCACTCTGTAGACCAGGTTGGCCTTGAACTCACAAAGACCCACCTGCCTCTGCCTCCCGAGTGCTAGGATTAAAGGTGTGCACCACCACGCCTGGCTTTTTTGGTCTTTTTGAGACAGAGTCTCCCTGTAGCCCCAGCTGTCCTGGAACTCACTCTGTAGACCAGGCTGGCCTTGAACTCACAAAGATCCACCTGCCTCTGCCTCCCAAGTGCTAGGATTAAAGGAGTGCCCCACCATGCCCAGCTGGGAATGTTTTTCTAATTTCAGCAAATTCATTATTGGAATATAGGAAAGCTATTGATTTTATATATTGATTTTTATTCTACTACTTTGCTGAAAGAATTCATTAGCTCTAAGACTTTTCAAATGGAGTCTTTGGGGTCTTTGGGGGAGGTCATGTAAACATTTTTATTTGATTTTTATGTGTCTCAGTGTTATGCCTGCATATATACATAACTGCACCTGTGTCATGCAATGCCTACAGAAGACAGGAGTATCAGATCCCCTGGACCTAGAGTTATAAATGGTTGTTAACCACCATGTAGGTGCTGGGATTCAAACCTGGGTTTCCTGCAACATCAGCCAGCACTCTTAACCACTGAGCCACCATCTCTCCAGCTCCTTGGAGTGGGGGTGTTTTTTGAGACAGGGTCTCACTATGGAGACCAAGCTGGCCTTAAACTCAGGGTCTGGCTGCCTCTGCCTCCTGAGAGTTCTGGAAAATTGTGCTTCCATTTTCATTTTATACTAGCGATTTCTGAAATTTCCTCTCCAATTTCTTCGATGACCCACTGGTCTCTCAGGAGCACACTGTTCAAACTCCGGGGTTTTTTGTTTTGTTTTGTTTTTGTTTTTAGGGGTTCTTTTTGGGGGGGTGGTCTTTTGGGGACAGGGTCTTCCTGTAGCTCCAGCTGTCCTAGAACTCACTATGTAGACCAGGCTTGTCTTGAACTCACAGAGATCCGCCTGCCTCTGCCTCCCAAGTGCTGGGATTAAAAGCGTGTGCCACCACGCCCGGCCAAACACCAGTTATTTGTATAGTCTCTGTAGTTCCTCTATTGATTTGTTTCATTCCACTACAATCTAGAGAAATATAAAAAAAACAAACTTTGGTTCTTTTGTACTTATTAAACCTTGTTGTGTGGCTTGAATGTGGTCTATTTTAGGAAAGTTCCCTGGCTTCTATTGAGAAGTCTTATCTTTCTGATGTTTTTGCCTTTATAAGCACATTATCATTTTTCTCTTACAGCCTTTCATGTTGTTTCTGTTTTATATTTTGGCATCTTGGCTATGAAGTGTCCTGAGATGTCCTCTGGTCATGTCCATTAGGGGTTCCAAATGCCTTTTGGGTTTCAATGTCCATTTGGGACATTTTCTGCTATAATTCCTTTGAACTCTGTCTCCATCTCTCTCTCTGTGCCCATGTACCTGTCTACACATGCCCATCTGGAGCAAGATGCTTGCTGTCTTACTCTGTCCCTCTCCAACCTTATTTATTGAGACAGGGTTTCTGCTAGACTAGTCTAGATGGCCAGTAGTTCCTGGGATTCACCTGTCTCTACTCCTTACCTTCCTCGATGGGGTTAAACACACACACATACACACACACACACACACACACACACACACACACACACACGAGTCATGACCTTTTTTTGTTTGTTTGTTGTTGGTTTTTTTTTGTTTGTTTTTTTTTTGAGACAGGGTCTCCCTTTAGTCCCAGCTGGCCTGGCTGGCCTTGAACTCAGAGATGGCTGACCTTGAACTCACAGAGATCTGCCTGCCTCTGCCTCTGCCTCTGCCTCCCAAGTGCTGGGATTAAAGGCATGTACCACCATGCCTGGCTATGACCAGCTTTTACATAGGTGCTGGTGATCCAAACTCAATGCAAGCAGTCTGCCCACCAAGCCCTCTTTCCAGCCCCTCAAATAGACCGTTAGTTTTCGACTCGGCTCCTTGTACTCCATGGTTTCTTGGGTTTGGTCTATTGATATTTCCCACCCATGTTGCTATGTTGTTGGCTTTCTTCTCCAGGTTCTGAACTGATTTTATTACTTTATTTCTCTGTTCATTTCTATCCTTTTTGAAATCATTGATTTTTTTTTTTGAGGGGGGGTCTTTTTTGAGACAGGGTCTCCCTGCAGCCCCAGCTGTCCTGGAACTCTCTATGTAGACCAGGCCTTGAACTCACAGAGATCTGCCTGCCTCTGCCTCCCAAGTGCTGTGATTAAAGGCGTGCACCACCATGCCCCGATGATTATCATTGATCTTTTTTTAAATTTTTATTTATTTTTTTATGTGTATGAATGTACTGTCTGCATGTAGGTTTGTGCACCCATGTTGTGCAATGCTGTGGAGGTCAGAAGAGGGCATCGGATTCCCCTGGAACTGGAGTTAAAGACAGTTCTCAGCTGCCATGTGGGTGCTGGGGATCGAACCCAGGTCCTCTGCAAGAGCAGTTGGTGCTCTTAACCGCTGGGCCATCCATCTCTCCAGCCCCTATCATTGATCTTTTTAAAATTATTTTGTGTAAGCACCATATTGCTGCACGATGCAAGTGCACCCATGTTGTGCACAATGCCCTTGGAGGTCAGAGGAGTATGTCAGATTCCCTGGAAGTGGAGTTAGCTACCATGTGGGTGCTGGGAACTGAACCCAGGTCCTCTGGAAGCACAGCACTGAGGTCTGTATTGGCAGACCTGTTTCTGTACTTTTTTTTTTAGAATTTTTCAATCTATTTTTTTAATGTGTATTAATGCACTGTCTGCATGTAGGTCTGTGCACCCGTGTTGTGCAATGCCATGGAGGTCAGAAGAGGGCGTTGGATTCCCCTGGAACTGGAGTTAAAGATGGTTCTCAGCCACCATGTGGTTGCTGGGGATTGAACCCATCCTCTGCAAGAGCAAGTCGGCGCTCTTAACCGCTAGGCCATCTCTCCAGCCCGTTTCTGTACTTTTAAAACCCATTAGCCGGGCATGGTGGCGCACGCCTTTAATCCTAGCACTCGGGAGGCAGAGGCAGGCAGATCTTTGTGAGTTCAAGGCCAGCCTGGTCTTCAGAGGGAGTTTCAGGACAGCTGGGGCTACAGGGAGACCCTGTCTCGAAAAGACCAAAAAAAAAAAAAAAAAAAAAAAAAAAAAAAAAAAAAAAAAAACCCATTAAACAGCACCCTAGTGATGTGGCTGCTGATTTAAATCATCATCTGGAACTGAGAGCTGTTTCTACAGTAGCTAATGCACGGCAGAGGGGTGGCTCCAGAGCTGGATACCTGCACTGACTTTAGGCTGTGAGCTACCACACAGTTGTTCTCAGGTGATGAGGGGTCAGCTTCTAGCCAACATGGGTGGGGCTTCCTCCTTCTGTGCACATCACCACCAAGCCTTCTGCCCCCTGCCCTCAGCTCGTCATAGCTAACCCTCTTGCTGTCAGGACTGTCTCCCTTATTTCTCACTATGGGGCTATAGCAGGTTGACTTCAGGCCTGTGACCTGTGGTTGTTCTGTTTTTAGGACTCAGGGAACGTTCTCTGGCAACACCGTGCCCAGCCACAACTGTCAGGGGAGTGACCTCTTGTCACGCGCTGTACTCTCGCCGGCAAGAACTTCACGCGGACAACAGGATTCTTCTGCAGCAAACTTTATTGTGTACAGCTCTCTTGTGAGAAGGACCCCGAAATGGGGCAGAAGCACTGCTTATATAGCAGTCTAGAGGGCTTGTGTATGCTCTGGATTGGTGTTTGTCGTGCAATGCCTCATTAGCATACCCAAGGCGCGGGACTCAGAGAGTAGTAGTCGATGCGCAGTTTGTCCAATGCAAAGGCAACGGCGGGAAGCGGCTTGTTGTTCTAGCGACTCAGGAAGTTGGCGCCATCTTAGGGCGTGGTACAGCACACACTGTGTGGTAGGCTGCCAACAACCTCTCCACTGCTGGGCCATCCCATCCCAGGAACTACACATCAAACCCACAGCTGGATTTAAGGCTTATGAGAATTGTGGTTTTGCCTCCCCAAGCCTGTCTGGCATAGCCTTTGGACTAGAGTTTCCTGCCTTCCACTCATGGGGGGTGGGGGGTGGGGGGTGGGAGTGGGGGGTCCTGAATCTCTGGTGCTCTTCTCTTTGGAGTTGTTGTCCTGAGGCTCCTCACCATATCACTGAGGCAACCTCCAACCCACCATCGTTCTTGGGGCTCTGTTTAACCTTTCTTTTCCTAAAGTACTGTCTCAGCTTACATGGTCACAGACAATGCATAAGCTCTTTCAAGTCGTTCCTTTACAGCCTTGCCAATGCCTTCTTGCCCACTTTCCTGGTTTTAGCCATCCTGCTGCAGTGAAGCACTACCTTGGGTTTTGATTTACACTTCCTGAACAATGCTGTTTTAGATATGCTAAGACTATAGCTCCCAAGGATCTGTAAGACAGAAGTATGATCCTCCTGGTAGCAAATTCCAGAGATAGTTGAACCTTTAAGAGTTGGGGCCCTAGCAGTTAAAAGTGCCAACTGCTCTTGCAGAGGACCCAGGTTCGATCCCCAGCACCCACATGGCAGCTGAGAACCGTCTTTGACTCCAGTTCCAAGGGAATCCGACACCCTCTTCCAACCTCCATGGCATTGCACATGGGTGCACAAACCTACATGCAGACAGTACATTCATACACATACAAAATAAATTAAGTTAAAAAAAAAAAAAAAAAGAGTTGGGGCTGGTGGCGCCTGCGTGCTCACTGACCTCCCCTGTCGGTTGTCTGGACCCCGTGTGGCCTGAGGCCTTGGCTCAGAGCAGATGCTTCAAAGATTTATTAAGAATGTCTGGCCAGGCGTGGTGGTGCACAGGAGGTGGATCTTTTGTGAGTTCAAGGCCAGCCTGGTCTACTAAGTGAGTTCCAGACAGCTTCTACTAAGGATCCTGTCTCAAAAGAACAACAAACAAAACAAAAAGAATGTCTGGACCTAGCCAGGCATGGTAGTGCACACTTTAATCCCAGCACTCAGGATGCAGAAGCAGTTGGATCTCTGTGAGTTCAAGGCCAGCCTGGTCTACATAGTGAGCTCCAAGCCAGCTGGGATTAAAGGGAGACCCTGTCTCAATACCAACAAAAAAAAAAAAAAAAAAAAAAAAAAGGTCTTGGACCCCCATGAAACCCTACTATACCCAGGTTTACCAGGAAATTTGGGTAGCAGTGGGATTGATGTCCTTCATTGTTTAAAATGAGTGCTAATTAAAAAAAAAAGTAAAGCTTTGAGATTCCACACCTGCTCATGGTCATGGATTCCCGAGTACACTCTAGATGAACCTCCAGTCAGCCTGTAAATTTAAGCAAGCTGTGTTAGTTGGGAACATGGGGCGTCACTGTACACTTGTCTAATTACCATTTACTATGCAGCATCATTAAATGCACATGTGAGATGCAAAAAAGTTTTAAAGGGATGGAGCCTAGTGAAACATAAGTTATTGGTGGGGAAAGAGCTGCTGCCTTCACAAGTAATTAATGTTGCTCTCCTGGGACCCCGATTACTGCTTTCAAGGAAGCTATTACAAAAACAGCAAGACTGGCCACTCCCACTTTCTGACTTCCTGTCTCCTGTGTGGGACCTCTTGCCATTGTGATGCCACTCACTGTAAGAATCACCAGAACCACAATGGTGGTGCCTGATGGAGGGGAAGCAGAAGCTTCATCCAAAAGCTCAGTGGGCTGCCTGGAGAACCTCCAAGAGGTGTTAAATAAACCTCTTTTCTTCATAAAATACCCAGACTTGATTATTTAATTACACCAATGAAAAATGAACTAATACAATGTGTTTACTGGCAACTTGTATCTCTTCTTTGGAGAAATTGTTCCGATCCTTTGCCACACCCCCTTTATTTGTAAGGATAGTTTATTTTGTACACTTTGAGGGAGCAGTGGCCTGACCAGTAACCAGAGTACTGCCTATCTCTTACGTGTATTGTCTTTTTATCATTTCAAGAATTCTTTGTATATTCTGGATAATAGACCCTTATCTATTATCTAGTCAAAGAACTACACCATCCTAAAAACATCCTCTGTACTTACTTGCTCACCCTGGTACCAACCACCTGTTGAAGGAAAATGTCTCTAGAGACTAAGATGATGAAGCTTTACCCACAAGCCTTCTGCTTATCTAGCATCTTGTGTACAGTTCTGCAGTTCAGCAGGTGTCTGTAGAAAACTAGTCACACAGTGGAGTCCCTGGTTTCTGGTAGGCCTGTTATTTCCTTTTCTTCAGCACAGCAGCAACAGGGTCCAGAGTCCTCACGTGTGGTGGGATCAGAATCAGCAAGTGTGTTTGAAGGCTCCTTTGTAGCCTTCCTGCTATATCCTATTATCACAGGTTGTCAATGCCTTGGTATCCCATCAAATTCCCTCTTATCTTACCTCAAGATATATATCCATTACTTTTCTATATGAATTTCAAAGACTATTTACCCAGTTTCCAAAACTGTTGAGATTTTTTTCTTGGAAAATAAAGTTTGGGAGTGAAATGTCCCCCAAAATCCATGTGTTCAAGCCTGTAATGCTGTTGGGAGGTGAAAGGAAATTAAGTCACTGAGGGCAAGCCCTTAAAGGGGCTAGTGGAAACCCTGGTCTCTTTTTCTTTCTAGTCACCAAAAGGTGATTTCTCCGTGTTCCTGCGGCTTCACAGTGAGGTACTGTGCTGACATAGGCACACACACAAAAAACGCAACGAGCTCAGGAAACCACAACCTCCTAAGATCTTTGAAAACATATGCCAAGACCAACTTTCTAAGTTTATTATGTCTGATCATTTTGCCAAAGTGATGGAAAGTTAGCACACATTTATATTGCAGCAACTTAAAATTTGCATGTTATTTATGAACATGGTACACCTGTCCACTGGGTGGAATTCTCTTTGACTTTTCAACTCTTTGTAGTTTTCTCCACAAAAGAACTATATTCTTTACCAAATTTTTGTTTTTAGACAGGGTCTCCCCATAGCCCCAGCTGTCCTGGAACTTCACTTTGTAGACCAGGCTGGCCTTGAACTCACAGAGCTCCACCAGCCTGTCTTCTGAGTGCTGGGATTACAGGCAAGCACCACCACACCCAGCTCCAAATTTGATATTAACTAGCTAATAATTTAGAGTATTTTTCATCTTTAAACACTTTTTTTAGTTTTTTTCCTTTTTCTTTGGTATTTTTGAGACAGGGTCTCCCTTTTAGTACCAGCTGGCCTGGAGCTGGCTCTGTAGACCAGGCTGGCCTTGAACTCAGAGATCCGTCTACCTTTACCTCCTGAGTGCTAAGATTAAAGGTGCGAGCCACTTTGTGAGTTCAAGCCCAGCCTGGTCTACAGAGTGAGTTCCAGGACAGCTGGGGCTACAGAGAGACCCTGTCTTGAAAAAGACCAAAAAAAGGGGCTGGAGAGATGGCCTAGCGGTTAAGAGCGCCGACCGCTCTTACAGAGGACCTGGGTTCGATCCCCAGCACCCACATGGCGGCCGAGAGCCGTCTGAAACTCCAATTCCAGGAGAACTCCAGTTCCAGGGGAATCCGAGACCCTCTTCTGACCTCTGCAGCATTGCACGACACCGGTGCACAGACTTGCATGCAGACAGTACATTCATACACATACGGAAATAAATAAAATAAAAAAAAAATTTTTTAAAAGACCAAAAAAAAAAAAAAAAAGGTGCGAGCCACCATGCTCAGCTAAAACTTTTCAAAATAGGTAATTAACAGCTTAAACTTTTCCCACCTGTTTTCCCTGTTACCGTTTCCTTCTGTTACCAAGTTTTCTTTAATATGGTTATCACACACACACCTGCAAAAATTAATTCTACTGTCACTTTCTCTGGTTCTTTGCCCCTTTCACCCAGCTGGTGGCAACGTCTCCAAAGCAAGCAGCTGTGGAAAGATACACACCACATGTGCCAGAGGACAAGCCCTCCTCCTGACCAATGACAAGGCTTCCATTCTTTTGTCTTTTTGAGACAGGGTCTCCCTGTAGCCCTAGCTGGCCTGGAACTCATATGCTTTTATTTTTCCACATAAATTTATATTTTTTTAACAAATCTAGACCCGTGTTCCCGCCCATTCCCCCACCCCGCAAGAGCTCATGCATTCTGTCAAATATGCTTTTCATCATATGCTTTTATAAGGTTAAAAAAATACTTGTCCTGGGGGCTGAAGAGATGGCTCAGAAGTGAAGAGCACTGGCTGCTCATGCAGAGAACTCAGGTTCAGTTCCCAGGACCCACATGGTGGCTGGCACCCATCCTTAACTCTAGTTCTAGGGGATTTAACGCCCTCTTCTGGCCTCTATGAGCACTGCATGCACGTGGTGCACTTACATACATGCAAGCAAAAACACTAATACACATAAAAATTTAATGTATGGGGCTGGAGAAATAGCCTAGCAGTTAAGAGCGCTGACCACTCTTGCAGAGGACCTGGGTTCGATCCCCAGCACCCACATGGTGGCTGAGAACCGTCTTTGACTCCAGTCCCAGGGGAATCCGATGCCCTCTTCTGACCTCCATGGCATTGCACGACACAGGTGCACAGACCTACATGCAGACAGTACATTCATACACATAAAATAAAATAAAATAAATAAAATAAAATGTAAAAAAACACTAGTCCTAATTCACCAATATTTTTTTTTTTTTTTGGTCTTTTTGAAATAGGGTTTTCCTGTGGTCCCAGGTGCACTATGTAGACCAAGCTGGCCTTGAACTCAAAGATCCACTTGCCTCTGCCTCCCAAGTACGGGTATTAAAGGCATGTGCCATTATGCCCGGCAAGAATATTAAAGTTTTACTAAATTATTTTCTGTATCAATTATTGACTTGATCATAGGGTTTAATTTTCCCTTTTATTTAAAATTATGCTGAGCCGGGTGTGGTGGTGCACGCCTTTAATCCCAGCACTCGGGAGGCAGAGGCAGGCGGATCTCTGTGAGTTCAAGGCCAGCCTGGTCTACAGCGTGAGCTCCATACCGGCAAGGGAGATCCTGTCTCAAAAATACCAGAAAAAAAAAAATGCTGAATCGCACATTCATATTAGAAAAGTAGTCTCAAAACATTTTTATTCCAAGTTTATTTTCATGAAAGAGAAAAGAATCAATTTTGATAGTGAAAATATATTTATTTTTTTAATACAGTAGCTGCCAGCAATATACTGGTACTGATGTTCCAGAGAGAAGAAAACACAAGCATTCTATAATAATGAGCTTTCGGGCCTAACCATGAAATTCTATTAAAAAACAAATACTCCAATTCAGCTCAACATTATGGCGTGGGACTTTAATTTTTTTCATGATAAAAATATAATTTCAGTTGTCCCAATCTTGATAACTGTAAAGATGACATTTTAAGAGGTTACTGAAAGCTCCAATAACGCCTGCCCCCTCCTCTTTCAACTGTTATTACTAATGTAAGAAATTGGTCAATTACCTTGATGACATGTATATCAAAATATCCATGAAAAATATAAACGTTTCCTCCTTTATACTTTGTAGACATTACCTAAGTGAGTTTTTTAAATACACAGAAATAAATGCTATCTACATGCAACTCTGAAGAGATTCCTAACTCAGCAGACATATGAATGCCTAAATTCTAGAGCTGATCCACCTAGCTTAAAAATCAGCATCACACTCTCTTTAATTGTATGCAAATCGCTCAAGGGTTTAGAGCTGTAAAAGCTAATGTTACTGAGAAATAAAATCTTATCTGCATTTCTTTGAAAATCTGTTATCTACATAAAAAGACAGTTATATTAACTAGAACAGTAAGGACTCTCCCAGTATCCTTGGAAAACAGTGAGACTCTCCATTTAGAATCCAGTCTCCTCAATGAAGCATAACAAGAGGTGGTTGAAGGCAGGAAGAATGATTCACTAGTGCAGACATGAGATCAGATGATTTCCGGATGTCAACTCATACACCACTTCAACTGGATGGGAACTTTTATATTTCAAGCAAGATTTTAAGCCATGATCTTTCCACAGAGAGGTGGGGTCTTGCTATAAGAACTTCCTTTTCACAGCTTCAGCCCATCTGCCAATCTCAAGCTCATTTGATCAACTTCCTTAAAAGAAAACTAAAATGTGTCTTTCTACGGAGAATAATTCTGCTTTTGTCAAAACCATGGACACCCAGAGACAGCCAAGTGCAACCCAACCCCTAGCAAAGAAGCAATGGAAAACGGACACCCCAAGTGTGGGCATCTCAGAGTTCCCGCATGGCTCTCCACCGCTCTCCACGTGTCCATGGGCCCTCCCACTCAGTGTCTCAGCTACTTGCCAAAAGAACAGGTGTGCTGTCTCTGGAGTCTTCCTCATGCTTTGAGTTATGAGGCAAGATGCAATCTCACCCAAGGACAAGCTGCCACTATTTAAGGCTGAGTCACTTCCACACATCAAAGCCACGAGGTGTCATTTCTCAATGGAGAAGGAATAGTGTTTTTCTGGAACCAGATACATCACTATCCAGGGTTGACAGTGATGGCTGTCACACCTCTGACCCATAATGAAGTCCTATGAAAGCTAGCTAGGGCCATGGGCATAATATGAAGCTTTTCTTATCGTTCCATACTAAGCTAATTATGGGTAAGTTTAAAAAGACAGCCGATTACAAAAGTCAGAATGTTTCCATAAAGCCAGAGCTTATTAAATGTTAGCATATCAAAGGAGGGAAAACATTGTCACCTTAAAGTAATATACCCTGGGGAAGGGAGCCTATGAGAGAGGAATAGCAGTCCTTGAACAAGTTAGGTATAAAAATTACCCCAAAATGTAGCATACTCAAGCCCAATCTTCAGAACACTACTCAGAATATCCATTTGGAGGTATGAATACTTTTACTAAATCTGTTCTCCTTTGGTCAAGAAAATAATTTCCAGTTTAGGACTTCGGTTTAAAAATGAGAAAACAAACCAGATATAGTGGCACAGGCTTGGAAATTTCAGCACTGAGGAGACAGATGGGGAGACTGCCCCAAGTCTGAGGCCAGCCTGGTCTACAGAGCAAGCGCCAAGCTAGCCAGGGCTATAAGATGAGCTCATGTCTCAAGAAAACAAAGGAAAAACAAACAAACAAACAAAAACCAAGAAAACATATAGAGTATTATTCTTCAACGTGGCTACAGAAAAATTAATTCAAGGAAGCATGATCGTTAAGATGAGTCAAAACTGTGGTAAACACACTGTGACAATTCAATGTCGTCCCAAAAAAGCAAGGTCTTCTCTGCAGTTCAATGCAGACGGAGGTGGAATGAGTCGGGCATGAACTATGCTTTAGGGTGCTTAATATGGGATGGATGACACATTGCTCAGATCACCCCACAGAATATGCTTCAGAAACAAAGTGTGCTTGATGTTTCAGTAAGCTCATTCTACATTCCTTGAGTTAATTTCTACAGTGGTTTTTACATTACTAGTCACTGGACTGCTACAGCTGAATATCAGTTTAAGGTAGTGTTGCTCAAAGATCTGTGGTTACCTTGAAAGGAGCTTTCGTGCCAGGTGTGGTGGCACTCGCATTTAATCCCAGCACTCAGGAGGCAGAGGCAGAGGCAGGCAGATCTCTGTGAGTTCAAGGCCAGCCTGGTCTACAGAGCAAGTTCCAGGCCAGCTGGGGCTACAAGGAGACTCTGTCTAAAAAAATAATAATAATTAAAAAAATATTTTTTTTACACTGAAGGCAGGGCTGGGTCAGAGGGCTTGCCTGGTGTTTACAAGGCCCAAGATTCCATCACAAACACCAGCGGAATAAGTAAGTGAGTGAAGAAAAAGAAAAGGATTCAGGAAGAAGAGGGGGAGGGAAAGGAAAGGAAGAAAAAATAAAATTAAAATGAAGGCAGCGATAAAGTTCCAAATGGTACTGAGCAAACACACAGGAGACAACGTAGAGAAGTCGCTTCCATCAGTGTCTCTCAGAAGGGTTAACCATTAGTGAGACTGCCATCCTGTCCCTCACTTTAAACTTTTAGTTTCTGTGTTGTGTCAGATGATACACTTTATACAAAGGACACGATTTTAGGTGAAATGAAATCTATCTACCAAGAAACCTTGAAGTCTGTAGCTACTCTCTGCAGAAGGCTCTCTTCTCCATGGCAACACCCTTCAGCACATGTCCAGGACAGGCTAAGTTCAAACAGAGTATTTCTAATACAGTAGCAGTTCTTCCATATACTCTTACTAAATATTACAAAATTCTCCCAAAATACATAAATATTCCTTGTACCATGCATTACGCACCAGTTTGGGGTCAACTGATGTCATGGCTACTAGTTTAATGGTTAATCATTGCACCTCAAAGTCCTGCCATCTGCACACAGTGATGGAGACGGTGGTAAGGGCTCCACGTGAAGAGCTTGTGGCGAAGGCCTCCAAATCAGGAGAGGAGACTGGGAGGGGAGGTGGGCTGGGTGGGTGAAAGGATTTTAGAATAATACTGCTTAAGAGTGTATATTTGAAGATTACCTACTATAACTTGTCTAGCCTCAATCCTAATGCATGTTCATGCAAAATACACTTCTACTTTAGAGGAGGCAGAGCAGTCTGTTAGGAAAGCATATTCTTAGGGGAAATCTGAAGGTATTTCTCTTCAAAGTGCTGTTTACTTGGTAAGTCTCTTGGCGACATCACTGTATGCAATTTCCACTTCCTTGTCACTGGGACAGGTGTTTGTGAACTCATCCCTACTGTAGGCATTAGTCAGATATCTCCAGATGCCAGTCATGCCTTTTGGAATATCAAAGTTGCGGTATTTTTTGGCCACCACCTAAAATATAAAGATAAAAAGTTACACTTATCTTCCATGTCTCACACATTTGACACATATCTGATTCAAGAGCAAATTAATTCTGTGACTCTTGAACAGCTTCTAGAGGCTGGAGCTCTTCCAGGGGACCCTAGTTCCCAGCACCCGCATTAGGCAGCTATGCTGTCTGTAATTCCAATTCTATTTAGAGGATCCTTCTGGCCTCCAAGGTTACATGTGTGTGCACACATTTTGAAAAGAACAGCTTTTATTTGAAAGGAAGCCTGTCACCATCTTTCTAACTACAGTTTTACATAATGACTAGACTGAAAGCTGCACTGTGACTTCAAAATGTGACAGTGACTAAACACACCTCCCCTGGACATCACGAGATGACTAAGTGCAGTCACTGGATAAATACTTTTTTAAAAAATATTTTTTGTCGGGTGTGGTGTGGTGGTGCACGCCTTTAATCCTAGCACTCAGGAGGCAGAGGCAGGCAGATCTTTGTGAGTTCAAGGCCAGCCTGATCTACAGAGTGAGTTCCAGGACAGCTGGGACNCCCCTGCGGCTGGGAAGCAGAACAGAGGCTGAGTTAGACCATCTTCTGTTGCTAGTACCCAAGGCTGGGTGATATATAAAGAAAAGAGATTTTTTTTTTTATGCTGGGCATGGTGGCGCATGCCTTTAATTTTAGCACTTGGGAGGCAGAGGCAGGCAGATCTTTGTGAGTTCAAGGCCAGCCTGATCTACAGAGTGAGTTCCAGGACAGCTGGGACTACAGGGAGACCCTGTCTTGAAAAGACCAAAAAAAATAAAAATAAAAAAATAAAAATTTTATAGCCGGGTGTGGTGGTGCACGCCTTTAATCCTAGCACTTGGGAGGCAGAGGCAGGCGGATCTTTGTGAGTTCAAGGCCATCCTGGTCTAACAGAGTGAGTTCCAGGACAGCTGGGGCTACAGGAAAACCCTGTCTCAAAAAAGACCAAAAAAAAAATTTTTTTATTTATGTGTATGAGTGCTGTGCCTGCATGTAAGTGTGTCCCTATTGGGCAATACCCACAGAGGTCAGAATACGGTGTTGGATCCCCTAAAACTGGAGTCACGGATGATTGTTAGCAGCTATGTAGGTTCTAGAAACCAAACCCAGGTCCTCTGTAAGAGCAGCTAGTGCTCTTAGCTGCTGAGCCATCTCTCCAGCCCCAGGATAAATGCCTTTTAAAATAGCCATTTTTCTTCTTCCTTTTTTAGTTTGGGCTTGCTTTGGTGGTATCAAGTCTTATGTAACCCAGGCTAGCCTTCAACTCCTGATCTTCCTACTTCCATCTCCCAAATGCTGGGATTGCATACCAGCTTCTAAATTTCCATTTGTGTCTTGATATTTATTGTACAATTAATGCTTTTTTGTTGTTGTTCTTGAGACAGGGTCTCCCTGTAGCCCCAGCTGGCCTGGAACTCACTCTGTAGACCAAGCTGGCCTTGAACTCAAAGAGATCACCTGCCTCTGCCTCCCAAGTGCTGGGATTAAAGGTGTGCACCATCACACCCAGCTCAATACTTATTATCGTTGTATTTAGCATAGTGTCTCACATAATAAATACGTGGTATTTCTGGCCTTGAATTTCTAGCCAAGTAGGTGATCACCAAACAGAACTCAACATAAGTCTAGAGTTACCTTTTACGTCTTTGAGTTTTTATTTGGTCGGGGGGTGGGGGGGGATAGATCTCAAGTCTCACCCCCCCCCCCCCCCCCACACACACACCAGAGACTGGGTCTCATGTCAACCACCCTGCCCTTGAGCCCTGATCCTCCTGCCTCCACCTCTGCTTCCTGAGTGCTAGGATTACAGGCATGTGCCACCACACCTGTCATGTCTGAATCTTAAACCTGATTTTCTATTTAATGAATCCAGGGGTATATGGGCTATGCCTAAATAGCATTAAATTACTTCTGGCAAGGCTGGGAGTAGAGACCTGCTCTCTTGGTGCACACAGCACTGTTCGGTGGCAGCCATGCTTCTTCCAGCAGCCCTACCTTGACAATGTGCAGCTTGGGCAGCAGGTTACAATCTGCTAATGTCATTTCATTGCCATCCAGAAATTTGCGTGTGGAAAACTTGATGTCCTCCATACTGTTTTCATCAATTTCATCAGGAAGTGGAGAATTGAGATACTCATCCAGTTTCTGTAGTGTCTTCAAGAGCCCCCTCTCCAGTGCTGAAAACAGATGGGACCATGTCAGAGAGAAAGTCCGCCCTGGAGCAGAAGCATGGTCCATTGCTCCAATGTTTACTCCCACACTTGTCTACAGAGAACAAGACCGAAGGCTCCTGCTCACCTAGAGCTTGCTTACATGGTTGTCCAGATAAATACATAAACAAGACTTTCAAAGAGTGGTGTCTAAAATTCTGCCGACCAACAATGTTCCTCACATACAAATATATGGCCCAACACAGTTGATGTTTAAACTTAAAAATAGATGGGACAAGCAAGTTGAGTAATTCAAATCCAGGGAGAAATTCATGCCAATAGAGAGATCACAATCCTGATTCACTGAAAATATTTAGATTTATCACAAGGAAATATGTTTAGAGGCACCAATGCCTCTACAACAATCTAAGCAGAATGCCTGGGGTCTTGCCCTGTCTCATAACACAGGAGAGATCAAAAATACCACCACTGTGCATGAAAGCATAACTAGAGAGTCACATAACTAGAAATGGGAGCCTCCTTACCACCCAGACAGTCAGATACCATGACTGTCATGATGCAGAAAGAAGTGGAGCTGGGTGTGGTGGCAATGGCTTTAATCCTTGGAATTAAATGACTAATCCTTTAATTAACTTGGGAGGCAGAGGCAGGCGGATCTCTGTGAGTTCAAGGCTAGACTGGTCTACAGAGTGAGCTCCAGACCTTGTCTCGAAAAGACCAAAAAAAAAAAAAAGTTCTAAAGTTAGCCAGCACAAAGGAATTTTCAGTTAAGAGAAGAAAATGTCGAGATGTAACCACTAGGGGGCAGCAGCACATCATCAGACAGTGTCAGCAGGGCAGTGATTTTCCAAGGACTCATGCTGGCATAGAGCTAAGATGGTGGCGCACGCCTTTAATCCTAGCACTTGGGAGGCAGAGGCAGGCAGATCTTTGTGAGTTCAAGGCCAGCCTGGTCTACAGAGTGAGTTCCAGGTCAGCTGGGGCTACAGGGAGACCCTGTCTCGAAAAGACCAAAAAACAAACAAACAAAAAAACTCAAAAGCAAAGTACATCATAGTATACAGCTTAAAATTAACCATGAAGCCGGCATGGTGGCGGGCACCTTTAATCCAGCACTTGGGAGGCAGAGGCAGGTGGATCTTTGTGAGTTCAAGGCCAGCCTGGTCTACACAGTGAGCTCCAGGACAGCTGGGACTAAAGGGAGACCCTGTCAATCTTTTCCTGGCCTATAGAAAAAGAGCAAAATTTAAAATACAAAAATACTGATACACATGGGTGAGAAGAGGAGGGAAATGACATTTGGGACATCAGTAGATAATATAAACTAGCACAGACTTCTGGAGAATAATCTGGCAAAATTAAAGTCATAAAAATGCATAAACTGGGGGCTGGAGAGATAGCCTAGTGGTTCGGGAGCGCCGACTGCTCTTGCAGAGGACCTGGGTTCGATCCCCAGCACCCACGTGGCAGCTGAAGACCGTCTGTGGCTCCAGTTCCAGGAGAGCTCCAGTTCCGGAGAGGTCCGGGACCCTCTTCTGACCTCCACGGCGTTGCACGACACGGGTGCACGGACCTCGTGCAGACAGTGCATTCATACACATACAAAAAATAAATAAATAAATAAATAAATTTAAAAAAATGCTTATGCACTTACTGGCCAGTTGTGCTTAATGCATTAAGCACAACTGGCCAGCCATGTTGTCTCACACGTAAAATCCATACACAGAAGGGCTTGAGCTACACAGTGCGACCCCTGTCTCAAAAGGAAAACAGAAAATAATAAACCTTCTGACTTATTTGGGACCTGTACAGCAACATACATTTATACAAATGTCTGCAGAAGATTGTGTAATGTACTTCCTGTCAACTTAGATCTGTTGCCATAATTAAATATTGAAACTATATCAAAATTATTCCTCAATCTTAAGAGCCAGAGTTCAGGGAAGACAAGAGAAAACATTGTTTTCTGGATATGCCAGGACCACTGCACTCAAACTCAGCACAGTGATGGCTGCCTGCAATCCTGTCAACATTCCAGCATGAAGAGAGGAGGGGCTCACAGATCCTCCACCCTAACTGAAGAACTACAGACAATGATGGACTCTGGAGAAGGGAGAATCAGTTTTAAGGGTGTGGCACTTTAGGTCGACCATGCTCCTATGGATGGATGATGGCGCCACACTCAAGAGATGGACAATTTATGGACAGCATAAATTGGACTCAGTGGGTTATATTATTTAAGGGAGGGAGCAAAAGCTCGGCATGGTGGCACACACCTTTAATTTCAGCAGAGACAGCCAGATCTCTATGAGTTCAAGGATAGCCTGGTCTATACAGTGAGCTCCTGGCCAACTGGGACTATAGGAAAACCCTGTTTCAAAAAGACCAAAAAAAAGGGCTAGAGAGATGGCCTAGCAGTTAAGAGTGCCGACTGCTCTTGCAGAGGACCTGGGTTTGATCCCCAGCACCCACATAGCGGCTGAAAACCGTCTTTGACTCCAGTTCCAGGGGAATCCGACGCCCTCTTCTGACCCCCACAGCATTGCACAACACGGGTGCACAGACCTACATGCAGACAGTACATTCATACACATAAAATTTTAAAAAAAATTTAAAAAAAGACCAAAAAGGGGGGGGGGCAAAGTTGGGGGTGGGTAGGGAGTTGAGGGGTGGATGTGGGAGAAGTTATAGGGGGAATAGGAGGAAATATGATCAAAATACACCATATGCTAAAATACATTGTATGAAATTTGCAAAATTTCTATTAAAAAGGGGAAAATACAACTTTTCCTTTTCCAATAACCATGTGCCACTCTATTACTTCCATGACAGCACTCAGGAGGCAGAGGCAGGCGGATCTCTGTGAGTTCAAGGCCAGCCTGGTCTAGTGAGTTCCAGGACAGCTGGGGCTACAGGGAGACCCTGTCTCAAACACACACACACACACACACACACACACACCAACAAACAACTCTGAGCTAGGGAATAGCTCAACGGTAGACCCTTGTTTAGTATGTAAGCATCTCCAGCAAAACAAAAATCCACAGCACAATTCACAGTGAAGACAATAAAAACTATTCTATAATCAATCATGAGCACTTAACACAGATGAAACAAAAATTTAATACTACTTCTAGTTTTAATAAAGGCAAACCTCACACAATTTTTAAGGCATGTCTGCACACGAACGTGCACATATGTCTGGGGAGGATATTGGTGTTCTTTATCATGCACTCTCTCATGGGGTCTGACTCAGCCTGGTTAGACAAGCCCCAGTAATCCTGCCCACGCAACATTGGGGTCAAACGTGCATACAACCAAGACTGGCTTTTTATGTGGTTGTTAGGATTTAAATTCAGTTTCTAATGCTTACACAGCAAACACTCACCCACTAAGCCATCTCCCTAGCTCTCCTTATACAATTTCAAAAGCTAGATTATATATCAACAGAAAAAGAGGGATTTAAAAAGAGCATTTAAAGATAATATACAATGTTGTTTCATAGTTACAAGGATGAATTACTATTATTGCACTGACTGCTGCTGCAGAGGACCCAGGTTTGATTCAAAGCACCTACATGGCCCCTAACAACCATCCGTAACCCTACTTCCAGGGGATCTGATGGCCTCTTCCTCCATGGGCACTGAATGCAATGCACGTGGTACACTTACATACATGCAGGCATTGCATGACACAGCTACATTTATACAATGAGGTAAACTATTCATGCACATAAAATAAAAGAGGAATCTGGGCATGGTGACTCATGCTTATATTCCCAACATATGGAAGGTGGAGGATAGAGGATCAGGAGTTTAAGTAAGGCCAGCCTGGGCTATATGGGCTCTTTCTGTTTCTCTCTGCCTCTCTCTCTCTCTCTCTCTCTCTCTCTCTCTCTCTCTCTCTCTCTCTCTCNATATAATTTTTTTAAATGAGGCTAGAGAGATGGCTCAGCAGTTAAGAGCACTGGCTGCTTTTTGCAGAGAACCTGGGTTCAGTTTCCAGCACCCACATGGTGGCTAACAACCATCTGTAACTAAAGAGGATCTGCCACCCTTTTCTGGCCTCCATGGGCATTGCATGCACATAGTAAGGAGGCAAAACACTCACACACATAAATAATAAAAATTAAAATTAAAAATTAAAAATACATTTTTATATTTTTAATTTATTATTTTTTTATGTGTGTTTAACCCAGTTCCAGGGGAATCCAACACCCTTTTCTGACCTCTGCAGCATTGTGCACAAACCTACATGCAGCCCCCAAATTTTTACTTTTTTTTTTTTTTTTTTTTCTTTTTGAGACAGGGTCTCCCTATAGCCCCAGCTGTCCTGGAACTCACTCTGTAGACCAGGCTGGCCTTGAACTCACAAAGATCCTCCTGCCTCTGCCTCCCAAGTGCTAGGATTAAAGGCGTGTGCCACCACACCCAGCCAAATTTTTACATTTTTTTTTTATTAATTTTATTTATTTCTGTATGTGTATGAATGTACTGTCTGCATGCAAGTTTGTGCACCCGTGTTGTGCAATGCCGCGGAGGTCAGAAGAGGGTGTCGGATTCCCCTGGAACTGGAGTTCTCCTGGAATTGGAGTTTCAGACGGCTCTCGGCTGCCATGTGGGTGCTGGGGATCGAACCCGGGTCCTCTGCAAGAGCGTCGGCGCTCCTAACCACTAGGCCATCTCTCCAGCCCCAAAATTTTTACATTTTTAAGTGGGGATTTGGATATTATATAATATATGCCTCAGAGCATACAATGTCAGGTTGAAGTAATAGTAACTTACTTTATTTATCTCAAGAATAATATAATGGGGCTGGAGAGATGGCTCAGTGGTTAAAAGCACCGACTGCTCTTGCAGAGGAGCTGGGTTTGAGTCCTAGCACCCACATGGCAGCTAAGAACCATCTCTATTGCCAGGCGTGGTGGTGCACACCTTTAATCCCAGCACTCAGGAGGCAGAGGCAGGCAGATCTCTGTGAGTTCAAGGCCAGCCTGGTCTACAGAGCCAGTTCCAGGACAACTGGGACTAAAGGGGAAACCCT
The DNA here is from genome assembly GCA_009823505.1 of Rhizomys pruinosus. Taxonomy (NCBI): domain Eukaryota; kingdom Metazoa; phylum Chordata; class Mammalia; order Rodentia; family Spalacidae; genus Rhizomys; species Rhizomys pruinosus. The sequence continues at coordinate 781,274 of VZQC01012462.1, read as the reverse complement.
GTCTCAAAAATACAAAAGAGGGGCTGGAGAGATGGCTCAGCGGTTAAGAGCACCGACTGCTCTTGCTAAGGACCAGGGTTCAACTCCCAGCACCCACATGGTGGCTAAGAACCGTCTTTAACTCCAGTTCTAGGGGAACCCAGCCCTCTTCTGACCTCCATGGCACTGCACGACACGGGTGCACCAACCTACATGCAGACAGTACACCCATACACAAAAAAATAAATTTTAAAAAATAAAAATATTAAAAAATACAAAAGAACAATATAAATGGGGCTGGAGAGATGGCTCAGCAACTAAGAGTCAGTGATTGCTCTTTCAAAGAACCCGGGTTCAATTCCCAGCACCCATATAGTAGCTAACAACTGTCTGTAACTCCAGTTCCAGAGGATCTAATGGCCTCTTCTGACCTCTGTGGGCACTGCACAACATGAGTGCACTTACGTACATGTGGACAATACACTGATACACAGAAAATTAAAAGAATAAAACATTTTAAAACAATATAAATAATTATAATAGGGCCAGGAAGATAGCTCAGCAGGTAAGGGTGCTTGCTACCAAACTAGTGGTCTAGGTTTAACCCCTGGAACCCATACAGTGGAAAGAACCAACTCTCAAGTTGGTTTCCATGCACAGCACATGTATACACATACATGTTAATAAATGTGTATACATGGCCGGGCATGGTGGCACACCCCTTTAATCCCAGTATTGGGGAGGCAGAGGCAGGTGGATCTCTGTGAGTTCAAGGCCAGCCTGGTCTACAACTGAATTCTAGGCCAGATGGGGCTACAGGGAGACCCTGTCTCAAAAACACCAAAATGATAGATAGATAGATAGATAGATAGATAGATAGACAGACAGACAGACAGACAAATTAGTGCATATACATGCAAACACCCCAACAGGTGAATTAGAAAATCTGGTAAATTTCCTAAGTTAATGATACCACAGAACTGATAAAAACAGAACCAGGACAGGTCATCCTGATCTTCCCCTATGGAAGGATTACCTACTCCTCTCTCAATGCTTAAAACATTATACAAACTTACTCCCAGTCAACTTGGACCCGTTACCAAAAGAATTACCCATCTATCAATCATTTGCCTCTATTTTACTCATTAAATCTTATTTGTTAACTTTGTACCACAATCTATTTATTTTAGTTTATTTTTTGGTCTTTTTGAGACAGGGTCTTCCTTTAGTCACAGCTGGCCTGGAGCTCACTATGGTAGACCAGGCTGGCCTTGAATTCATAGAAATCCACCTGTCTCCCAAGTGCTGGGATTAAAGGCATGCGCCATGACACCCAGCTTGTACCACAATCTAACCACTGACTTTCCCTAGCCCAATGATATAGAATTAAGGCATCTAAATTCTTATTTCTTAGAATTCTTATTCTCATTTCTTAGAATGGATTCCTAAAGTTTTTTGAATTATTCAAATTGGGCCTGGAGAGATGGCCCAGTGGTTAAGAGCACTGGCTGCTCTTGCAGAGGACCCAGATTCAATTCCCAGAACCCACATGGCAGCTAACAACTCCAGTTTCATGGGATCCAACACCCTCTTCTGACCTCTGCAGGCATTGCACAACACGGTGCACTTAGATACATGTAGGTAATATACTCATAAAATAATGAATAAAGGGCTGGAGAGATGGCCTAGCGGTTAAGAGCACCGATGCTCTTGCAGAGGACCCGGGTTCGATCCCCAGCACCCACATGGCGGCTAAGAACCGTCTGTAACTCCAATTCCAGGAGAACTCCAGTTCCAGGGGAATCCGACACCCTCTTCTGACCTCCGTGGCATTGCACGACACGGGTGCACAGACCTGCATGCAGACAATACATTCATACACATACAAAAAAATAAATAATTAAAAAAAATGAATAAAGTATTTTTAAAATTATTCAAATATACTGGGGATTTTGTAGATATTTTGCTGATAAAAGTAACAGACTTGTTGACTCTGATTTACTCTGTGAAAGTGAGAACCCATCTCTGTGTACATTGGCACTACGTGAGTGTGTGAGGGAAGGAGGTAGTTCCTCTGTTTTCTTTTGTTTTTTTTAATTTTTTTTTTATTAATTTTATTTATTTCTGTATGTGTATGAATGTACTGTCTGCATGCAAGTCTGTGCACCCGTGTCATGCAATGCCACGGAGGTCAGAAGAGGGTGTCGGATTCCTCTGGAACTGGAGTTCTCCTGGAATTGGAGTTTCAGACGGTTCTCGGCTGCCATGTGGGTGCTGGGGATCGAACCCGGGTCCTCTGCAAGAGCGGTCAGCGCTCTTAACCGCTAGGCCATCTCTCCAGCCCAGTTCCTCTGTTTTCTGAGCTTATTATTAGTTGCACTAAACAGAGGGATGAGAGGTTGTGACAGACAGCACACAAGGGATATGCACTCAGCTCAAACATGATTTGGAATATTGTTCCAGAGTTTTGGGGCAGTAACAGGTCCCTGTGTTCCTTAGCAACTAGAATTCTTATTTATAATAGGTAATCAAATATAAAGCCTTTTATGTTCTACACTGTGTAATCCACTATGTCCTTCTTCTTTAAAGCCAGTAGGCGTAGGTGCCCAATTAAGGCAAAAAACTACTCTGACAGGAAGAAAATAGAAGGCAAAGTTATATTTAAGTGACTCACTTTCTCTTCCCTAATCCTCATCCCTCAAAGCAAAAAAAACACAAAAAACAAAAAATGACCCCCAAACCTCATTTTATTCTCTTCTCCCCATCAGAAGAAACCCAACCAACTCCTCAAGCCTCAAAAACCACACAGAGAAATACAAACATTATATTTGTGAGGACCTGGGTATAAAAGCTAGCTTTATGTAAATAGGCAGCCTGCAAGAGTACGGGGCAAAAAACACGCCATCATTAGAAGAAGGGCTCCAAGGTAACCGTCCGCTTAGGCTGTAGACTGCTAAGACAGGAATAGCAGTCAAGAAAAAAAGCCCAGTTACTAAAAGAAAATTGCTTCCAAACCAAAGTAACTACTGGAACATATTATAAAAATAGTTCTAAGCCAGGCCCAGACACTAAAATTTTCCCCTCTTTACCTTTACTATAGAAAAACATTGCCGGACGTTGTGGTGCACGCCTTTAACCCTAGTACTCAGGAGGTGGAGGCAGAGGCAGGCAGATCTTTGTGAGTTGAAGGCCAGCCTGGTCTACAGAGTGAGTTCCAGGACACTTGGGGCTACAGGGAGACCCTGTCTCGAAAAGACCCAAAAAAAAAAAAAAAAAAAAGAAAAAGAAAAAAAAAAAAAAGAAAGAAAAACGTTTCACGCAGTGAATATTATTCCAGAACCAAGAGCAAAGAGACAGTGAAATATTAAATCATAAAATGCTGTAATTTTAAAATGTAATAGAAAGTAAAATAGCTTGGAAATCTGCCTACTAAAGAACATTAGGAAGTTAGCCAATGTTTTGCTTTTTTTTTTTCATATGTGTATGAATGTCTTGCTGCATGGAGGTTGGTGCACCCATTTTCGTGCAATGCCCAGGAGGCAGAAGAGGTAGTCGGATTCCCCTGGAACTGGACGGAGATTTTTTTAAAGACGTTTTTCAGCCGCCATGTGGGTGCTGGGGATCAAAACCCTGGTCCTCTGCACGAGCAGTCGGACCTCTTACACGCTAGGCTATCTCTCCAGCCCCAATGTTTTGCTTTTAAAAAAAGGTATTTTTGTCCTGTTTAATCAGCACTGATAACTTCCCCCTAGGTCTCCTTGCCTACTGGCTGCCAGAAGCCTTCAGAACCCACCCAAGCTACCAAACCACCTAAAGCCATGATGGACTCAAATATTTTTAGAAACTGGGGGTGGAGGGTGGGGTTGGTTACTCTTCTTTTTTTTTTTTTTTTTTTTAATGTTTTATCCATGTACGTCTGCATGCAGGTCTGTGCACCCGTGTCGTGCAATGCCGCGGAGGTCAGAAGAGGGTCTTGGATTCCCCTGGAGCTGGAGTTCTCCTGGAATTGGAGTTTCAGACGGCTCTCGGCCGCCATGTGGGTGCTGGGGATCGAACCCGGGTCCTCTGTAAGAGCGGTCGGCGCTCTTAACCGCTAGGCCATCTCTCCAGCCCCGGGGTTGGTTACTATTCTAACTTTATGGGTTTGGGGTTTTGATTCAGTTTCTTAAAAATATTTTATTTATTTTTATTTTATGTATATGAGTATATTGCTTACATGTGTGTAAGTGTACCCGGGTCGTTCAATGCCCAAGGAGTCAGAAGAGGGCATTGGATTCCCCTGGAGCTGGATTTATAAACTATTGTTAGCCACCATGTGGGTACTGAGAATAGAACCTGGGTGCTCTGCAAGAGCAGCCAGTGCTATTATTAACTGCTGAGCAGTCTCTCCAGCCCTTGATTTGTTTGGGGAGTTTTTTTGAGTTTTGGGTTTGTTTGTTTTTTTTTGAGACAGGGTCTCCCTTTGTCCCAGCTGTCCTGGAACTATGTAGACCAGGCTGGCCTTGAACTCAGAGATCTGCCTGCCTCTGCCTCCTGAGTGCTGGGATTAAAGGCTGGGATTAAAGGTGTGCACTACCCAGCCCAGCTAATTTTTTTTTTTTTGACAGGGTCTTATGTAGCCCAGTATGGCCTCAAAGCCAGTATCTTTTAATTAAAACAACAACAAAAACCAATAACAACAAAACTATTATTTGTGCTACCTAAATAATTACCTAAATAATAATACCTAAATAATTACCTAAATAATAATACCTAAAAAAAAAAAAAAGAAATAAATAAATGTAATTAGCATTAAAACACAAAACACCAAACACCTGGGCTGATTTTAGGCTGCTGGTAACCCCCAATAAACAAGAGATTTAGTTACTGGTTAAGGGAAGCTAAGACAATCAAACCACTACAGACGGCCTCTCAACCCACTACTTTTGATTCACCCTCAATTCTTTGCATAGCTCCATTTCATGGTTACTCAAAAGTGTCCAAGAATACCCTCAAAGAACATGTTGTCACACACCTATGGACTGCCAGGCACTGGAGTGCTGAATACAAAAGAAGCAATCAATGACTGACTCCAGTTTCTCATTACATCTCTCTCCACTCTGAAGACAGTTTTCCATACTTATAGGAATGTTTGAACTGCAAAATACTCATAACCACTAGCAGTTAATAAGAATTCATAACTGTTGTTTGGGGGGTTTGCTTTGATTTGCTTTCTGCAGTGACAATCCAAGTTTTTGATTTTTACCTTCATTAGCCTCTGGCCTTGAGTTCTTAATGTAAGCAGAGAATTTGGCAAAGATGTCCATTCCAGCAGTATTGGATTCTGGGTGTTTTGGTGAAAGCTTCAAGTACCTAAATAGAAAAGGTGATAATGGATTAGTGAATCTCTTGAAGATAAATTAGGGTAAGTCCACCAATCAGTAAGCCACTGTCCCAGTGGTTATATCTTTTTAATTTATTTTTATTTTATGTGTATGAGTGTTTTGCCTGCATGTATATAAGTGTACCTGTGTATGCAATGCCTGTGGAAGTCAAAGTAGGCCATTGGATCCCTTTGAACTGGAGTTATGGATGGCTGTTAGCCACCATGTGGGTGCTGGGTTACAGAGCCTTGGTCCTCTACACAAGCAGCCAGTGCTCTTAACCACTGAGTCATCTCTCCAGCCCCAGCAGACATTAATAGTCAGGAATAAGAAATGCCATCATCTCTTTTCTATGGTATTTGAAAAACGTTTTTTTCCTTAGGAAACAAAGTTCCACAGTGTTTTTTGTTCACATATTACTATCCTTGGCAATCAAAAGGCATCCCCACTCAACCTCCATCTGATGAATTAGAATGCTGGGCAAACAGTGCCTTTGCTAAGGGATGTAGGCCAGGCAAACGGGAGTCTTAGAATGAGATTTCTTATAGCAGTGCTGTCCAAGAGAGCATTCCACCATGAATGGAAGATTCTGTCTTCACTGTCCAATACCATCAGTCGCAGGGAGCTATCAGAACTTGCCTCTAAATGAATTACAATGAAGTAAAGCAAAAGTTCACTTTCTTAGTTGTACTAGTAACACTCCAAATTCCCAGCACAGCTCTGGAGCCTTCTCACAGCTGGGTCCTTAGTATGCCAGGCACTGACCCAGCCTTGCACAGCAGTACCAGGAAGAGCCCAGGCTGGTCAAGCATGCTGATGGACACACACTGAGGACAGAAACAGAAGGTAGACCATTGACTTCTAACCAGCACCCAGCTTTTCCCAAGCCCACCTGTGCTATTCTTTAGTATATTTATGACAGGAATGTTGAAAAAAAAAAAAAAAAAGAAAAGATGTTAGACATTACACTGAATCCTTTTGTATTATCAAATTATTCAACTTTGAGAAAGATATGACACATCAGCTTTAAACACATACACATATGCACACTTGACATATTTAAATTTGAAACACATAGTGTTTCTGCCTCAGAATGGAAAACCTGTGTGAAAAGGCTCAGCTACTCATTCCTTCAACAGGACTTGCACCAGCTGCAGAGTAAACCCTAGAAAAATCCAGACCCTGAGCCCTATTAATCAGCTAGAAGGCTCTGGAAACTATCACTGGTAAGCCACTTACTTCAACTTATTCATATACTAGAAGATGTTATCTTATCTATTTCTCTTAAATGGGAAGGTAAGGATCAAGGCCAGCCTGATCTACATTATCAAGTTCTAGGACATCTGGGGCTACAAGGAAACCCTGCGTTCTTCAAAAAATAAAAATTGGGGCTGGAGAGATGGCTCAGGGTTAAGTGCACCAACTGCTCTTGCAGATGACCTGGGTTTGATTCCCAGCACCCGGGAGGAAGAGGCAGGCAGATCTCTATGAGTTCAAGGCCAGCCTGGTCTACAGGGCTAGTTCCAGGCCACCTGGGGCTACAGGGAGACCCTGTCTCAAAAACACACACACACACAAATAATAATATTAAGTAAATAAAAATTTTTTAAAGAAAAAAGTATTTGAAATTTAATTCAGTTTTTTTTTTTTGTATGTGTATGAATGTACTGCCTGCATGCAGGTCTGTGCACCCGTGTCGTGCAATGCCGCGGAGGTCAGAAGAGGGTGTCGGATTCCCCTGGAACTGGAGTTCTCCTGGAATTGGAGTTACAGACGGTTCTTAGCTGCCACGTGGGCGCTGGGGATCGAACCCGGGTCCTCTGCAAGAGCAGTCAGTGCTCTTAACCGCTAGGCTATCTCTCCAGCCCTTAATTCAGTTTTAAATTGCATTTTTGGTAAGTAGTAAGGGATATTTACATTGGTAATGATGATAGAGCCAATTGAGACCTTGTCTCAAACAACAACAAAAAAGGATGATACAAAATATCTGAGCATCTATACATGCTCAAGCTAGCTAGCTAGCTCTTTTTGTCTTGAAAAAGGGTCTCACTATGTAGCCCTGGCTAGCCTGGAACTTGCTATATAGAGCAGGCTGCTTCAAAGGCAGAGACTCCCCTGCTTTGACCTCCAGCGCTAGGGCTTCGGGTGCACACTACCACAGTGCGCCACTACATTTCTTTCTGATAGATTCACATAGTCTCCAAATCTCTCAATTTTTAATCCTAGAAATTTCTCTCATAAACACAATTACAGTGTTTCAATGAGTAAATATGAGTTTGCCTGAATTATGCATGCACATGATTTTTTTCCCTCTAACTACAGAGCTCCTTCCCCCCACTGGATCAAGGGCAGTTAATCCCGTGGCCAATATCCCTGGGTTTCCCTTGACTATGAAACCCACCAGTTTCTAATTTAAATGTTTTCACAACTTACAATGCAAGACCTTTAATGACCCATACCAAACAGAAACCAGCACAGCAAACTTAGTGCTTCTTCAATGGGTCTATGTTCTTCCTTTAACCCAGGGTCAAAATGATTGCCACCAAGGATACTGGTGTATGCCTGTGACGGCTCTCAAAAAGTTAAGGCAGGAGCATCATGAATGAGGCCAGCCAGAGCTACGGAGTGTATAAACCTTGTCCAGATTATTATTTTTTTTTTTTTGTATTCTTGAGACAGGGTCTCCCTTTAGAATCCCAGCTGGTTTGGAGCTCGCTCTGTAGAACAACAGGCTGGCCTTGAACTCACAGAGATCTGCCTGCCTCTGCCTCCCAACTGCTGGAATTAAAGGCATGCACCACAACGCCAGGCACAAATTTTTTTTTTAATTACATTTAAGAATTTTAAAAGTTCTCAAGCTGGGTATAGTATCCCACACCTTTAATCCCAAAATTTGAGAGGCAGAGTCAGGTAGATCTGTGAGTTCAAGGCCAGCCTGGTCTAACAGAAAGTTGCAGTCCAGCTGCAACTATAGGGAGACCCTGCTCAAACACACACACACACACACACACACACACACACACACGCACGCACGCACGCACGCACACAGAGTTCTTTTACCTAACCCGTATTTATTTTGCTACATCTACATTTTCTACTTATGTAAACTGCATAATTGCATATAGAAAGGCAGGCCTGAATTTCATTATTTGCACTTTCATTTGCTCTTATAAGTTCTGTGTAGGGCACTGTACTAAGTGCTAGGGATGTAGTGAGGACACGCAGAAACACACTATGCTGAAAACATACAGAGTTCTAACTAGGAACAGCAGACGAAAATGCAATCAGTGTACTGTCACCCTCCAGAGATACTAACAAAATTTTGAAGGAAAAAATTTTTCCAAAGCCAGCTAAACATGCCCTATTCTCCTAAAATAAATTATGAAATATGTTGTGTAATTTAATGACTAAAAACTACAGCTACAAGAGACCATTCACTTCAGATCTCATTTTTGCCCTATATGGAAATAATGTTCCTGAGAGCTTAATAATGGGCTCCAAAGCCAAGTCACTCAACTAGTTAAAACAGTGCTCAGAAACCAAGACTCAGATTTCCGGTGCCCAGGTCCAGTGGTATTTTTTGTTTTTTTCAAATCGACTAAGCTGAATTAATTGTGTGTATACAGTTATGTATGCAGGTATACTAATCCATGTGTGCGCAGGTCTCTCTGAAAGAACTTGGAGCTCAGTCACTTCAGCTACACTGGCTGGCCTGAGATCTCGAAGGACCCTCTTATCTCTGCCCACACCCACACCCCAGCACTTACGGTCCATGAGGTCCAATGTTTTCACAGGGTTATGGGTGTCTGAGTTTAGGTTCTCACGCTTCCCACATAGAAAGCACATTACCCACTGATCATTCTTCCCAGCCACCATTTTCTTCTATTACAAATGAGATTCTTTCTAGCAGATAAACTAAATTCTAAACCAATAGTTTCAAAATAAGGTTGACAATTTTTACTTTCCAACACTCTAAAACATTAGATTTTTTTTTTTTTTTCCGCGAGGTAGCGGCGTCGGTGTCTTCAGCTCCCAGTCAGTGTGGCCGGTTCCTAAAGCCTTGGAGAAACTGAAATTCAAACTGCTGAAGCAGCGGCTGCAGCTCCCTCCCCTCAGCCAAGATGGGGCTGAAAGGGCCGCGCCAGGGATGCTGGGAGGAGCACAACATTAGATTTTTTTTAACTTTATTTCTTTCTGTATGTGTATGAATGTACTGTCTGCATGCAAGTTTGTGCACCCGTGTCGTGCAATGCCGCGGAGGTCAGAAGAAGGTGTCGGATTCCCCCGGAACTGGAGTTCTCCTGGAATTGGAGTTTCAGAAGGTTCTCGGGCCGCCATGTGGGTGCTGGGGATTGAACCCGGGTCCTCTGTAAGAGCGGTTGGCGCTCTTAACCGCTAGGCCATCTCTCCAGCCCCAAAACATTAGATTTTAATTGGCCCAGTATTATTAGTTTTGGCAGACAGCTTGATAGGACAATGATATATAGATTTTTTTTTTTTTTTGGTCTTTTTGAGACAGAGTCTCCCTGTAGACCCAAGCTGGCCTGGAGCTCGCTCTGTAGACCAGGCTGGCCTTAAGATCTCAGAGATCCACCTGCCTCTGCCTCCAGAGTAGGACAATGATTTTTAATCATGTGAGCATTCATTCTAACCCTGTACAAAAAAAAAAAAATGCAGACGATTCATAAAAAGCTAAACATCAACAACAGATGTGCACATACAGGGCATTTAGATTTTTTTTTTGGTCTTTTCGAGACAGGGTCTCCCTGTAGCCCCAGCTGTCCTGGAACTCACGCTGTAGACCAGGCTGGCCTTGAACTCACAAAGATCCGCCTGCTTCTGCCTCCCAAGTGCTAGGATTAAAGGCGTGCGCCACCACACCCGGCGATTTTCTTTTTTTTTAATCTATTTTATTGTATTTTTATTTTTTTATTTATGTGTACGAATGTACGTCTTCTTGTAGGTTTGTGCACCTGTGTCATGCAAGGCCTCGGAGGTCAGAAGAGGGCGTTGGATTCCCTTGGAACTGGAGTCAAAGACGGCTCTCAGCCACCATGTGGGTGCTGGGGATCGAACCCGGGTCCTCTGAAAGAGCAGTTGGAATTCTTAACCGCTAGGCTATCTCTCCAGCCCCTGCATTTAGATTTTTCAAATCAGCTCACAGACTATCAATGGTAAACTATCTTTTAGGGAAAGATCTCAAGACATTTTCTCCTTTCTCATGTAAATATAAGAAAAAAGCTGTTGGGAGCAAATTCCAGGACAGCTGGGGCTACAGGAAGGCCCTGTCTTGAAAAGACAAAAAAAAAAAAAAAAAAAAGCTGTTGGGGGCTGGAGAGATGACTTAGCAGTTGAGAGCACTGACTGCTCTTATAAAGGGCATAAGGCAGCCAACAATCATCCATACCTCCAGTTCCAGGGGATCAATCCCTCTTGTGACTTCCATGGGCACTGCATGACACAGCTACACTTATACACATACAGACAATACATTCATATACACAAAATAAAAATATTGGGGCTGGAGAGATGGCCTAGCAGTTAAGAGTGCCAACTGCTCTTGCAGAGGACCTGGGTTCGATCCCCAGCACCCACAGGGCAGCTGAGAACCGTCTTTAACTCAGTTCCAGAGGAATCCGAGATCCTCTTCTGACCTCCGAGGCATTTCACAACATGGGTGCACAAACCTGCATGCAGACAGTACATTCATACACATATGAAAATAAATTTTTAAAAATTTAAAAAAATAAAAAATAAAAATATTGCAAAATCCAGGCATGGTAGCACATGCCTTTAATCCTAGAACCAGGGAGGCAGAGGCAGGCAGAGTTCTGTGAATTCAAGGCCAGCTTGGTCTACATAGTGAGTTCCAGGCCAGTTGGGGCTATACAGGGAGACCCAGTGTCAAAATGGAAAAAAAAAAGAAACTAGAGAGATGGCTCAGCTCTTGCAAAGGACCAAGGTTCAATTTCCAGCACTCACATGTGGCTGAAAATCATCTGTAACTCCAGTTCCAGGGTATCCAACACCTTATTTTGACCTCCTCAGACACTGTACAACACAGATGCACTTATATACATTCGTGCACATAAATACTCATGCATGTAAAAATAATTTATAATTTTTTATTGTTTTTATTTTTTATTTGTGTCATATCCATGCAATGGCCTTAGAGGCCAGAAGAGGACACTGGATCCCCTGGAACTGGAGTTACAGATGGCTGTTAGCAACCATGTGGGTATTGGGAAAGGAACCCTGGTCCTCTAAGAGAGCAGCCAGTGTGCTCTTAACTGCTAAGCCATCTCTCTAGCCCCTGGCTTAACCATTTATAAAGCTCTAAAATTATCCATTCTATTATCTATCATCCTTCTATACCCTCTACATTAGTCAAATATAGTTTAGTTAAACCCAAGTTTCAAAGGTTTTTGGTTAAGTAGTTCCTTTATTCAAACAAGAACTACAAAATTTTATAAATATGTATTAGAATCTATACTTCCTCAAAGAAGCAAAAGTTCTTGAGTTCAGCTTTCCATTTGTGTCTGAATTTCAAACAGTGCTGAAGCATCTCTATCTGCAGTGATTAAATCAGAGGGCTCACTTAAAAACACCCCGTTCTCAGCTTCACTGCAGGACAAAGCCATGTCAGTAGACCTGAAGAGAATCAGGAGGTCCCAGATACCCTAGAAACAATACAGAACCATACAGGAAGAGGAGTGCAAGTTATCCCTCTGCCTCCCTCCTCCTCTAGACATAGCTCTGCAGCAGCCACCACCAATGCACAGAGACCACAGGGAACGCACTCCCTGTTTCAAAGGAAGTGAATGAAAGGAAAGCTCATCAGAAGGCAAAGCTTACCTTCATTTCTTTTTTTTTTTAATTAATTTTTTTTATTTCTGTATGTGTATGAATGTACTGTCTGCATGCAAGTTTGTGCACCCATGTCGTGCAATGCCACGGAGGTAAGAAGAGGGTGTCAGATTCCCCTGGAACTGGAGTTCTGGATGGTTCTCGGCCGCCATGTGGGTGCTGGGGATCGAACCTGGGTCCTCTGCAAGAGCGGTCGGTGCTCTTAACTGCTAGGCCATCTCTCCAGCCCCTACCTCAATTTCTTAAGAGCTGACTTGACAACCACCTTTTCTTTAAAATAAAAATTTTTTTTTTTTTGGTCTTTTTGAGACAGGGTCTCCCTGTAGCCCCAGCTGTCCTGGAAGTCACTCTGTAGACCAGGCTGGCCTTGAACTCACAAAGATCCACCTGCCTCTGCTTCCTAAGTGCTAGGATTAAAGGCGTGCGCCACCATGCCCGGCCTATTATTTTTTATTTTATATGTATGAGTGTATTGCCTGCATGTGTGTTAAGTGCATCCATGTCATGCAATACCCAAGGAGGTCAGAAGAGAGCACTGGAGTTACAGGTGGTTGTTAGCTGCCATGTAGGTGCTGAGAATTGAACCAAGGTCCTCTGCAAGACCATCCAGTGCTCTTAACCACTGTGCCATCTCTCTGGCTTGACAACCACTTTTTCAATCTTACTTGCCCATTACAGTAAGTAAGCCATCTGCCATCTGACTTCTCTTACCCTTCCTCTCAGGATAAACTGGCCTTCATTTCTATATTCACTGAAACATATTCCCAAAGAATTTCATTTTGCTTCTTTTAAAAACCCAAACCCAGCTGGGCATGGTGGTGCATGACTTTAATCCCAGCACTTGGGAGGCAGAGGCAGGTGGATCTCTGAGTTCAAGGCCAGCCTGGTCTACATAGTGAGTTCCAGGACAGCTGGGGCTACTGGGAGACCCTGTCTCAAAAAGACCATAAATAAATAAATAAATAAATAAATAAATAAATAAATAAAGCACCAAATTCAATGAAATAGAAAAGCAGGGGGAATTTTTTTATATCATGCTGATCTGGTTTTAAAAGTCCCCAGCTGTAACATTAACTGTGAAACCTTGGACAAACTATTAAGATTTCTCATTTTTTGTTTCTCTATGAGATCATTGAAGAACTACTTTAATCCATAAAACAATCCACAAAGCACAGAGTATCACATGTAGTTAGCATTTGAGTGTTAATAACAGTACAGGCCTTAGTATCATCAAAAATCATCCTTCTAGGGGCTGGAATAAAGCTCAATGGCTCTATTGCAAGCATGGGGATGTGAATTCAAATTCCCAGCACCCATGTAAAAGCCAAGCATGGCTGCAAGTGCCTATAGCCCCAGAATTAGTGGCACGGAGAGATACAGGCTGATCCTGGATCTCACTGACCAGCCAGTGTAGCCAAAACAGAGAGCTTCAGATTGAAGGAGAGAACAAGAAGCCATCCTTTAACCTCTGCATGTGTACAGATGGGCGGTATACACTCACACAAATGTGCCTATACCACAAAACAGACACACTGTGGCACACACCTACAATCCTGACAAGTAGGAGGCAGAAGCAGCAAGACTAGGACCTCAGCTACAGAGTGAGTTGGAGGCCAGTCTAGGTTACATCAGAACTTGTTTCAAAAACAGAACAGCAGCACTCGAGAGGCAGAGGCAGGTGGATCCCTGTGAGTTTCAGGCCAGCCTGGTCTACATAGAAAGTTCCAGGCCACCAGGCAGAGGCAGATCTTTGTGAGTTCAAGGCCAGCCTGATCTACATAGCAAGCTCCAGGCCAGCTGGGGATAAAAGGGAGACCCTGTCTCCAAAAGGAAAAGAAAAAATAATAAAAATACTATCTATATCAAATTAATCTTTTAAAAAAAACATTTTTTCTTTCCTTCATTTTTATTTCATGTGTATGAGTGTTATGTCTGTGTGTTTAAGTGCACCTATGCCGTGCAATGCCTGAGGACAAAAGAGGGTGTTCGATCCCCTGGAAATGGAGTTACAGACAGTTGTTAGCTGCCATGTGGGTGCTGGGATTTGAACCCAGGTCTTCCGTAAAGCACTATTCAGCAGGTAAATGAAGGAGCACTGGGCATTTCAGGGTAGGAGACTAGTTTTGACTAAGTTGTGTTTCTTTTGGGGTGCTAGGGGACTAGCTGGGTTATGGCATTGGAAGTTGGGAGCTAAAGACAGAAGACTGCTAGAAGTAATCATACCTAGCTTATTTAAGTTTGCAAATCAGTGTGCTGATAAAGTGCTATATCCACTGTAGTCAGACATTTTCATATATTCTAGTGTCCAGCAACAACAAAATCAAAAATTTTATTTCTTCCTGCATCTCTCAGAAGGAGCAGACATTAAGAAAAATAAATCGCCGGGCGTGGTGGCACACGCCTTTAATCCTAGCACTTGGGAGGCAGAGGCAGGCGGATCTTTGTGAGTTCAAGGCCAGCCTGGTCTACAATGTGAGTTCCAGGACAGCTGGGGCTACAAGGAGACCCTGTCTGGAAAAAAAACAAAAAAAAAAGAAAAAGGAAAAAAAGAAAAAAGAAATCATAGAATTAAATTCTGAATTTGGAAAATGATTTAAGAATTAAGCCATGCCAGGTGTGGTGCCCATGAACCTTTGAAATCTAGCACTTTGGGAGGAGACAGGAAAGATCCTGAGTTCAAGGCCACCTGGGTCCCTACATAGTGAGTGTTCCAGGAAAAAGCCAGAGCTACATGGAGAATCGCCTTTTTTTTGTCATCAAAAAGACAAAGAAAAAAAAAAAAAAAAAAAATTCATAGTGAATCACAGGGCACGGTGTAAAAGTCAGTTCCGTGGATTTATAAATTCAGCAAATTACCCTTGAAAGACTGAGGAGGGAGCACCCAGACAGAATTGAATCCGCCAGTGCCTCAGGCCCACTGAGACATTTGTGGTTGGTGTTGCTAGGGAGCCTAGCTTTCCTACATAGAGCCCTTCTCGTCCCTGTGCCCCACTGACCCACAAATAGCTTCATACAGAGAATCTCGTCCAACCTATAGATTCTAGAGCCTTAATCTGGCTTTAAGCCAGCATAACTAGTGCGAAAGCCCATTCTGAACATCTATGCAAGTGGACTACAAACGAAATAACTTAAGAATGAAGGCTGGAGAGTGGCCTCCGACAGTTAATGAACTGACATGCGTCTTGCACGAGACCTGGGTTCTATTCGAGCACACCCACATGGCGGCTAAAGAAATAGGCATGGTGGTGACATGCCCTGTAATCCCAGCCTTGGAGTGAGAGCAGGTCCAGATCTCTGTGAGTTCAAGCCAGCCGGTGTCTACAGAGCAAGCGTCCAGGCAGGCGTGGGCTAAAGCAGACCCTGTTCAAAATACCAAAAAAAAAAAAAAAAAACCTTTAGAAAGAGTCTTGACCCATTCAGGTCAAACCAATGCATGAGATTTAAGTTATTATGGAGGAAAATAGCTCTAGTAAACAAAATAAGAAAAATCAAAGCTCAAGAGATTTGCAATAGCGTGTCCATACATATTGATACTCACTTGGGAGGGCACAAGACTTCTTCAAGAAATTCTTCAATCTTATTTACATCCGTTTTGACTTCGCTGTTGAAAGTTATAAATGGTGGGTGGGTCCCAGGAGCCAAGTTCTGCAGGTCTGCAGGCTTCCTGTTAGGCAAAACAGTGGTCAAGATGGAGATCAATTTCTTTAAGAGTCATAAAAAAGCAATAGTAAGTATCTAGGGTGGTTCTAAATTTAAAGTATATAAGAATGAGTAAGACACACTATTGTTTTCACTAAGTATAAGAACGGAATAGTAACTCTAACAAATCAGCAAAAAAAAAAAATGAATGCATAAAGCACGGACAATGCATATGCCAAAGTGAAAAAGGCAGGCACCACAGGAAAAACTCACAACTACCGATGTTAACGGAACTACTCCAGGGGATCTGTGGGGGGCCGATGACACAAGTAAGATAGGGCACACTATATGCACATATCCACACAGGAGATACAGTATGGTACATAACTAAATAAATATGGTAAAAATAAAAATAAAAGATATTTTTTTAGTACCTATCCTGACCACAATGAATCAACAAATAGGCGCTTAGATAAACTGAGAAGTAGTGAATAAACGAGAGAAGGGGGAGCTTGGGGAAAGTCTGGTTTCATAACTCTAAAAAATCACACGACTATGGAAAATGATAGACGAGCGCATACGTTCTCTATGGCACCTGCTTCATTTTTCATTTCAGTCTATATTATGTGTTTGTTATGGGGAGGGGAAGAGATCCCAGGGGAGTGAAGGGGGACTTGAAAAGCATCCGCTAACTAACTGAACTACGGGATTCAATCCTGGCCTACCCCCTTCATCGTTTCTATACAAGCCTAGACTAACAAGAAGATGCCTAGATTGACTATCTGGTCTCTAGATTACCCCAGTATGTAGCCAGGAGTGGTCCCAAAGACACTCAGCAAAGGCAGAGGCAGGCCAGATCTTCTGTGAGTCTGATGTTCAGCCTAAGTCTAGCACAGGTTTATTCAGGCTATCTGGTGCTACAAGTAGAGAACCTGGTATAAAAAGGCGCGCAGCTAGACACACACACCCACACACACACCGAGACACAACCAAGGTAAGAGAATAACATAGAACAGATAAAATATTAAGTCATGTCATAAAATTTTGTCCAATTTATGTTATCATCAAGATTAAGTAGATTTAGGCATCAAAGAAATTGGTAAGAGGCAAGTGGCAAGTGGCCGACCACACGAAACCATAATCCCAACATAGCAGAGATCGGGAAGGCCTAACAAAGAGGATCATGGGTTCCATTACTGGCCAAATCGTGGGGAACACGAAAGAACAAGGCGATTCTGGTCTATATAGCAAAAGACCCTACTCAAAAAAAACCAGAGATTCAAGATAACAAGTGGTCCCAGACATGTGACACAGAACCTTTAATCCCAACGAGCACATCTAGGAAGATTGCTAGTTGGATCTCTGTTAGTTCAGGCTATGGTGATCTCCATCGCGAGTCGACAGGCCAACTGGGCCTAAAGGGAGACTGTCTCAAAAGGCAAAAAAAATTAGCGACAAAGAAGAAAAAAAGAAAAAAGTTCATCAAGTGGAACCCAGCTGGCCTTATGATCCTCCTCTCCACCTCCCTAAATATTTATGAGATTAGGAAGCTTTTTGTCCCACCATAAAGAAAAAAACCTGAGCTAATCCTATGTCTTCTTCAATGTTTTGAAAGTTATTAAATTAAAAAGTACATAAACTAAAACTAACCAAATATACATATAACAATATATCACTTTCAAAGAACTTCCCCTCCCAGTACAGCCCACAGAGCTGGTTATCATCTTTTTAAATTAGCCAGCCACCCCACCAGTCCTTCCCTCCTTCCTAGAAAAAGATAACGGGCGAATCCTTCCTACCCTATAAATCCAAGTACACTTCCATTCCCTCCTAATCCTATCCTATCCCAGTACAACCTTGCCCTTCGCCTTCTAAGAGGGGTAGTCCCTTATACCGTTTTCCTTCCTTCCTTGCCAGTTCCATATTCACTTACCACAAAATGCACAAATTTGAATGAAAAGGCCATCTCAGTATCAGAAGTATAGGATACATGCAACCGACTCCAAATTGACATGTGTGATGGAATTCATCAAGATGGGGTTTCCACTTGGACGTAAAACTGGAACCTAAAGCACGAGCCAGAAATCCTCAGGGGCTTGAAAAGGTAGAAGCTAGCCTAAAGGAGGGAGAGCGGCTAATTAAGGAGCAACGACCGAAGCTCTTGCAGAGGAACCAGCTTGGTTCGAAAATCCCCAGCCCAGGGACCACATGGCACCAAGAACCGTCTGAAACTCCAATTCCAAGGAGAACTCCAGCTCCAGGGAGACCGAGGCACCCGCGAATTCTGACCTCCCGCATTGCACTCACCAGATGCAAAGACTTAGTGCAATGCGACGTGCATAGCATGGACACATAACATAAAGAGGTAATCATTAAAAAAAAAAAAGAGGAACCAAATAAGAGAAACAAAGNAAAAAAAAAAAAAAAAAAAAAAAAATTAATTCATATGAATCACAGGGACACGGTGTAAAAGTCAGTTCCTTGGATTTTAAATTCAGAAAATTCCCTTTAAAACTGATGGAGAGCAAACAAATTGAATACCTGCCAGTGCCTCAGGCCCACTGAGACATTTTGGTTGGGTGTTGCTGGAGCCTAGCTTTCCTCATCCCTTCTCGTCCCTCCACTGAACCCACAAATAGCTTCATCAGAGAATCTCTCCAACTTAGATTCTGGCCTTTCTCAGCATGACTAGGCGAAAGGCCCATTCTGACATCTATGAAGTACTAACCATAAATAACTTAGAAGAGGGCTGGAGAGGTGGCTCAGCAGTTAAGAACACTGACTGCTCTTGCAGAGGACCTGGGTTCAATTCCCAGCACCCACATGGCGGCTAAGAACTAGGCATGGTGGTGCATGCCCTTAATCGCAGCAGAGGCAGGCAGATCTCTGTGAGTTCAAGGCCAGCCTGGTCTACAGAGCAAGCTCCAGGCCAGCTGGGGCTAAAGGCAGACCCTGTGTCAAAAATACCAAAAAAAAAAAAAAAAAACCTTTAGAAGAGTCTTGACCATTCATTCAAACCAATGCTATGAGAATTTAAGTATTAGGAGGAAAATAGCTCTGGGACAAATAAATCAAAGCTTCAAAGAGATTGCAATACTTCCATACATTTGATACTCACTTGGGAGGGCACAAGACTTCTTCAAGAAATTCTTCAATCTTATTTACATCCGTTTTGACTTCGCTGTTGAAAGTTATAAATGGTGGGTGGGTCCCAGGAGCCAAGTTCTGCAGGTCTGCAGGCTTCCTGTTAGGCAAAACAGTGGTCAAGATGAGATCAATTTTTTAGTCTAAAAAAGCAATAGTAAGTTCTTAGGGTGGTTCTAAATTTTAAAGTATATAAGAATGAGTAAGACACACTATGTTTTCACTAAGTATAAGAACTGGAATAGTACTCTAACAATCAGCAAAAAAAAAAAAAAATGCATAAAGCACACAATGCATGCCGTGAAAAACAGCACCCAGGAAAACTCACAACTACCTGTTAACTCCAGCTCCAGGGGATCTGGCCTCCCAAGGTACTAGGCACACATATGCACATATCCACACAGAGATTCATATGTACATAACTAAAAGTAAATATGTAAAAATAAAAATAAAAGATATTTTTTTTAGTCATTCTGACTCCAAATTCAACTAGGCTGCTTGATAAACTGAGAAGTAGTGATAGAACGAGGAAGGGGGAGACTTGGGGAAGTCTGGTTTCAACTCTAAAATCACCGACTTGGAAATGGATAGACGAGCCATACTTCTCTATGCCTGCTTTCTTTTTCATTTCTATTTTTGTTTTGTTTGGGGAGGGAGAGTATAAAGGGAGTGAGGGGGACTGGCTCCTGAAGTACTGAACTACGGGATTCAAAATCCTGGCACTACCCCTTCATCGTTTCTATACAAGCCTAGACTAACAAGAAGATGCCTAGATTGACTATCTGGTCTCTAGATTACCCCAGTATGTAGCCAGGAGTGGTCCCAGCACTCAGAAGGCAGAGGCAGGCAGATTTCTGTGAGTCTGAGGTCAGCCTAATCTACACAGTTAATTCCAGGCTAGCTGGTGCTACAGGAGAACCTGTCATAAAAAGGCGCGCGCGCACACACACACACACACACACACAGATAGCACAACCAAGGTAAGAGATAACATAGAACAGATAAAATATTAAGTCAGTGTCATAAGGATTTTTGTCCAAATTTATTTTAGTCATCAAGATTAAGTAGATTTAGGCTCAAAGAAATTGGTAAGAGGCAAGTGGCAAGTGGCGACACACACCTATAATCCCAGCATTCGGAAGGCTACAAGAGGATCATGGGTTCCATTCTGGCCAATCTGGGGAACACTGAAAGAACAAGGCTATTCTGGTCTATATAGCAAGACTCTATCTCAAAAACACCAGAGATTCAAGATAAACAAAGTGGGCCAGACATGGTGACACAAACCTTTAATCCCAGCACTAGGGAGGCAGAGTGCTGGTGGATCTCTGTTAGTTCAAGGCTATGGTGATCTACATAGCGAGCTCCAGGCCAGCTGGGCCTAAAGGGAGACTGTCTCAAAAAGCCAAAAAGCCAAAGAAGAAAAAAAGAAGAAAAGTTCTCATGAAGCCCAGGCTGGCCTTGATCCTCCTGCCTCAGCCTCCCTAATATTGAGATTAGGAGCTTTGTCCACCATACCTGACTAATCCTATTCTTCCATGTTTTGAAAGTTTTTATAATTAAAAAGTACATTCTAAACTAAAAATATACATATAACAATATATCACTTTCAAAGAACTTCCCCTCCCAGTACAGCCCACAGAGCTGGTTATCATCTTTTTAAATTAGCCAGCCACCCCACCTCCTTCCTTCCTTCCTTCCTTCCTTCCTTCCTTCCTTCCTTCCTTCCTTCCTTCCTTCCTTCCCTTCCTTCCCTTCCCTTCCTTCCCTTCCTTTTCCTTCCTTCCTTCCTTCCTTCCTTACCACAAATGCACAGAATTTGAATGAAAGATATCTTTAAGTATATCATGAAAGAGAATTACTTTGACATGTGTGATGGTTAATCATGGGTGTCAACTTGACTGGACTAAAGAACAAATAAGAGGGGCTGGAGAGATAGCCTAGCGGTTAAGAGCACCGACCGCTCTTGCAGAGGACCTGGGTTCGATCCCCAGCACCCACATGGCAGCCAAGAACCGTCTGAAACTCCAATTCCAGGAGAACTCCAGTTCCAGGGGAATCCGACACCCTCTTCTGACCTCCGCGGCATTGCACCACACAGGTGCACAGACTTGCATGCAGACAGTGCATTCATACACATACAGAAATAAATAAAATTAAAAAAAAAAAAAAAGAACAAATAAGAGAAAAAGTATCTTCAGATTGGACTACCTCAACCCGGATGGCCCACCCCAAATGTGGGTGTTACCTTCTGCCAGCTGGCAGTATTAAAGGCCATGGCAGAGGGAGCTGGTCCCTTTTTTCCTGTGGCTTGCCTCTCTCTCTCACTGGTGAGTTTGTCTTGCTGCTGTGATCAACCCTTCGAATCCCAGCGTGTACTGAGACAGGCAGATCTCCTGGAATCCATTGGGCCTTCAGTACCAGATTGGGACTACTGAGACATCCAGCCTTGCGAACTAAGCAGTTCCCTGGATTCTCAGCCTCTCCAGTGCAGCACAGCTACTGTTGGACTACTTGAGCTCTGTCACGTGAGCAAATCAATAAATTGTATATAGCTATATATTCGTCCTGTTGCTTCTGTTTCTTTAGAGAACCCTGACTAATAAACAAGAAAAAGAATTTCCAAAACAGAGTAGACCTTACAAGCCACACTCAGCCCTGCTGTCAGTCTTCCCTGGTCTTATTCACTCATTCACATTCTCTCTGGCTTTATCCTTTAATTTAGATTAGAAAGTACCTCTTCTTTCTTTGACTATATCACAAAGACAAAAGACTTACTAAATTACTTGATGAGTCCAAACTTTCTACCTCAGAGCCCTCCCAGGCACTAGAGTCTAGCACTCTTTCAAACACAAGATAAATATGACATCAACTTCTACTACCACGAGGACTTCAAATAGGTTTTCAACTTTAGTTCTTTCCCTGAGCACTCATCTCATCTGAAGTAGGAGCTTTTTTTTTTTCAGCTCCGTCCACAATGCCTGCTGTTCTTTGGTCACTAAAGAGCCCACACGTCCTCGACAGTGCCTGTCACTTTAGTCATCCACTCATGTAAGGTATTCAGAGACTCACACTGTTTACTTTTTTTTTTCTTTTTGGGGTCTTTTTGAGACAGGGTCTCCCTTTAGCCCCAGCTGGCCTGGAGCTTGCTTTGTAGACCAGGCTGGCCTTGAACTCAACAGAGATCTGCCAGCCTTTGCCTCCAGAGTGCTGGGATTAAAGGCGTGCACCACCAAGACCAGCACTGTTTCCATTTATAATCTACTTTCTTCAACTCCTTGTAGAAATTCCAGAAATCCTAACAGTTCAAGGTTTATACATTTCCAAATCTTCACATTTTCAAGTTTAAAAGGTTAAAGAAAAAGTACAAAACAAGACCAAAAAGAATACGTCATCAAAACAAGAGGGCTAGTAAAACTTATATATACTACATAAAAGAGGGCCCTGACTTATATAAATTACACAAAAGAGGGTCCTGGATATGGCTTGGTAGAAGAACACCTCCCCAGCATGCACAAAGCCCTAGGTTTGAACTCCAGCACCACAACAAGCACACATACCTGCTGTGTCTATGAAGAGTAAATCAAGTAAAGTGATTTGATATAGATATGAATAAACAGAGGAACGCAAATGAAGTCATTACTGTTTCCAGTGTCACATTAACAAAGCATTACACAAGAGATAGGACCAGTTTCAACTTTAATAGAGTTAATGGTTCAAAACTGGTTATCTAGCATTACTTGATTTGGAATAATAAAATCTAATTTAAAGGATTTATTCTGGGGCTGGAGAGATGGATCAAAAGTTAGGAGCACTGGCTGTTCTTGCAGAAGACCTGGGTTTGAATCCCAGGTCCCACATGGTGGGAAAAAAAGAAAATAAAGAGGCATAAAAACAAAAAAGAAGAGAAAAAGAACAAAAAGGAGCCATATACGTGTGAATACTTTATATAACTTAAGTGGCTTAATTTCAATTAAAATTTAATTCATCCCACTTGCAACAACTGGAAGACATTAGGCTGGTCACTCAATTCTGACCACTTGGTATAAAATGAGCACAGCACAGCAATATGACATGGGAGCTGGATCCTGAGAATGACTTGTCTCTCACTGAAATGGGAAAAAAAAAAAGCCTGGACCAGGTCATGCCTGGGTGATACAGGTCTTTAATCCCAGGACTTGGCAGGTGGATCTCCTGAGTTCAGAGGCCATCTTGATCTACAGAGTTCCAGGCCAGCCAGGACTACATATCAGGCCTATGTCAAAATAACAACAAACAAAACAGCAAGCCTCCCCACTATTAACCATCTGCCTGTGCGTTTCAGTTCAAGCAATATCTCAGGACAGTTCCAGGGATCTCGTGCAGCTTATGTCAACTTCATGAAGGCAGAGGATGGAGTGCCATTTCCTGAATGACTACCAACAGGAAACAAGTCATTTCTCCAACAGCGAGCCTGCTCTGTTTCATTTACTCCCTGCATGTGTCATTCATGCACTTGCTACTCAAGATCTACCAGGAAATTTAACTAGTTTCTAAACTTACTAAGAGTTTTGGGGAAATAAAACAAGAGAGACATATTTGATTGGTGGGAATTTTGTTGTGGGGGAGAGTGGGGGTGCACTGCTGCTGCTGCTTTGAAACAGGCCTTCGTGTATACAGCCTAGGCTGGCCTTGAGCTTGATCCTTGTTCCTTAGTCTCTGGGTCCTAGGGTTATAGGCAAGAACTACCATGCCCAGCTCAAAATTATAATAAAAATTTTTTAAAAATCTGGAGAGATGGCCTAGCGGTTAAGAGCGCCAACCGCTCTTACAGAGGTCCCAGGTTCGATCCCCAGCACCCACATGGCGGCTGAGAACCGTCTGAAGCTCCAATTCCAGGAGAACTCCAGTTCCAGGGGAATCCGAGACCCTCTTCTGAACTCCGAGGCGTTGCACGACACGGGTGCACAGACTTGCATGCAAACAGTACATTCATACACATACATAAATAAATAAAATTAAAAATAAAATAAAATAAAATAAAAATCTGAAGAATTTTTGAAGTCTGACTTTGGTGTGAGAATAAAACTGTCTTTTGAGCTGGAGAGATGGCTTAGCAGTTAAGAGCACTGGATGTTCTTGCAGAAGACCTGGGTTCCATTCCCAACATCCACATGATGGCTAGCAACCATCTGTAACTCCAGTTCCAGGGAATCCAATGGCCTTTTCTGACCTCCGAAGGCACTGCACAACATGGGTTCACCTACCTACATGCAGGCAATACACTCATACACATAAAAACAGTAAATTTTTTTTTTTTTTTTTTTTTTTTTTTTTTTTGGGTCTTTTTGAGACAAGGTCTCCCTATAGCCCCAGCTGGCCTGGAACTCACAGAGATCTGCCTGCCTCTGCTGGGATTAAAGGCATGCGCCACAACGCCCAGCACTAAAGACAGTTCTTAGCCACCATGGGAGTGCTGGGAATTGAACCTGGGTCCTCTGCAAAAGGAGTCAGTGCTCTTATAAACTGAGCCATCTCTCCAGCCCCATAAAATATTTTTTAAAGCAACTCCCTTTTAAGAGGGCAGTATTATCAGTTTCAGAGTTTCACTGTAACATTTTAAACTTTTATGAACCTATATTAAAGTTTAAACTATCACAATCTTCCACAACCACTTTATTTTGTTACTATGGAAACTTGACTCAAGTCTGATTCATACAATACAGTACAAACAGTATGCTTTCATTTGAAGCAGGAAATCATTATGACTATTCAATAGTTCATTTTTTAAATTTTTTTATTTTTTATTTATTTTTTATGTGTATGAGTGTACTGTCTGCATGTAGGTTTGTGCACCCATGTCGTGCAATGCCGTGAGGTCAGAAGAGGTGTCTGTTCCTCCGAATGGAGTTAAAGACGGTTCTCAGCTGCCATGTGGTGCTGGGGTTCGAACCCAGGTCCTCTGCAAGAGCAGTTGGCGCTTTTTAATTTTTTTTTTTTAATTTTATTTATCTTTAATGTTTGAATGTATTGTCTGCATGGAGGTTTGTGCACCCGTGTCGTGCAATGCCGTGGAGGTCAGAAGAGGGCGTCGATTCCCCTGGAACTGGAGTTCTCCTGGAATTGGAGTTATAAATGGTTCTAACCGCCATGTGGGTGCTGGGCCTGAACCCGGGGTCCTCTTCAAGAGCAGTCGGTGCTCTTAACCGCTAGGGCTATCTCTCCAGCCCCAGCGATTGGGCGCTCATTAAGCGGCTAGGCAGCTCTGTCATGCCCAGGTCCTCTTTTTTTTTTTTTTTTTGCTTTTTCAAGACAGGGTCTCCCTGTAAGTTCCTCTCACTTTTAAGGTGAGAATGGGAGAATGAATTGTTCATTTCCTAGGCTTTTAAAAAGTGATCTCATAGGCTGGAGAGATGGCCTAGCAGTTTTTTTTCTTGGAGAAAAGCACAAATGTTAAAAAGCAGTCATGTTAAAAAGCCCTGTGTGGTTATACATGCCTATGAATCCAGCACTGGTTGGCAGAGACAGGCAGATCTCAGTAACTCACTGGCCAACCAGCCTAGCAAAAACAATGATTTCTAGGTTCAATAAGAGACCCGGTTCTCAAGGGATTAAGACAGAGAGTGATAGCAGGATGCACATCCTCCTCTGGTTACACACATGCACAGGCACACAAACCACACACCCACACCCAACCCACCCACAATAAACAAAGTTAACTTCTTTTCATTCTTATTTTATGTGTATGAATGTATTATCTGTGTGTGTGTATGTGCACTCATGTCCTGCAATGCCCGCAGAGGTCAGAAAACAGTGTGGGATCCCCTAGAACTGCAGTTATGGACAGTTGTTAGCCACTATGTGGGTGCTGGGAACTGAACTGAGGTCTTTCGAAAGAACATCCAGTGCTCTGAACTGCTGAGCCATCTCTCCAGCCCAATAGTTAACTTCTTTTTTTATTTATTATTTTTTGTGTGTGAATGTACTGTCTGCATGTAGGTTGGTGCACCCATGTCGTGCAATGCCGCAGGTCAGAAGAGGGCATGGGATTCCCCTGGAACTGGAGTTAAAGATGGTTCTTAGCCGCCATGTGGGTGCTGGGAATCGAACCGGGGTCCTCTGCAAGAGCAGTAGACGCTCTTAACCGCTGAGCCATCTCTCCAGCCCTCAATAGTTAAACTTCTTAAAGTTATCATTTCTCCAGCACTCAAGAGCCACAGGCAGAGCCAGACAGATCTCTATGAGTTCCAGGCCAACCTGATCTATATAGCAAGTTCCAGGCCAGTTGGGGCTACAGGGAGACTCTGTCTCAAAAAAAAAAAAAATTATCATGTTATCATTTCTACTCTCTTCTCAAAATTAGGTAAATCCCATCAGCATGGCACAACATATGGCCATACCAACTACATCTATGGCAGTGTCATAGTCTGTCCTTCTGTCTTTCTCTCCTCACATTACTAGTGTTATGCTTTCTTTTGTTCCGGTTTGGTTTTGTCTTTAAGTACCCAGTACCTATGGAGTAGCTCATTACTGTCTGTAACTCCAGTTCCAGAGGATCCAATGCCTTCTTCTGACCTCCATGGGCACACATGTATACATATACACATGCATACAAAACACTTATATACATAAAATTGAAAATAAAATCTTGGGAAAAAAAAAAAAAAGAAAGACAGTCTCTACACAGCCTTGGCTGGCCTGGAACTCAGATCTTCCTGCCTCTGCCTTCACAAGCTGAGGTTATAGGCATACTCCGCCAGGCCCAGCTCATATTCCTATACTTCCTTCTTTCTCTTCCCCTTCTCACCTCTCAAGCTTCTCCAAGGTACAGGTACTGGAAGATTAGCTAGATGTAACCAGGCTGTAGAGGCACTGGTTTAGGAACTCCTGGGCATGACTGTGTACAAGTCTTCAAGTTAAGACCATGAACACTGCCATGAACCAGTCAGCCACCCAGGGTCTGTAAACCCATGAATTCTATTCATTAGCAGGTCAAAATGGTCTGGCCAGGCATGCTAGCACAAGCCTTTAATCCTAGCACAGCAGCAGGTGGTTCTCAGATCTGAGAACAGTTAAGGGGCTGGAGAGATAGCTCAACAGTTACAAGCACTGGCTGCTCTTGCAGAGGACCCCGGTTGGATTCCTAGCACCCACACAGTAGCTAACAACCATCCTAACTCCAGTTCTACGAGATCCAATGCCCTCTTCTGATGAGTGCCAGCATTGCAGGACACAGGTGCACTTACATACATGCAGGCACATACCATGCAGTTACACACACTCATACACAAAAATAATAAAGAAAACACTAAATAAAAAGAAACAGTCAAAGATATACTAAGCAGGGGCTAAAGAGTTGGCTCAGGGGTTAGGAGCACTGACTGCTCTTGCAGAGGACCTAGGTTTGATTCCCAGAACCTACATGTCAGCTAACAACTGTTCTTAACTCTAGTCCAGGGGATCCAAAACCTTCTTCTGACCTCCATATGGGGGCACTTCTGAACACGAGTGTTCTTACATACATGAAGGCAATATACTCATAAGCATCTATTTTTTTTTTGGTCTTGGTTTATACAAATGGTCTCCCCATAAGAAGGGGGGCGGCCACAGCATGGTCCTGGAACTCACTTCGTAGACCAGGCTGGCTTGAACTCAGAGATCAGCCTGCCTCTGCCTCCCGAGTGCTAGGATTAAAGGTGTGCGCCACAACACCCAGCTTAAAGACAGTTCTTAGCTGTAATGTGGGTTCTGGGAATCGAACCCAGGTCCTCTGCAAGAGCAATTGGCACTCTTAACTGCTGAGCCATCTCTCCAGCCCCAACACCATTTTTTTTAAGTATACTGAGCAGTACCCAGCACACAGATGGAACAGTTTAACCTTCCCTCTCCTTTTTCCTAACTTGAATATTAGTAACTGACCTCAAGAAGCTGAGGCTGCTTACCTTGGTTCCCAGTGAAACTGATAGATTCTGTGCCTGGAGAGCCAGGCCTTAATCCTTTCTCCTATGAAGCACTGCACCCCCATGTGCTGGCATGCAATGGTGTCTTGTCACTGGGCTCCTGGCTTTAATACTGTCTCATATTATAATAAAAAGCTAGACTTTTTCTGGAGCCCAGATACCATTTTCTCTAAAATTCTTTTAATATAATTGCAACATGAACAGAAGAACAGGTTTAGGAATAACTCCCACTACAGCATTAAGAAAGCAATGCAGAGACTGCTGGAAACCTCAGAGTAGGCACAGTCATTAACAGAGATGGAACCTCAGAAGAGCGACACAGTGCCAGAGCTAGAAATGGGCTTGTTCTCACGGATGAAATGGAACAGTCATTGTTTCAGAGCAGAGTGGGCTTTTTAACAGCTCTCAGGGAGTTCTGTCATTCCCTGCTGATATGTTCTGGGATCAGTACTTTCCACTGAGGACGTGGGCAATTACCAAGATAAGCAGGAAAAGAAGCACGACAGGCATTTTTTTCCCCACAGATTTCTAAGAAGAGTCATACAATGCTTTCAAAGTAAGTATATATTACCAAAGCTACTTTATACTATGGGATATTTCACTCTTCTGTGACTTTATTATACAGTGTTTTAGAAATGCTGTTCATTCTCTTAGGGTACATTTAAAATTTCTGTGCAAAACTCTGTAAACTTGCAGAAAACGTCTCAAAGGATAAAGACTATACTTAAACACAATCACTTCCTTTTTTTTGGTCTTTTCGAGACAGGGTCTCCCTGTAGCCCCAGCTGTCCTGGAACTCGCTCTGTAGACCAGGCTGGCCTTGAACTCAGAAAGATCCACCTGCCTCTGCCTCCCAAGTGCTAGGATTAAAGGTGTGCACCACCACACCCCTCTAGACACAATCACTTCTATGAAAGGACACTGATGACCAGAGACCAAGAGGAAGGGATTCATCAGGTGCCTCACGTACCTTCCAGAGTGTACACCTGTAATCCTGGCACTTAGGAGTGGGAGAGCTGAGACAGGACTACTGCCTGGGCACATTACACTGTAAATGTCTCAAGAAAGAAAAAAAAAAAGGGGGGGGCAGCGCTGGAGAGATGGCTCAATGGTTAAGAGCACTAGCGGCTCTTGCAGAATTCCTGGGTTCAACTTCTGGCACCCACATGGTGGCTAACAACTCTCCATATGAGTTAACAACTGTCCATCCATGAGTTCTTGGGTAGCCTTGTCTACAAAGGGAGTTCCAAGCCAGCTGGGGCTAGGGTATGGTGGTGTATGCCTTTAATCCCAATACTCAGGAGACAGAGGTAGGCAGATACCTATGAGTTCAAGGGCAGCCTTGTCTACAAAGTGAGTTCCAAGCCAGCTGGAGCTACAGGGAGACGCTGTTGCAAAAAGACAAAAACAAAACAAACAAAAAAACCTTGAAATGGCTCTGGTGGATTCACTTCATTTTACCAGCAAGATCCACTGTTCCTGGTATGTTACACAATCAGCACTATACTCAACTGTTCAAAGAAGCCTTTTCAAAGCATGGGAACATTTACCACAAGCCCAAACTGGAATAGAACTTCACACAGTCTAGGACATAGTAAGGGTGTGTCTGGTGCACAGTCTATTTTTAGGAGTTATATTGAGAAACTTCCTTTTTTGAATACATGTGGTAAAGCAAAATAGAAGGGTAACTACATGACTTATTTCATGTTTGAAATAGTTCTGTCCATAAGGTAATATCTTCTCAAAAGCCTGTAGTCATTTTAACTCTTACTATCCAATATCAAAGGCTTATTTCTACATTCACACACATATTTCTAAAGGGGTTCCTCAAAGACTACATGGTTTTTTTTTTGTGTTTTTTTTTTTTTTGGTGTTTTCGAGACAGGGTCTCCCTGTAGCCCCAGCTGGCCTGAAACTCACTCTGTAGACCAGGCTGGCCTTGAACTCACAAAGATCCGCCTGCCTCTGCCTCCCAAGTACACTCCCAAAGGCGTGTACCACCATGCCCGGCTACATGGCTTATTTTCAAATACAATTACTCTTTTTTCTTTGTGACAAAGCCTCATTCTGTAATTCAAGATAGCTTAGAACTCACTATGTAACTCAGGCTGCCCTTGAACT
The DNA here is from genome assembly GCA_009823505.1 of Rhizomys pruinosus. Lineage (NCBI taxonomy): Eukaryota > Metazoa > Chordata > Mammalia > Rodentia > Spalacidae > Rhizomys > Rhizomys pruinosus. The sequence goes on along the minus strand of VZQC01012462.1, from coordinate 751,222 downwards.
CACAAAGATCCGCCTGCCTCTGCCTCCCAAGTACACTCCCAAAGGCGTGTACCACCATGCCCGGCTACATGGCTTATTTTCAAATACAATTACTCTTTTTTCTTTGTGACAAAGCCTCATTCTGTAATTCAAGATAGCTTAGAACTCACTATGTAACTCAGGCTGCCCTTGAACTCACAAAGATCCCCTGCCTCAGCTTCATAATGGCTGACATTACAAGCATGAGCTACTCACACCAAACTAAAGACTTAAGTCTTTAAAATTGCAAAAATCGGACTGGAAAGAAGTATAAAAGTTAAGGCACTGGAAGACAACCCCCCCCTCCGCCCCTAGAATGCTAACCTACAAATGGAACAGGGTTACAGCTCTAAGCTCTCAGAATAGCATATTGGCAGGGGATAACATCTATCAGTTCTGCCACCCCAGAAAGTGACATGACAGCCTATCAACATTAATATTGTTAATGACTTGATATGGTTAAAAAAAGAATTAGTAAACAATGCTGTTGCATTTACGTATTTATGTCAAGAGAAATACATGGGGCTGTAAGGACAACTAAGTGGTTTGGGGGACTTGAGTTTTTGGTTGTTTGATGTTTTTGAGACAGGGTCTCCCTGTAGCCCCCGCTGTCCTGGAACTCACTATAGAGACCAGGCTGGTCTTGAATTCACAGAGATCCGCCTGCCTCTCCCTTCTGAGTGCTGGGATTAAAGGCGTGTGCCGCCATACTGGGCTTCGGCTAAGTGTTTACATAGCAAGCATGAGGGCTCTGGGTTCAGTCCACAATACCAAAATACGAATACTTTCCCACCGCCAGATCCTAGAGCTTTCATGAGTACAATTTTTTGTCTTTTTGAGACAAGGTCTCCTTGTAGCCCTAGCTGCCCTGGAACTATGTAGACCAGGCAGAAATGTGCCTACCCCTGCCCCTGCCCCTGCCTCCTGAGTGCTGAGATGTCCCACCATGCCCAAACTTGGTACAAATACTCTTAACCTTTGATTTAAATTTTGGGAGGATGAGAAGAATGTTAAAATTCTTCACCTCAGACATATTTGCTAAGGAAGAACAGAAGTTCCTGGCTTAAAAAGAATTTCCTACTCAATAAGACTCTTCCTAACACGCCCTACTCTAGTGCATGGAAAGAGAAAGAGATAATTTTTCAGCTAGCAAGACCAACCACAGGGCCCTGGGTAACTGCTCTTATTTTATAACCTATATGTCACCAAACACTTATTATTCCCTGAAAGTAGGTTAAATGAAACAGACAACAACATTATGCAGCGTTCTTGTCTTTCTCCACTCCAAACTGGACTGAATGAAGGCTTTGTATATACAAGGCAAATGCTCTCCACCTAAGCCATGGCCACAGTCTCTTCTGTCTTCAAGGATTCAGATAATGCTGTCACATCCTAGCACACTTGAGGCCAAGAAAGCTCTTGGAAAGAGCAAGGGTTTCACTAAGCACAAACTAAAACTTAGCTCTAGGTGCTGCTCAGTAAATTTAAGGTAAACATAAATTCCAAAAGAGACTTAAGGCCCCATGGAATCAAAGATGAAGAGTAGTTGCATGACGGAAAAGCTACAATTGCAGTAACATTGTGAATTGACCATAATATTTATACAAGTTAAGGCTGCCCATAAACAAAGAGCTTTAACAACATGTGTTTCCTTTATGTGCACTCAAAGTGAAGGAGGATTCATGCTACACACAGGAACATACCATTCTCAAGCCTGATCACACAGCCCCCATGTCTTACCTTTTCAGGTCAACAGTTGTGACGCTAAATACAACTCCCTTCAGCCAAAGAATCATGAAAAGCCTCTGAGAAAAGGGGCAGTTTCCTATGCTTTCACCATCACTGCCAGCCTGGAAACAGAATTAAACATTTAAAAAAAAGGTCAAACAATGACATTCAAATGGCTATGCTTTCTATGAATTCTAATCAGGTACATTAAAAGTGTGCAAAAGTAGCTGAGCATGGTGGCGCACGCCTTTAACCCTAGCACTTGAGAGGCAAAGGCAGGCGGATCTTTGTGAGTTCAAGGCCAGCCTGATCTACAAAGTGAGTTCCAGGCCAGCTGGGGCTACAGGGAGACCCTGTCTCAAAAAGACCAAAAAAAAAAAAAAAAAAGTGTGCAAAGGAAGGTGGAAGTCTGTCTTAATTGTTGTTTTGGTCTTTCCTTCCCTTCAGTTTCTTAGAAATGATCAGTTCAGGACAGCACTGCCTCAGAGGCCTCTCTGCAATAGTGAAGACCTCTATAACCATTTTCCAATGTGGCAGCCACAGCGACATATGGCTAATGGGTAAATGAGACTATTCCCAATGTTCTTTATCTTTAAATGTCACATGTGGCTAATGGCTGCTACGCTGAGCACTGCACCCATCCCTAAGTGACCCAAATACCTCCAACTCAGAGCAAAGGTAAAGAGTCTGTCTGTTATGAAACTCATTTTATTCTGACAGTATTCCTCCCCCCCACCCCCCCTGGTTTTTTTGAGACAGGATCTCCCTTTAGTCCTAGCTGGCCTGAATCTTAATATGTAGACCAGGCCTTGAACTCACAGAGCTCTGCCTGCCTCTTCCTCCTGAGTGCTGGGATTAAAGGTGTGTGCCACCACACCCAGCTGACAGCATTCTTTATAGGGCAACATAAAAAGGAAATTCATAGATATGCATGGCTGCAAAGGGTTAAATAAATGCCAATCCACACCCATTGGAGGAGGAGGAGGAGGAGGAGGAGGAGGAGGAGGAGGAGGAAGATCAGTATCCTTCCAGCAGGGCTGGAAAGATGGCTCAGTGGTTAAGAGCACTGGCTACTCTTGCAGAGGACTTGAGTTTGAATCCCAGCACCCAATGTCCTCTTCTGGTCTCTGTAGGCACTCAATAACCCAGGTATACTTTCTACATGTAGGCAAACACTCATATACAATCAATCAATCAAACACTCATATACAATCAATCAATCAATCCATCCATCCATCCATCCATCCATTACAAATATCCTATAGTATTGTTCCATCCATCCATCCATTACAAATATCCTCATCCATCCATTACAAATATCCTATAGTATTGTTCCATCCATCCATCCATCCATCCATCCATTACAAATATCCTATAGTATTGTTCCATCCATCCATCCATCCATTACAAATATCCTATAGTATTGTTGTTTTTTACTTTATGTGTATGATTGTACTGTCTGAATGTAAGTAGGTGCAGAGGGTATCATATTCCCCTGGAACTGGAATTAAAGATGGTTCTTAGCCACCATGTGGGTGCTAAGAATGGAACCCAGGTCCTCTGCAAGAGCAGTCAGTGCTCTTAACCACTGAGCCATCTTTCCAGCCCCTCCTATACTGTTTTATACATTCTTTCAGGGAGCAAGAAAATATCAAAGCACCTTCAAAGCTATTTTTTTTTTTGGATTTTTTTTTAAAATTTAGTGTTACTGGTTTGCATCTATGCACATATGTGCATTAAGTGCAGAATGTGAGTGCTTGGTGCCCAGGGTCCAGAAGCGTGCATCAGATCTCCTGAGACTGGAGTTATTGCCAGTTGTGAGTCACTATGTGGGTGCTGGGAACTGAACTAAAAGAGAAGAAAGAAGAAATGGGCATATAAGAGAATCCCAGGTGCCACTCAAACTAGAGTGCATAGTATAGTTACAAATGAACTTTAGTTAAAATACTAACTGACGGGGCTGGAGAGATGGCTCAGCAGTCAAGAGCACTGGCTGTTTTTGCAGAGGACCCGGGGTTGAATCCTAGCATCCACATGATGGTCAACAGCCATCTGTAACTCCAGATCCACGGGATCCAATGCTTGTCTTCTGATACAGATGCACTTACATACATGCAAGCATAATACACATAAAAACAAATTTTTAGAATGTAAAATGTTAATCTTTTTCTGTTAGTAATAAAACATACAAAATGTGTAGTAAGAGTAGTATAAAGATGTAAGAATCTACTTTAATTGGGCATGGTGGTAAATACCCTTAACCCCAGCTCTCCAAAGAAAGAAGCTAGAGGATTTCTGTGAGATCCAGGCTAGCCTGGTCTGTCTGACTCAAAACATTTTTTTTAATTTTCTTTACTTTCCAAAGTAGTTCTATTTTTTTTACTGTTTTTGTGGGTTTGTGTGTGTTTTTGGTTTGGTTTTTTGGCTTTGTTTTCTCCTTTTCAAGACAGGGTCCCCCTGTAGTCCCCACTGTCCTGGAACTCACTATGTAGACTAGACTGTCCTTGAAATCACAGACATCCACCAGCCTCTGCCTCCCTAGTCCTGGGATTTTTTTTTTTTATTTACTTTTTATGTGTATGAATGTACTGTCTGCATGCAGGTTTGTGGACCTGTGTCATGCAATGCCACAGAGTTCAGAAGTGTTGGGGCTGGAGAGATGGCCTAGCGGTTAAGAGCGCCGACTGCCCTTACAGAGGACCCGGGTTCGATCCCCAGCACCCACATGGCGGCCGAGAGCCGTCTGAAACTCCAATTCCAGGAGAACTCCAGTTCCAGGGGAATCCAAGACCCTCTTCTGACCTCCGCGGCATTGCACGACATGGGTGCACAGACTTGCATGCAGACAGTACATTCATACACATACAGAAATAAATAAAATTAATAAAAAAAAAAGTGTCGGATTCCCCTGGAACTGGAGTTACAGATGGTTCTCAGCCACCTTGTGGGTGCTGGGGATCGAACCTGGGTCCTCTCCTCTGCTGGGGATCAAACCTGGGTCCTCTGCAAGAGCAGTCGGTGTTCTTAACCACTAGGCCATCTCTCCAGCCCCTACCTAGTCCTGGGATTTAAAGGCACACACCAGCACACTCAGCTCTTTTACTGTTATTTAAAATAACCCAAGGAACAGGCCAGTGAAATGGCTCAATGGGTAAAACTTTTGCTGTACACACACACACACACACACACACACACACACACACACCCCACACTTCATACACACATTCACTAATAAACTTTTTTAAAAATAAAATGGGGGGGGGCTGGAGAAATGGCCTAGCGGTTAGGAGTGCTGACTGCTCTTGCAGAGGACCTGGTTTCAATCCCCAGAACCCACATGGTGGCTGAAAACCATCTTTTTACTCCAGTTCCAGGGGAATCTGACACCGTCTTCTGATCTCCGTGCCACTGCATGACATGGGTGCACAAACCTACGAGCAGACAGTACATTCATACACATAAAAAATAAAGGGGCTAGCCAGGCGTGGTGGCGCACGCCTTTAATCCTAGCACTTGGGAGGCAGAGGCAGGCGGATCTTTGTGAGTTCAAGGCCAGCCTGGTCTACAGAGTGAGTTCCAGGACAGCTGGGACTACAGGGAGACCCTGTCTTGAAAAGACCAAAAAAAAAAAAAAAGACCTAAATAAATAAATAAGGGGCCGGGTGTGGTGGCGCACACCTTTAATCCCAGCAGTCGGGAGGCAAAGGCAGTTGGATTTCTGTGAGTTCAAGGCCAGCCTGGTCTACAGACTGAGTTCCAGGCCAGCTAGGGCTATAGAGAGACACTGTCTCAAAAATATCAAAAAAATAAATAAAAATAAAAATAAAATGAGGAGCTAGGTGTAGTGGTGAAAATCCCAGCACTGGGGAAACAAAGACAGGCATACCTCTGTGAGTTCAAGGCCAGCCTGGTCTACAGAGTGAGTTCAAGGCCATCTGAGCTGGAGCTACAGGGAGACCCTGTCTCAAAAGGACATACATACATACATACATAAGGTTGAAAATAAAATAACCCAAGGAAAACACTCAAAACAGACTCCTGGCCTCATGTCCAAAGGAAGACTGATTCTGTTGAGTCCAGACATAGATACAGGAATCATCACAGGCAGGAAAGGGAGAGCTAAAGACATGTAAGCTGGTATGGGAAAAATCAAGACCACTTGCTTCCTTAGTTCACAGCACTAAATATCTGCACCTTGGTTGTCAGTGGAGACCCAGTGGGATACCTACACTTTCACCTTATGCTGCAATGAAGCAGTGTTGCCCCTAGTTCCCCTTCTCAACTCTCTCCCTGTCAGAGATGTATAAACAGAAGAGTTAACCAGAGCCGGGGTTTTAAGATGAAATGCCCAGGTTTCAACTGAGAAATACCATGTAATAGCAAGAACTATATCAAACTGAATTTTTTAAAAAGGCAATCAATAGATCTTAACAAGATAACAAAGATGTGGAAACTATATGACAAAGCAACTAGTCACCAAGGTAAAAACTGCTTCAACAAACAAGTATCAGTAGCTTGAAACAAATGAAGAAATAGCAAACCTCAAGTATTAAATAGCAGAGGCAGAGCCGGGCGGGGTGGCGCACGCCTTTAATCCTAGCACTTGGGAGGAGGAGGCAGAGGCGGGCAGATCTTTGTGAGTTCAAGGCCAGCCTGGTCTACAAAATGAGTTCCAGGACAGCTGGGGCTACAGGGAGACCCTGTCTCGAAAAGACAAAAAATAAATAAGTAAATAAATAAATAGCAGAAGCAGAGAACCACTAGATATTTCCAAACTAAAAGATACAGTAACCAAAATAAAAAGCTCAGCAAATGAATTCTTCTGTGGTCTTGATACCAGTGTCCCATAACGGTCCATTTGTTAAAGGCTTGGACCCTAAGGCTCAAATGGAAGGTACCATGAATCTTCAAGAGATGGGACATGTAGCAGCCTCGGGTTACCAATGGCATGCCACTGACAAGACTATGGAACCTCTATCTCTTCCTCTTCTTTCTGATTCCTGTCAGAGATAAGCAGTTTGTTCAGTGTGCTGCAGAGTGTTGGTTCATGTTAAAGGACTGTTTAAGATTTGCATCCCAAGGAAAAACATAAAAATGATCCAAGATTTTCTTTCAAAAAACTTATTGGATAAAATCTAAATAATACTATTGCAATTGTGTCTCTTGAAGAAAAAAACATTCTAAATGTAAAAAATTCACTCAACTCTCTTGTAGAAAACTTTAGAGTGGGTATGCTGTTGTCTAGATCTTGGCATGCACTCCCTGTGCCAGCGTCATCTGGGATCACAGGAAGACCCCGTCTCAAAACCAAGCAAACAACAAAAAAAATCTTAAAAAAGAAGTATTTAATTTTATTTTTAATTTCCATGTTTTGATATTATCCATCTGCTGCTCTGAAGGGTTTCATTGTATGTTAATTGGCCCAGCAATTTTACACTAAAAATTCATCCTGTTAGAAACACATTGATAGCCGAAGATGCAAGTACAAAGGGCACCAAGGCATTGTTATAATAGCAAAACAGTTAATTACGAGCCACCTCCAGGAAGCAGAAACCTAAGCCCCACTAGGTCTCTGCTGCCATGAAGGAGGGAAGACCAAGGCTATTGTCGAAACAGCTTCAGTCTTGCTTAGGCTTCCTTTTTTAGATCCTTTGAGTAGAGGAACCAGGATCCTCTTGCCCTTTTATTTTTTGGGGGGGTGGGGGTGTTGTCTCTGCTGCTGGCCTCTTTTAATTTTAATTTTTTTTTATTTATTTCTGTATGTGTATGAATGTACTGTCTGCATGCAAGTCTGTGCACCCGTGTCGTGCAATGCCGCGGAGGTCAGAAGAGGGTCTCGATTCCCCTAGAACTGCAGTTCTCCTGGAATTGGGAGTTTCAGATGGTTCTCGGCCGCCATGTGGGTGCTGGGGATCGAACCCGGGTCCTCTGTAAGAGCGGTCAGCGCTCTCAACCGCTAGGCCATCTCTCCAGCCCCTGCTGCTGGCCTCTTTTAATCCAAGTCTAGGATGTATAGGACAAAAAAAAGCTGGGCATGGTGGCACAAGACTTTTAATTCTAGCAGACTTAGGCTGATCTCTGTGAGATAGAGCCCAGCCTGGTCTACGTAATCAGTACCAGGCCAGCTGGGGCTACAGGAAGACCCTGTCTCAAAATAAACAAACACAGAAGAAACTCTAACTTCTATTCCATCTTCACAGAAGCGAAAGTCTTTCAGACAATTTATGAAGAAAAGTAAAATATATGAAACAGTAATAGCCATATAGAACACTGTCCAACAACAAAAAACAATGAAGTAACTGCAGAACTTGGGAGACTGAGGCAAGAGATCTTTTTTTTTTTTTTTAATGTGTATGAATGTACTGTCTGCATGTAGGTTGGTGCACCTGTGTCGTGCAATGCCATGGAGGTCAGAAGAGGGCTTTGGATTCCCCTAGAACTGGAGTTAAAGATGGTTCTTAGCTGCTATGTGGGTGCTGGGAATTGAACCCAGGTCCTCTGCAAGAGAAGTCGGCACTCTTAACCACTAAGCCATCTCTCCAGCCCCAAGAGGATCTTCTTAAAGGTAGAAAATCCAAGTAGAGTAATCTCACTCACACAGAAATAACCACAAAATTCAGATAAAGAAGGAATCTCAGCTGGATGTTGTGGAGCAAATTCCAATACCCTGGAAGCAGAGGCAGGTAGATGTCTATGAGTTCCAGGTCAGCCAAGGCTATTAGTCAACAAGAACAATAAAGCAAGGAGAAATATCAGCCAATGTGGCGGCACATGCCTGTGTTCACAGCTCTCAGAAGGTTGAGAAGTCAACTGAGTATAAATAGCAAAACCCGCCAGCCGTGTTGGCGCACAACCTTTAATCCTAGCACTTGGGAGGCAGAGGCAGGCGGATCTCTGTGAGTTCAAGGCCAGCCTGGTCTACAGAGTGAGTTCCAGGACAGTCAGAGCTACAGGGAGACCCTGTCTCAAAAAGACCAATAAATAAATAAATAAATAAATAAATAAATAAATAAATAAATAAATAGCAAAACCCTATTTGGGAAAAAAATTTCTTTTAGTTTATTTTGAGGCAGAGTCTCCCTGTAGCTGAGACTAAAGGTGTCTATCACTACACCACTACACCACTACACCTGGACAAAAGGCTAAAAACTTTTTTAAAGAATGAATCTGTGAGCCGGGCGTGGTGGCGCACACCTTTAATCCTAGCACTTGGGAGGCAGAGGCAGGTGGATCTTTGTGAGTTCAAGGCCAGCCTGGTCTACAGAGAGTTCCAGGCCAGCTGAGGCTACAGGGAGACCCTGTCTCGAAAAGACCAAAAAAAAAAAAAAAGATGATGAATATAGGGGCCTGAAGAGATGGCCTAGCAGTTAAGAGCGCCGACTGCTCTTGGAGAAGACCTGGGATTCCCAGCACCTGGGCTGGAGAACAATCTTTGAGTCTGTTTCAGGGGGACTTCACACCCTCTTCTGACCTCCACGGTTGCATGACACGGGTGCACAAAAAAAAAAAAAAAAAAAAAAAAAAAAAAAAAAAAAAAAAAGAATGAATCTTAGCCTTTATGAGTTTCTTCTGCAAAAGGTGTTTGCCTCATTTGCCACTTGGCATTCCTCTCACAAGCTCACTAACCTCACCCTCCTCCTCCAGGCCTCTGTTGTAATTTTGCAATTGAACAATACTGCTATTTAATGAGAAACCATTGGATTAAGCTCTCACATTGCACCATAGGAGTCAGTGGCAGATGCCATAAATGTTTTACTAAATCAGGTTAAGGAATTGCTCACTTAGAAAACCTAGTTTACTTAGTCTTTGGGACTAAGTCTTTAGACTAGTCAGATTTTAAAATACCTAAAAGACAGCTGTGGGGCTAGAGAGATGGCTCAGCAGTTAAGAGCACTGACTGCTCTTGCAGAGGACCCGGGTTCGATTCTTAGACGGCTAAGAACCGTCTTTAACTCCAGTTCCAGGGGAAACCAACACCCTCTTCTGACCTCCATGGCATTGCACGACACGGGTGCACAGACCTACATGCAGACAGTACACTCATACACAAATAAATAAATAAATAAATAAATAAATAAATAAATAAATACAGCTGTAACATCATTCTGCTACTTCATGAGACTAGGCTGAGGGTGATGGTGCCTAGAGAAGAGAGAAACTAGGCCATGAAGATCAAGAACGCCCCTTACCGTCAAATCCAGAGCAACACGTTACCAAAAGAAGAACTTAAAATTTCAATACAGCATTTATCTTTAGTGTGGTCCTACTGATCTAGATAGATTAGCTGCCTAAATATGTAGAGACACACACCTGAAATCCCAGAATGCAGGAAAGCCTGAGGTAATAGGAATCAGAGTTTCAGGCTAACTTGGACTGCCCAGTGAATTTGAAGCCAACTTAAATTGAATCTATAGGATAAGACATTGTCTAAAAAAATGAAACAGACAGACAGACAGAAAAGGAAGAAAGGAAGGCAGGGAGGCAGGAAGAAAATAGTCTGAATACTCAGAATGACTTCCTTTGATTTAGATTTGCTTACACGTCACAAACCAATAAGGTAAATCAAAGTCATCTGACTTCTATTACCCGTTTTAGAGTTTTGTTCAATATATACTAGAACTAAAGTCTAAAATTCAGATGCTACCTTTCCATTGGGTCTACAGAATACATAGGAATATCAAAGTTTGGAGCCAGGCACATTTAGGTTTGAATGCTGGTTTCATTACCTGATTAGCTATGCAGTTCTCAGTAAGCTGTTTAACATCTGTGAAAGCTGACTCAATACACATGATAGGGACCAATTGGGTTAGGATACCCAGTTGCCTAGAAGTATTCAGTTTCTGAATTTTAACATCTTAAAAAGTACTCAACGTCGCTAATAATTAAGGAAATGCAAATTAAAACCACGTTAAGATTTCATCTTACTCCAGTAAGACTGGCTATGATCAAGAAAACAAAGGATACCAAATGCTGGAGAGGTTGTGGGGAAAGGGGAGCACTCATTCACTACTGGTGGGAATGCAAACTCAGCAAGTCCTACAGAAACCAGTGTGGAGAACTCTTAAAAGACTCAAAATGAGCCTACCACCTAACCCAGTCATACCACTCCTGGGTATACACCTACAAGACTCATCCTTATCGCAGAGATAAATGCATATCTAGCTCTCTTCACAACAGTGAACAGCTGGAAGGAACCTAAGTGTCTCTCAATCCATGAGTGGATAAAGAAAATATGGTACATCTATACAATGGAATTCTATGTAGTGGTGAAAAAGATGATACTAGGGCTGGAGAGATGGCTCAGTGGTTAAGAACACCGACTGCTGAGGCTGGAGAAATGGCCTAGCAGTTAAGAACGCCGACCGCTCTTACAGAGGACCTGGGTTCGATCCCCAGCACCCACATGGCGACCGAGAACCGTCTGAAACTCCAATTCCAGGAGAACTCCAGTTCGAGGGGAATCCGACACCCTCTTCTGACCTCCGCGGCATTGCACGACACGGGTGCACAAACTTGCATGCAGACATTACATTGATACACATACAGAAATAAATAAATGCCTGGCGTGGTGGCGCACGCCTTTAAAAAAAAAATTAAAAAAAAAATAAAAGAAAATGAAGAAAAAAAGAAAGATGACATCATGAACTTTGCAAGTAAATGAATGGAACTAGAAGTCATTATGCTAAGTGAAGTAACACAGTCCCAGAAAAACAAAGGAGTATTGTGTCCCTCATTTGTGGATCCTAGCACCAAATCTCTATAGGACAAAATAAATAATTCTTTTTTTTTTATTTATTTATTTATTATTTTTTTAATTTTATTTATTTCCGTATGTGTATGAATGTATTGTTTGCATGCAAGTCTGTGCACCCGTGACGTGCAATGCCGCGGAGGTCAGAAGAGGGTGTCGGACTCCCCTGGAACTGGAGTTCTCCTGGAATTGGAGTTTCAGACGGCTCTCGGCCGCCATGTGGGTGCTGGGGATCGAACCCGGGTCCTCTGCAAGAGCGGTCGGAGCTCTTAACCGCTAGGCCATCGCTCCAGCCCCGCCCCCCCCCCCTTATTTTTTTTTTCTTTTAGTAAATAGTCAACTGATGTATATCTCATCAACTTGCTATGTAATGTAGGAATGTAAGTAATATTTTTTTCTTTGCCTCCATACAACTCTTGTCAAAATGTAAATCCTTAAACATGTTTTGGATTAACCTATAGTTTATTTTTCAGACATCATAATTTTGTGTGTATGTGTGGCATGTATATATATGCATGTTTTGGAATGAAACAGGAGAACAAAAGGAACACAACAACAAAGATGGTAAAAAGAACTGAGAACGGTAAACTTATGCACTGAAAAAATTAAAAATAAATAAATAAGACTGAGAAAAAGCTGAAAGACATGTATGGCAGAGTGCATGAGCTCTGGCAGGGTGGGGGCAAGGAAGGGGGAGTGGGTCTAGACTTGATTAAGAAATGTTGTGTGAACTGAGTGACATCGATGTTATCTGCAAACAACTGTGTCATATTGTAGAATCCCTTAAAAATAAAAAAAATTAAATTAAATTTAAAAAAAGAAATGTTGTATGAAATGTACAAAACTTCAGGGCTGGAGAGATGGCCTAGCGGTTAAGAGCGCGACCGCGCTCTTACAGAGGACCTGGTTTGATCCCAGCACCACATGGCGGCCGAGAGCCGTCTGAAACTCCAATTCCAGGAGAACCTCCAGTTCCAGGGGAATCCGAGACCCTCTTCTGACCTCTCCGACCTGCTGCATGGCATTGCACGACACGGGTGCACAAACCTGCATGCAGACAGTACATTGAAACACATACCGAAATAAAAAAAAAAAAAAAAAAGAATGTACAAAACTTTCAATAAAACAAACAAAAATATCCTCCTTTAATTTAAGATGTTTCAAAAAAAATTCTTGACCAATCGCTGGGCGTGGTGGCAGCAACAAACTATATTATCGCCACACTCAGAAGGCAGAGGTGGGCAGATCTCTTCTGAGTTTCAAAGCCAGCCTAGTTACATAGTGAGATCCAGGTCAGCAGGGCTGCAAGGAGAACCTGTCGAGAGGCAGAGGCAGGCAATTTTTGTGAGTTCAAGGCCAGCCTGGTCATACAGAGTGAGTTCCAGGACAGCTGGGGCTACAGGGAGAACCTGTCTCGAAAAGAACAAAAAAGACGACCCCTTGTTCCCNCAACATGAATGAAGACAGTACACTGATCCACAAACCAAAAAAAAAAAAAAAAAAAAAAAGAAATGTACAAAACTTCAATAAAAACAACAAAAATATCCTCCTTTATTTAAGATGTCAAAAAAAAAATCTCTGCCCATGCTGGGCGTGGTGGCACACATCTTTAATCGCCACACTCAGAAGGCAGAGGTGGGCAGATCTCTTCTGAGTTCAAAGCCAGCCTGGTCTACATAGTGAGATCCAGGTCAGCCAGGGCTGCAAGGAGAACCTGTCGAGAGGCAGAGGCAGGCAGATTTTTGTGAGTTCAAGGCCAGCCTGGTCTACAGAGTGAGTTCCAGGACAGCTGGGGCTACAGGGAGACCCTGTCTCGAAAAGACCAAAAAAAAAAAAAGACGACCCCTTGTTCCCTCCCAAAAAAATCTCTGGCCATGTCCAACCTTATCATTGTTTCCTGGACCTAACCATATCACAGCATTATAATTTTAAAAATAAAGTCTAATTATATAGCATGAAGAATTCCTACATCCCCCAGCTCTCCCTATGCCAGACTCTGCAGATTTCAGGTACCCCCAATTCCTTGCTCCGAAAACCTCCTCCCCAGCACAAAAGCCTATACCACTGGGTGAAGAGCTGAAATCCTTTGAAATCATACACACTAACAAGGGCTACATACAGCTCTAGGACAGCACATGGAGCATTTACCCCTGAAGACAAACTCTGCTCTCGAAAAGCAAGCTCTTCACATTAATCTAATTAACACTTGGATCAGCTCACTCAGTAGAGGATGGTGGTTAGGTGTACTCATCTAGAGCCAGAGTCTCAGCACACCTCACTACTTCCTAGCCAAGTGACTGAAAATGTGATTTAGCCTCAATGGGCTATGTCATTTTATTTATTTTTTTATGTGTATGAATGTACTGTCTTGCATGCAGGTTTATGCACCTGTGTCGTGTAATACCACGGAGGTCAGAAGAAGGTGTCAGATTTCCCTGGAACTGGAGTTAAAGACAAGGTTCTTAGCTGCCACGTGGGCGCTGGGGATCGAACCCCGGTCTTATGCAAGAGCAGTCGGTGCTCTTAACCGTTAGGCCATCTCTCCAGCCCCAAGGCTATGTCCCTTTCTATAAAAGGACTATACCCATCTCATCAGATGTGCCACAGGAATGGAACAGCTAACATACATAAAGGGCTCTAACTGCATCTGGCTCTAAAGTCAAGGGCAGGGAGGCTGCCATTCATTGTATGCTCTTTCTTTCTTTTCAGTGTTTACAGTACATCTACAATATATACGTGTAATAAATGTAACATAGACATGAATGTTTTATTCTAAAAAAGCAACAACAACAACAAAAACCTTCCTACCCAAAATACTTTAAAATTAAGTAAAACAAAAGAGTTTTATAATGAATGTGGAAAAACTCTGGAAAGTATATAGGAGCAGACCTCTAAAATACCTAGAAGTATAAAATCTTCAAGGAAGTAGGTAAATGCAAATTACCAGATCCCACCTCCAGATCTTCTGATTCAGTATATCAGTGGTGGGTGGTCTGGAACTCTACAAATTTTACAAAACACTTCTAGCAAATCATGTATTGGAAAGAATTTGTTCCATGGTTAACTTTGAGTCCCCTTTGGACTCTGCTCTTTGTAGACCAGTAACTGATAGCTAACTGTTCATTAGGGTCAGAGTTGGTAAATAGCCTCCTCCTTCCCATTAAAAGAAGGCTACTTTATCTTGCCTTAAACTAGGATATGCAAAACTTAATCCAAGCCAGTTTATAGTCTTCTAAGATAACCTAAGCATTCACATTCAAGAACATTTCTTATTTTACACAAACTAAGAAGCAGAGGCAAGTATCTTCTAATGCAAAAACAGTCCTCCATTATTAGCACTTCTAAGAGTTTGTCTTAAGACCAAATACCATGTCAAGGACAATTTTTAAAGGACAAGTCCTTTAGAAATCAAATACATGAGATGAAGGAGCAAATGCAAAATGATGGGGACTCAGCCCAGTGATAGAGCACTTGCCCAAGCAATTACAAGGCAAACCCTGGCTTTTGTCCCCAGCACCCAAAAAAGAACTACAAATTTTTTTTTTAATTTTATTTATTTTTATGTGTATGAATGTACTGTCTGCATGTAGATTTGTGCACCCGTGTCATGCAATGCCACGGAGGTCAGAAGAGGGTGTCAGATTCCCCTGGAACTGGAGTTAAAGACGGTTCTCAGCCGCCATGTGGGTACTGGGGATCGAACCTGGGTCCTCTGCAAGAGCAGTCAGCGCTCTTAACCTCTAGGCCATCTCTCCAGCCCCGAACTACAAAATTTTATTACAGTATTGTACTACTACTAAGGGGCTGGAGAGATGGATCATCCATCAGTTAACAGCACAGGCTGCTCTTGCAGGACCTGGGTTCGATTCCCAGCACCAATAAGGTGGCTAGCAATCATCTGTAACTCCAGTTCCAGGGGATCCAATGCCCTCTTCTGACTTCCATGAGCACCGCAGGACACAGGTTCACCTACCTACCTGCAGGAAATACCCTCACAGACATAAAATAATAATTATTTAATAAATAAAAAGGTAAGCTGGGCATGGTGGCGCATGCCTTTAATCCTAGCGCTTCTGACCTCCTCGACATTGCACGACAGGGGTTCACAAACCTACATGCAGGCAGTACATTCATACACATAAAAAATAAATAGCCGGGCATGGTGGCGCACGCCTTTAATCCTAGCACTTGGGAGGCAGAGGCAGGCAGATCTTTGTGAGTTCAAGGCCAGCCTGGTCTACAGAGTGAGTTCCAGGACAGCTGGGGCTACAGAGAGACCCTGTCTCAAAAAGACTAAATAAATAACTAAATAAATAAATAGGTAAATATATTGGAGGGGTTGAAGAGATGGCTCAGCTGTTATGAGTATGTAGCAGCTGGGCGTGCTAGTGCACGCCTTTAATCCCTGCACTAAGAGGCAGAGACAGGCTAATCTCTGAGTTGGAGGCCAGCCTAGTCTATATAGTGAGTTCCAGGACAGCTGAGGCTACAGAGAGACCCTGACTCAAAAAGATCAAAAAATAAATACAATTAAATAAAAATTAAACATTAAAAAAATCCTAACCTGAGTTGGGTGTGGCAGTGCACACTTTTAATCCCAGCACTTGGGAGGCAGAGGCAGAGGCAGAGGCAGATGGAGTTCTCTGAGTTCAAGGCCAGCCTGGTCAACATAGCGAGTTCCAGGCCATCTGGGGCTACAAGGAGACCCTGTCTCAAAAAGTCCAGGGGAGGTGGGGGAGGCAGAGGAGGGCAACCTAAAGGACAGCCAAAGTTTACTGTGCTCTCCTATCTGAAATAACCTAAAACCTATTTATTTCCAAGGTCATCCAGATTCCAAGTTACTATGTTGTTAGAAGTAACTAAACCATACAATTGGGCCAATTGTTTTAGCTAAATGTCATGACAATGACCTAACTGTCTAGAATACCGTCTATCCACCCACTGCCAACCATGGTTACATCTGTTTGAGCTGAGAAAGATGATTCACCTTCTAGTAGTTTCAGAGGTGGTATGTTTCCTTGGTAAATGACCGAATTCTGATTCAAATGAGACTAATAGTTTCATTTCTAAAAGAAACAGTTCCTGTCACATGCACAAGTGTTTGGAAAGCTGAGGTCCCACAGAGCTTTCTGCCTCTTCCCTTAGAGCGACTCTGCTGGAGTCCTGAGGAACCACAGCAACTCCACACCTCTTCCACACATTCTGGACTCTATGGACTGTACCTTCACACAATATGGACACTTACATGACTAAAACCATATTCTCGCCGGGCGTGGTGGCGCACGCCTTTAATCCTAGCACTTGGGAGGCAGAGGCAGGAGGATCTTTGTGAGTTCAAGGCCAGCCTGGTTTACAGAGCGAGCTCCAGGACAGGCGGGGCTACAGGGAGACCCTGTCTCAAAAAGACAAAAAAAAAAAAAAAAAAAAAAAAAACATATTCTCCTCCAACTGAGAGACTTCTGCTAACACTCTTTTCCTCAAATCCCACCTCTAAGAAACATCCAGATGACTTTTGCCCAAGCCAATAATGACCTAACAATATCTCTTCAGCTTTTCCAACTCTTCCATCAACTAAAATTAGGTGCTCCTAAAGTGTAACATCTGATTCAGGAGCTTAGGGCTAAGTAAGACCAAGGTTCTCATCTCTTATCGACTTCCAGGGAAGATCAAGTCTAACCATTTCTTTAACAATCCCAACTTGCCTTGGGGTAACTTAAAACTGTTACTGTGGATGGCTTTACTTTGCATGCTATGGCCAGAGCTAAAAACTGTGATCTCTACCTTCTTATGTTTTCTACCTTCTTATGGGACTTTGTATGTTCTAAATGCTTTACTACTTATTAAGCTATCTACTAATTGGTTAACAAAGTTTATGAATTGTGTCAGGAATAGTGGTCCACACCTTTAATCCCAGCACCTGGAAGGCAAAGGCAGTCAGATCTCTGTGAGCTCAAGGCCAGCCTGGTCTACATAGCAAGTTCTAGGCCAGCTGGGGCTATAGGGAGACCCTGTCTCAAAAAGACAAAGAGAAAAAATTATGATTTGCAAATAATGTGTTCTGGGGTTATCAGCAGAGGAAAAAAACTTATTAAGTTGTCCTGGCATATTTTTCTCAAAAATTTCAATTTAGGGGACTGAGTTGGACTCAGTTGGCAGAGTGCTTGCCCAGCATACATGAGGCCCTCAGCACAGCACAACTAGTTGCTCACAGTGTCAAACACCTGCAACCCTAGCACTTGGGAGAGAGAAGCAAGTTAATCAGAAGTTCATGTTCATCCTCATCTACATAGACAGTTCAAGGCTAGCCTGGACAACTTAGTGAGAACCTGTCTCAATTTTTTTCTAAAAACAGTAAAAAGAGGCCTGGGATAGAACTCAAAGATAAAGCACTTTTCTAGCATGCAAGAGGCCCTGGGTTTAATTTCCAGTATCACACACACACACACACACACACACACACACACACACACACACACACAGTGACAGAGAGAGAGAGACTGAATCTAGAAGAACCCCCTTGGATATGAAACCTGTAACTGTTACAGCAGAACTGACAGTAGCTGAGGTTGAAATCAAACCAACAAACAAGATAAGAGACTCACAAAGCAGCAGCCAGGCCCCACATGCTAATCAGGGAGGGGGGGTACATTTTGTTTTATTAATGCATGTCTTTAGATGTTGAAGCCAATTTGAATGTAAATTTTTCTTATTAATCGTGATCTAAGTAGGCAAACCAATATTGCCATTTACCTCTAATTTGAGTAGCAAAGGACTGGGGTTAGCTCAGTATGTCTAATCCCCAGTACTATCAAAAGGGGTGGGGAGGAACTGACAGGAAGAATGGAAGAATGTATAACGAGGAATGAAGAAAGAGAGCTCTTTGAGTAAAGGATAAACAGCAGCATTCCAGGGCTCTGATCTGCCTTCAATTAGCTCTATTTCCCATGGGTTACCATCTAGACCATTCTAAGACTTCTGTGATCTGGGTAGCATTCAAGATCTGAGAACACAGATTGGAACACAGCTCTACTCACTCGGCATTGCACCCACCTGAGGGCCTACCATCTCCCAAGCACTGTGAGAGGCACTGCACAAACAAATGGGAATGAAAAGACCTAATCTTGGGGCTGGAGAGATGGCCTAGTGGTTAAGAACGCCGACTGCTCTTCCAGAGGACCCGGGTTCGATTCCCAGTACCCACATGGCAGCTGAGAACCGTCTTTAACTCCAGTTCCAGGGGAATCTGATGCCCTCTTCTGACCTCCGAGGCACTGTACGACAGGGGTGTACAGACCTGCATGCAGACAGTACATTCATACACATAAAAGAAATAAATTAAAAAAAAACAAAACACTGGGTGTGGTGACGCACACCTTTAATCCTAGCACTTGGGAGGCAGAGGCAGGCGGATCTTTGTGAGTTCAAGGCCAGCCTGGTCTACAGAGTGAGTTTCAGGACAGCTGGAGCTACAGGGAGACCCTGTCTCGAAAAGACCAAATAAATAAAAATAACAAATTCAGAGTATAAATGAGATTATGTGAGGGTAAACTTTAAAACTAGAACTACACAGCCCAGGGAGGTGGCACACACCTTTAACTCCAGCACTCAGGAGGCAGGGACAAGCAGATCTCTGTAAGATCAAAGCCAGGCTTGGTCTACATATTACAGGCCAGCTGGGTTTAGAGAAACTGTCTCAAAAAAGAAAGTTATAGGGATATGCACAGATTAGCTATAAAGAAATATATCACAGTATTGTTTAATAGCTAAATTCTGAATCTCTAACAAGGTAGAACAGATTAATAATGATGACAAAGAGGCTCAGTTTGAAAAGTGCTTACCTAGCATGCACAAGGCTCTTCGAATGAGTTTGATCCCAAACTGCATAAACTCCAGGTGGCAGTATCACCCATCTGTGATGCCCAGGAGAGGAGGCACAGGGATGGGAAGGTCAAGGTCATTAGGAGCTGAACAGCAAGTTCAAGGCCATCCTAAGGTACATTAAGATGCTCACTTGGTGGGCATGGTGGTCCACACCTTTAATCCTAGCCCTCTGGAGGCAGAGGCAGGTGGATCTTTGTGAGTTCAAGGCCAGCCTGGTCTACAGAGCAAGTTTCAGGACACCTGGGGCTACAGGGAGACCCTGTCTCAAAAAGATTTAAAAAAAAAATCCTTCCTCATAACCATATGCAACTCCAGTTCCAGGGGATCTGACACCCTCTTCTAGTTTCCTCAGGCACCAGGCACATGCCTGGTGCACATACATACCTGCAGGCAAAGCATCCATACACATAAATTTTCTAAATAAGTATTTTCTTGGGGGCTGGAGAGATAGCTCAGTGGTTAAAAGCACCAACTACTCTTGCAGAAGACCCAGGTTTGATTCCCAGCACCCACATGTCTGCTAAGAACTACCTTTAAGCCGTGCACCGTGGCGCAACCCCTTTAGGCCTAGTACTCGGAAGGCGGAGGCAGGCAGATCTCTGTGATTTCAAGGCCAGCCTGGTCTACAGAGTGAGTTCCAGGACAGCTGGAGCTACAGGGAGACCCTGTCTCAAAAAAATAATAATAACAATAATAATTTTCTCTTACAAACTGCCTCACTATAACTAAGAACTTTGAGTGACTCCATCTATATTTGTCTTATAATAATAGACTATGTCTAACTATGAAAAGTTAGTTCCAAAAAAAAAAAGGAAAAAAAAAAAAGTTAGTTCTATGGATCAAACTACAGAAATTACAGTTCTCAACTTTATTATTTTAAAATGTATTTTGTGCTCACTTGGGCAGCACATATACTAAAATTGGAACAATACAGAGAAGATTAGCATGGCCCCTGCACAAGGATGACACGCAAATTCATGAAGCGTTCCATATAAAAAATAAATAAAATTTATTTTAAGCCAGGCGTGGTGGCGCACACCTTTAATCCTAGCACTTGGGAGGCAGAGGCAGGCAGATCTTTGTGAGTTCAAGGCCAGCCTGGTCTATAGAGTGAGTTCCAGGACAGCTGGGGCTACAGGGAGACCCTGTCTCGAAAAGACCAAAAAAATAAGATAAAATAAAAATAAAACGTATTTTATTTTTATTTTTTATTTTGTGTATGTATTGGGGGGGGTGTGCATGTGAATACAAGTGTTCACAAAAAGAGGGAATTGGATCCCTTGCAGCTGGATTTACAAGTAGTTGTGAGCTACCTGACATGGGCTGGAAACTGAAGTCTAGTCCTCTGCAAGCACTGCAAGTCCTGTTAACCACTGAGCTATCTTTCTAGGTCCTCAACTTTTTACTGTTTGCTCTTGTTATTTTTTTCTTTTTTTAATTTTTTATTTATTTCCGTATGTGAATGAATGTAGCGTCTGCATGCAAGTCTGTGCACCCGTGTCGTGCAATGCCGCGGAGGTCAGAAGAGGGTCTCGGATTCCCCTGGAACTGGAGTTCTCCTGGAATTGGAGTTTCAGACGGTCTCCTGTAGTCCGGTCTGGCCTTGACTTCAATAAGTAGCCCAAGATGGCCTTGAACGTCTGATCTTCCTGCCTCCACCTTCCAATCACTGGGATTACATATATGGGCCATCGAGCCCAGTTTATGCAGTTCTGGTGACCAAACCCAGGGCTTTAAGTATACTAGGCAAGCACCCCATCAAGTGTTCTACATCTCCAGGCCAAGTTTCAACTTTATGTCTGTATCTACACACTCAACTTTAAGGCATATTAAAAACTTAGCATGGGCTGGGTGTGGTGGTGCAGGTGGATCTCTGAGTTCAAGGCCAGCCTGGTCTACATAGTAAGTTCCAGGCCAGCTGGGGCTACAGAGAAACCCTGTCTCAAAAAAAAAAAAAATTGCCTGAACTGAATTGGAAAATGATGTATGAAATACACAAAGCATCAATAAAAAATGAAAATTAAAAAAAAAAAACCTTGGCATATAAACAAATCTGGACTCAACTAGACAACAGCCATTTTATAGAGGACACCAGCAAATCAGTCATGATACAAGCAGGAGTTAAACTTGGCCTTCCAGTTATATATGATTTTAAGATTCTAATACTTTTCACCAATCTGTTATTAAATTCAGACCAATGCCTATAAAATGAGTGGCTAGTCAAACCCAAATTACATGTCCTAAGTTTAAAAACTGAATGCTAGTTTTATCTTTGATATTTTACTCTGAGGTAATATGGAACACCACACCAGGAACAGACTTGATAGTCTACTACATGCTTTTATACCTGTAGCATGCATAAAAGTTTGCCCAAAATTGTAATAAGATATTCAATGAATTAATGAGTTTCCTCCCATAGGGGTTCTATTTTTCCCATTGTGGTAGGTAGGAGATAGAAAAGATGAAGAAAATAGCCTCTAGTTACTTTTTTTTTGGGGGGGGGGTCTTTTTGAGACAGGGTCTCTCTTTAGACTGCCTCTCCCTACCGAGTGCTGGGATTAAAGGTGTAAATCGCCATGCCCAGCTTGCTCACAATTTGAGGACACCATCTAATGGTGGCAAGGAAGGCACAGTGGCAGTAGTGTGAGGCATCTAGCCACACTGCATCCACAGTCCAGAAGCACACAGAAATGAATGCTGGTTGCCAGGTGTGGTGGTGCACGCCTTTAATCCCAGCACTCTGGATGCAGAGGCAGGCGGATCTCTGTGACTTCAATGTCAGCCTGGTCTACATAGTGAGTTCTAGGCTAGTTGGAACTACAGAAAAAAAAAAAGAAAGAAAAAATGCTGGTAGTCATCTTACTTTCTCTGTTCTCCTCTTTCTATTAGACATAGACTCCAGTATGCAGAGGGCATCATCTCCCACACTCGGGATAGCTCTCCTAACCTGGGTTATACTTCTCTAGAAATCCCCTCAGACACTTCCGGGTGTGACTCCTAGGTGATTCCAAATCGTCAAGCTAACAATGAAGATTAACCATCACATACTTTCTTGACCTCTTAGGTAGATCAAGTGAGGACTAACCATTGTACCCCTGATCTTGAACTCCTGGAATTCACCTTAGCCAGGAACAAAGAAGCCTGAGAAATGATTCAGCTGAATGGCACAATGGACATGAGCTAGGCCAGGGAATAGAAAGAATTCGTTCTGCTGAGGGAGCAACAAGGTCAGAGAAGGACTTAGACGACATCTCAGATGGCACGTGGGGAGCATCTGGTTTCATAAACTGACTCCCTAAAACCATTGAAACATGTTGAGTTTTCACAGGAGTTAGCTTTACTCCCAATTATTTCTACTAAGATGCCATGAACAGTCAGGCAACATGGCACGTTTACATGATTACAGCACTTGGGTGGCCAAGGCAGGAGGATCACTGCAAATTCGAGGCCAGCCTGATCTACAAAACAAGTTCCAGGACAGCCAGGACTGTATAACAAGACCTTATCTGAAAATAATTAATTTTAAAATATTTTTAAGTCATGCCTTAGATACTTTTGATGGATCATAGCTAATCCTAGCATTTGGGAGGCTGAGGCAGGTTTAAGGCCAGCCTAAACTATACAATGAGTTCCAGGTTATCATGTCTCAAAAACTTAAGACTTTTTTAAAAAATGTACCATGAGGGGCTGGAGAGATGGCTCAGCGGTTAAGTGCACCAACTGCTCTTGCAGAGGACCTGGGTTCGACTCCCAGCACCCACATGGCGGCTAAGAACCATCTTTAACTCCAGTTCAAGGGGAATCCGATGCCCTCTTCTGACCTCCTTGGCATTACACGACACGGGTGCACCAACCTACACGCAGACAGTACAGTAATACACATAAAAAATAAAATTTTTAAAAGAGGGGAAAAAAATGTACCATGAGCAAATAAAGTCTTCCCTCAGAAGCTCATGCATTCCTGGTACTGGATGAATTGGCATGCTTGCATAGAGCCCTAAGGAACACAAGAACTGAAAACAGTTATTGTGACTAGGAATGCTTTGGGGAGTTTTAAGAACTCTTACTTGAGAACAACATGTGCTCTGGCCAGAAACAGATTTGTTCCATCTTTCTGTTTTGCCGTCTCTAAAACCACCCAATCAGAACAAATCCCATTAACCACTTAGCCACACTGGGATCTAACCTAATGGTGAGACACTGACTAACCCATGAAAACACCACAGAACTTGCTTCTTTTCCATGAGTCTAGTCTCACTGTCAAAGTCTCTTGACACAGACTTAAAGATAAAACCAACTTTAAATAAAATGGAGATGAGAAAATGACAGGGTCAAGAAATTAAAAGAAATTTTAATTATTATTTTAAGATTCCTTGAAAATGGTTTGTTTTTTATTTTTTTTTAAAGAACAGAGGCAGACAGACCACAGGACTGATCCATGTGGTAGCCTTTTAAGTGAGCCAAAAGGACAGGGAGGAAGACACATTGAAAAATACTGGCTGATCTCATTAGCTCTGCTTAAGAAGCTTTATAAATGTGACTTCGCCCCTGGATTACACTGCTATATTTAGTTTATACCTAATATGGATGAAGTCCTGAACTAAGCTATTTCCTCTCTCCACAGAAAGAAACTTCCTTGCTTTTTCTCGATCAACAATGCAAAGGGTATGCTCCTCTGAAGGGAAGTTTTAAAAAGAAAAGGAAAGAGGACTTGGAGAGAACAACAAATCAGGATTAAGACCTCAAATTTGGAGAAAACAACAAATCGCGATTAAGACTTCTCAAACTTGGCCCACTTAGATATTTCTAAGCAATTGGAAAACAATTCCAAAATCAAAATATGTGATGTTCAAGTAACAAGCTTATCAATAAACTCTTTAAAGTATTTTACAGGAGACTAATTAACCTTTTAGATTTTTATCACGAAGGGCTGGGGTAGCTCAGTGGTAAAGCGCTTGTGTGGTACTTGTGAGACCCTGGGTTCAATCAATAACACCTCAAAAAATAAAAGAAAACCAGATTCAGACTGGAATTCCCAAAGGGTTTGGTATAAACCCCAGTCCTGAAACTTCCTTAGTAGCCCTCTCATGTATAACATAGGATTGATATACCTATTTCAGAGTTTATGTGAGGATTAGTTAACATATATAAAAGGCTGTCATAATATACTGGCCTATAATCAGCACCCAGTGCTGTTATTCTGGCTTTAATAGAAACAAAAACCTACTGTTCACTTTTTATTTATCAGTTTACTATATCCTATGTAAGAGCAAATTAAGCTGGGCGTGGTGGTGTACGCCTTTAATCCTAGCACTTGGGAGGCAGAGGCAGGTGGATCTTTGTGAGTTCAAGGCCAGCCTGGTCTACAGAGTGAGTTCCAGGACAGCTGGGGCTACAGGGAGACCCTGTATCAAAAAAAAAAAAAAAAAAAAAAAAAGAGCAAATTAAGTAGTTTCAAGAAATTTATAACATCTAGTAAGATGGAGACAAAGTCACTTTATGATCTTTGCAAACCTCTCGGCCACGCTCAAGTTTTAAAGCTTTATGACCATTGCACTGAGATGTAAGGGGGAAAATTAAAACTAAAAACTTAAGAATCTAGAAATAAACAGGACTGCAACTCTATCCTTACCACTTAAAAACTTCTGGGCACTGGTAAAATACACCTTTAGGCAAAGACAGGTAGACTTGTGTGAGTTCCAGGCCAGCCAGGACTACATCATGAGATCCTGTCTCAAAAAACCAACAAGAAAACCTACTAAGCATAAAACCTGCAGAGGTGAGTGGTCCTACAAGCATGCAACCCAGCACTCAGAAAGCAGAGGACGTAAGAGTCCAAGTACAACGGCTAGCCTAGGCCACAGAGCCAGGCTCTATCTTTAAAAAAAAAAAAAAACATGCAAATCTATACTACCTGGATGTCTCTGTTACAAATTAACTGAAAAGTACCAGGCATGGTGGCACAAGCCTTTAATCCCAGCACTTGGGAGACAGAGGCAGGCAGATCTCAGTGACTTCAAGGCCAACCTGGTCTACAGAGTGAGTTCCAGGTCAGCTGGGGCTACAGGGAGACCTTATCTCAAAAAGACCAAAAAAAAAGGGGGGGGGGGAGGAAGGAAGGGAGGGAGGCAGGGAGGAAGAGAGGGAGGGAGGAAGGAAGAAAAGAGATGAGGACTGGAGAGAAAACAGAAAAGCACTCTTCCTAACATTGGCTTTAACTATATAGAAGTCCTGAGAGCTCCGAGGCAGATGATGATGAGGGCGAAGTCCACCATCTACCCTTCAGGCCTAATAAGTATGATCAACAGAATCCTGAGAGCCAAAGCTAACACAAAAAGGAGTCCCAGTCTGATCCTGGAATTATACTAGTCCTCTGCTGAAGAATGGAAAGTTCTCCACCTATTTGCAGTAACAGTCTAGCAGATAGTCTTAGTAACAGGCTAGAGGTTGAAACTACACATATTGAACAATAAACTAACCATGGGCCAATGCTGTCTAATTCTGCATTCCCAGAGGCAACATAGCAGCAAGGCTTTCATTCAAAGTGCCACACTCTCAGTGCTTCTCCTATATTAACACTTATAATCTTTACCAAGCCCAACGGCAGGATTTGCACCCTGCATGGCTCCAGCATCCACTTACTTTTTAAAAAATGTGTCTCTGTGTCTCTGTCAGTCTCAGTTTCCCTCTCCTCATGCAAGTGGTCCTAACTTTCCACCTTGTTCAGACAGGATCTCTTTGTTAGTCACCTCTATGTATAGCAGACTAGTTGACCTGTGAGCTTCCAGAGATTCTTAGTCTTGGCTTCCTGTCTCTCCTTAAGATGCTGTGGGATTGCTGGGGTTGGTGTCTCTTGCCTTTAATTCTAGCACTCCAGAGGCAGAGGCAGGTGTATCTCTGAGTTCCAGGCCAGCCTGGTCTACAGAGTGAGTTCCAGGCCAGCTGGGGCTACAGGGAGACCCTTTCTCAAAAAGACAATAAATAAATAAATAAATAAATAAATAAATAAATAAATAAATAAATAAAATTGTGCTTTAAAAAAAAAAAAAAAGAGCTGGGGCTGGAGAGATGGCCTAGCAGTTAAGAGCTCCGACCGCTCTTACAGAGGACCCGGGTTCAATCCCCAGCACCCACATGGCGGCCGAGAACCGCCTGAAACTCCAATTCCAGGAGAACTCCAGTTCCAGGGGAATCCAGGACACCCTCTTCTGACCTCTGCGGCATTGCACGTCATGGGTGCACAGACTTGCATGCAGACAGTACATTCATACACATACAGAAATAAAATTAAAAAAAAAAAAGCGGTGGGATGACACATTATCCTATCTGGCTTTACATGGGCTCTGGGGATCCTCACACTTGTAGGCAAGTGCTGCACCCACTGAGCCATCTCCCCCGCTCTCCAGCACCCACTCTCACCCACTACACTCTGACAGCAAAACACTAAACTCACCTGCATTCCTGAAATATTAATTCCAATGCCTGGATCTTCCAAATGGACCATCACTTCAGAGCCAACACAGAGCATAAATGCTAGGAATCAGCGATCCCCCTCTGGCTCTCACTTTAGAATCTCAACAAACCCATAGTCTCAGCTCTTGGAGGCTGAGACAGGAAGACTACAACTTCAAAACTAGCTTGGACTACATTGTGAGACCCTTTCTCAAAAGGAAAAAAAAAAAAACAAAACAAAACAGCACGCCTTTCTTTAACCCCAGCACTTGGGAGGCAGAGGCAGGAGGATCTGTGAGATCAAGGCCAGACTGGTCTATATAGTGCATTCCAGGGCTACAGAGAGACCCTGTCTCAAAAAAGACCCCCCCCCAATTTTTTTTAATTAAAAAAAAAAAAAACATTCACAAAGAACAGAAAGAAAATGTACAAGCAATACTGAGGGCAACTATGCCACATGGACCCTGGAGAGTCAACAGGACAGAGACAGTAGCTGCCCCAACTCTAAATCCCAATAGCTGTCATGTATACACTCAGAAACAAAATAGAGTTGTGACTTCAATTTTTTTTTTACTTTACATAGTTCCTCCCAGTTGCTAGCTAGGCAAGCACCCACTGAGCTATATCCCCAGTGCCAACCTAGTGATTTGCCTCACCCTCTCAGCCTACTTATCTGGTTTCTTGTATAAGTGTTCCTGAGAATTTGCTTTTCCCCAGTCATGTGATTTTTCTATTGCTTTTTTCCCTGCTTGCCTCCTCTAGAATCAAGTTTGTGCAAGGGGTTCAGCACAGTCCTTCAGCAAACATTTTACTGAGTAACAATCAGATAAGTTAATACATAATACAGTTAAACAGCACTCCATAAATGTCTATATTAGTTCAATCAGTAATGGAACATTCTTCTATGTATTTCTTTTATCATGCATTTAGGAAATACAACATAAAAATAAGTCAGTGAGATCTTATTGCAACTATTCTAAACATACTCATGCTAGATCTTCTCTAAGTCGAAAAAGCCTCCTAGCCATTGAGTTACAATGGCTCCTTGGAAAGCACTTTACTGGTTGTGAGGATGGTATGGTGTTCCCTTCTACACTAGATACTGACCCTCCAGAGGGTTTCCTCCTAGTGCCTAGGGCAGTTCCTCTGCCAAATAGGCCCTTAAATAAAGACTAGTTTAATGAATGAATAATTTCCTAAACTAGTACTAATTTGTGCCCTCCCTGTATTTATGAAAAAAACTGCAGTGTCGGGGCTGGAGAGATGGCCTAGCGGTTAAGAGCGCCGACCGCTCTTGCAGAGGACCCGGGTTCGATGCCCAGCACCCACATGGCGGCCGAGAACCATCTGAAACTCCAATTCCAGGAGAACTCCAGTTCCAGGGGAATCCGACACCCTCTTCTGACCTCCGCAGCATTGCACGACACAGGTGCACAGACTTGCATGCAGACAGTGCATTCATACACATACAGAAATAAAAAAAAAAACAAAACAAAAAAACTGCAGTGTCGCCACAAATTAAAAAAAAAAAAAAAGGGGCGGGCATTTTATTGGTGAGTCCTAACCTTGTTTGAGGATTTTTTTTTCTTTTTGAAACAGGGTTTCCCTGTAGCTCCAGCTGGCCTGGAACTTGCTATGTACACCAGGCTGGCCTTGAACTCAACAGAGATTTGCCTGCTTCTGCCTCCCAAGTGCTGGGATTAAAAGCTTGCACCATATACCCAGCAAGGGTATCATTTAAAAATAATAATCGGCCAGGCGTGATGGCGCATGCCTTTAATCCTAGCACACAATAATCTGAGGCAGGCCTAGAATTTGTTGCAGTCCTCCTGCCTCAGGCTCTTGAGTGCGGGATACCAGCAATGAAACGCCCAAGCCTCAGGTATTTTCGTGTTATTAGAACCGATTCAGTTCTCACCTCAGTTTGGGTGGGTATGTAACATTGAAAAAGGCCGCTGAGTGGTGGCGCACACCCTTTAATCCTAGCACTCGGGAGGCAGAGCAGAAAGATCTCTTTGCTGATTCCAAGCCAGCCTGGTCTACCATATATCTGCCAGTTCGCCACGCACCAGCCTGGCGGCTACAGGCTGACTGACTTGTCTTGAA
Organism: Rhizomys pruinosus; assembly: GCA_009823505.1. Taxonomy (NCBI): domain Eukaryota; kingdom Metazoa; phylum Chordata; class Mammalia; order Rodentia; family Spalacidae; genus Rhizomys; species Rhizomys pruinosus. The sequence continues at coordinate 722,286 of VZQC01012462.1, read as the reverse complement.
AAGACCAAAATAATAATCAATAATAATAATAAAATAATAATGGCTGCTGCAGATGGGACGCTACNTTTGTGCACCCGTGTCGTGCAATGCCGCGGAGGTCAGAAGAGGGTCTCGGATTCCCCTGGAGCTGGAGTTCTCCTGGAATTGGAGCTTCAGACGGTTCTCAGCCGCCATGTGGGTGCTGGGGATCGAACCCGGGTCCTCTGCAAGAGCGGTCGGCGCTCTTAACCGCTAGGCCATCCCTCCAGCCCAAATAATTCTTTCTTAAGCCAATTCAACACATCACATTGGACTTCATTTTTCACTCTGCTCTCACAGAAAGACTAAAACACAATACAAAAATTCTGATCAAGGAATCGTGAAAGTTTCTGAAAAGGTCTAGATCATATTTGCTTAAGAGACTGAGAGTACTAAGTACAAACACCTGTGCTCTGACCGCCTACAGCCTTTACAAGACTTAATGACTAGCCATCTTGAAAGCAAAATTTTGGATTTCTGTGTTTGCTAAAAGTAACCTAGAACATCAAGTAATACAAAACTGTACACTCTTCATAAGCTACCATCTTTGGAAATTTTGATTCAGTCTTAGATATAGGTTATGCTCAAACCAACCCAAATTTTAAGGTTAATCACCATCTCTTTTTTCCCAATTAGTAAATGTGGATATCAGAGCTACCATTCTCCCAGTATTCCTAAATGGCACAAACACCTACTTTGATTCCTCTTTAGTTTTTAATGACTGCTCACCTGGGTAATCTACGACCTGGTCTCTACCTTCAAAATAAAGGACTGTTGACCAAGGACAACACCCAGAGCACTACCCAATCCTCAGTTCTCTCCTCAGCTCCATCTAACAGCTTAGTTTTTTGTTTTTGTTTTTTTTTATTTTTTTGGTCTTTTCGAGACAGGGTCTCCCTGTAGTCCCAGCTGTCCTGGAACTCACTCTGTAGACCAGGCTGGCTTTGAACTCACAAAGATCTGCCTGCCTCTGCCTCCTGGTGCTAGGATTAAAGGTGTGCACCACCACGCCTGGCCTAACAGCTTAGATTTGTATTTCAAATATTTATTCACACTTTCTTTTATTCTTCTCCCACAAATACAAGTGAATAGCTGTGCTGCACACTGGTAAAATTCAATGGTACATTATAACAGATGATTGACATTTTTACTATTCTATTATAATGAGAACTAGATGCTCTTCATAAAAAATGAATTAGCTCACCTGTAAAGCCAGAAAAAAAAAACACTTTATTACCAAAAAAGGAAAACTGTTAAGCTTCTAGCTTAAGAGTTATTCACTGCATTTCAGTTTCAAGGGGAAAAAAAAGAACAAAACCCACCAGCTGTTTAAGTACCACACAACTATGACACTGGGAAGCCTGCTTCTGGGCCTAGGTCTAATAATGCTACTTGTTCAAAATAATACTCAAATTTATTATTTTTTTTCCTGGTCTTTTTTGAGACATGGTCTCCCTGTAGCCTCAGCTGTCCTGGAACTCCCTATGTAGACCAGGCTGGCCTTGAACTTACAGAGATCCAGATGCCTCTACCTCCTCCCAAGTGCTGGGATCCTATTTTTTATTTTTGTATGACTGTATTGCCTGCCTGCATGTAAATCCACCCATAATCGCAGTGCCCACAGAGGCCAGAGGTGGCTTTGGATCCCCTGGAACTGGAGTTAAGGACAGTTGTTAGCTCCCATGTGATTGCAAGAAGAGCCAGTGCTCTTAACTGCTGAGCCATCTCTCTAGTTCATAATTCTCAAACTTAAATGCTTAGTTTCATTATCTACATTAGGCTGTTACTTTCATGAGTTTATAATTAACACAGTCTCCTGGTTTTATATTTTAAAAGAAAAAAAAAAATCAAATAAGGCTAATTACCGGGCCTGGTGTCACAGGACTGTAGTTCCAGGCTCATATGGGATAAAGTTCAAGGCCAGCCTAAAGAATTTGGTGAGATCATGTTTCAAACTTAATTTTTAAAAAAGGGGAGGAGAGGGCTGGAGAGATGGCCTAGCGGTTAAGAGCGCCGACTGCTCTTACAGAGGACCCGGGTTCGATCCCCAGCACCCACATGGCGGCCGAGAGCCGTCTGAAACTCCAATTCCAGGAGAACTCCAGCTCCAGGGGAATCCGAGACCCTCTTCTGACCTCCGCGGC
>VZQC01012462.1:702413-718398 GCA_009823505.1 Rhizomys pruinosus | reverse complement strand
GCCGCGGAGGTCAGAAGAGGGTCTCGGATTCCCCTGGAGCTGGAGTTCTCCTGGAATTGGAGTTTCAGACGGCTCTCGGCCGCCATGTGGGTGCTGGGGATCGAACCCGGGTCCTCTGTAAGAGCAGTCGGTGCTCTTAACCGCTAGGCCATCTCTCCAGCCCGCTGCAGTACTTTTTTAAGACTATGGATCATCACTCCTTCTGTGGCAGATTTTTATTTATTTTTATTTTTTGGCTTTTTGAGACAGGGTCTCCCTTTAGTCCCAGCTGGCTGGAGCACTCTATGTAGACCAGGCTGGTCTTGAACTCACAGAGATCAACCTGCCTTTGCCTCCCGAGTGCTAGGATTAAAGCCGTGGGCAGAGTTTTACAGTTCCTCTAATGCATTTGGGACAACTGTCTCAAAGTAACCTGCAGCTTTCCTGACAACTCCTGGTTCTGTCTCCTAAGAACTGTAGCCCTTTCCTGCTTTGTAGACCAGGCTGGCCTTGAACTCACAGAGATCTGCCTGCCTCTGCCTCCCAAGTGGTAGGATTAAAGCTGTGGGCCACCACACCCGCCTTAAAGACTGTTCTTAGCCACCATGTGGGGTGCTGGGAATCAAACCTGGGTCCTCTGCAAGAGCAGTCGGTGCTCTTAACCACTGAGCCATCTCTCCAGCCCCAATTCTGTTCTTCAAACCACCACTTCCACTACCAGGTCTGTAACCACCACCATAGGGACTGCCTGAGCTTCTTCCACCAAAACTGGCCCCCTTCATGGGTCCAAAATTTGATTGCTGTTGTCCACTATAATTTCCAAAATCATATAGTTCCTACCACCACCATAGTTACCTCCACCAAAATTTCCTCCTTCATTGTAACCATCATATCCTCCTCCACTGCCACCATATCCACTACATTGGTTTCCATATCCTGGTCCACCACCACCATAGCCTCCTCTACTACTGTAAGCAGGACCACCACCATAGTTTCCACCATCACCACCTCCATAACTACCTCTGCTGCTCCTCCTCCACCAAAGTTTCCACCAGGACCAAAATTACCTCCACCACCTCCAAAGTTTCCTCCTTGCCCCATGAAGTTGCCAGACCCACCTCTAAAACCTCTTTGTGATCCAGCAGACTGCATCTCTTGTTTAGGAAGGGTCTTTTCGGGGGACTGGAGAGATGGCCTAGCGGTTAAAAGCGCCGAATGCTCTTGCAGAGGACCTGGGTTGGATCCCCAGCACCCACATGGCAGCTGAGAACCGTCTTTAACTCCAGTTCCAGGGGAATCCGATGCCCTCTTCTGACCTCCGCAGCATTGCACGACATGGGTGCACCAATGTACATGCAGACAGTACATTCACACACACAAATAAATGAATAAATTTTTAAATTTTTTTTAAAAAAAAGGGCCTTTTTCACTTCACAATTATTAGAATTGCTCTAAGTTAGCCTTAGGCCACCGAAAGTGACACCATAATTTCAAGCCTAGATGGGATACACAGAAAAACCCTGTCCACCCGGGCATGGTGGCGCACCCCTTTAATCCTAGCACTCGGGAGGCAAAGGAAAGCGGATCTTTGTGAGTTCAAGGCCAGCCTGGTCTACAGAGTGAGTTCCAGGACAGCTGAGGCTACAGGGAGACCCTGTCTCAAAAAGACCAAAAAAAAAAAAAATTGCTCTGGAAGGAAAAGGAAACAATTTCCTTTCAAGCACTGGGTATCTCTTAAGGTCCAAGCACTCAGAAATCCATAAAGCAGGCCAGTGAGAAGGTTCAGTGGGTGAAGGTGCTTGCTATCCAAAGCCTAGGGACCTGAGCTCAGTGCCCAGAATCCAGAGAGTGGAAAGAAACAACTCCGCTGTGGCACGAAATAAAAAGTATAATTTAAATAAAAACGTAATTAAATGAAACAAATTAAACTGAAAATAATTTATAATTAAAAATTTGTTAAAAACACAAAAAAGTTTTCTTCAGCTACAGAGTGGTGACTCACACTTATAATTCTAGCACATGGATGGCTAAGGCGGAACTGCCATGACAGACCCCCCTGTCAAGAAGAAAAAGATCATGTGACCAAAAACAAAAAAGGTTTTGTTACAAACTCAAAATACTTTTTGGCAGAATAATTATCACTACTTAGTACAGCACCCTTGGCAACCAACTGTAGTTACAAGGGTATTTTTCTCATTTACATTTCTCACATACAGGCTTTGAGAAGAAATCAACACCCTTTATCACATTTTACCTTCCCTCCCCCATCCCAACCAAACAACTAACATGGTCTACAATGTTGGTACAACGGCTGACCTATGCTAAATCACAAGAAACATTCCACTTTTCGGGCTGGAGAGATGGCTCAGTGGTTAAGAGCACCGACTGCTCTTGCAGAGGACCCAGGTTTAATTCCCAGCACCCACCTGATGGCTAAGATCCGTCTTTAAGCCCAGCGTGGTGGCACAAGCCTTTAATCCCAGCACTGGAGAGGCAAAGGCAGGCGATTCTATGAGTTCAAGGCCAGCCTGGTCTACTGAATGAGTTCCAGGCCAGCTGGGACTACGGGGAGACCCTGTCTCAAAAAAAGACAAAAAAAAAAAAAAAGAAACATTCCACTTTTCACTCCACAGATGAAAAATAGCTGAGAAAGGGAAAACAAATTCCCCAGGACAGCCCAACTCACACGGGACCCTATGACGGGCTCTCTGCCTTGAAGCACAAACACTTGTGACTTCAGTGGTTCACAGCGGGCCTACAGAAAACTGGGAAGGGATATGCGAGTGACTCAACTTTGAGAAACAGTGTGCCACACCCATCTCCTTCTAAAGGAAGTATTAAGTCAACAGTGAGCAGGGCACCAGGCAAGGATTATTTATCCCTTCTAATTTTGTCCCTGAGAGACAGAGAGACAGAGACAGAGATGCTGAAAGCCTGGCCAGTACTAGACAATGGTTCTACCACTGGGCCACATCTCTAAGGCGTTTTCTGGGATTTGTTTGTTTGTTGGATCTTTTAGAGACAGGGTCTCCCTGTAGCCCCAGCTGTCCTAGAACTCACTCTGTAGACCAGGCTGGACTTGAACTCAAAGATCCGCCTGCCTCTGCCTCTGCTGCCTCCCGAGTGCTGGGATTACAGGCATGCAACACCACACCAGGCACCATTTTCTGGTTTGTTTTTTTTTTTTTTGGTCTTTTCGAGACAGGGTCTCCCTGTAGCCCCAGCTGTCCTGGAACTCGCTCTGTAGACCAGGCTGGCCTTGAACTCACAAAGATCCGCCTGCCTCTGCCTCCCAAGTGCTAGGATTAAAGGCGTGCACCACCACGCCCGGCCATTTTCTAGTTTTAAAACCTTTTTTCTTCCCATATTACATTGGCTAAACCTTCGAATACAACAATGAACAGAAGCCATAAATTACTCAGGGTTGGAGAGATGGCCTAGCAGTTAAGAGCGCCGACTGCTCCTGCAGAGGACCAGGGTTCGATCCCCAACACCCACATGGTGGTTGAGAACCGTCTTTAACTCCAGTTCCAGGGGAATCTGACACCCTCTTCTGACCTCCACGGCATTGCACGACATGGGTGCACAAACCTACATGCAGACAGTACATTCATACATGTACAAAAATAAAAAATGAAAAAAAAAAAGCCATAAATTACAGTTTACAAATGTAATCCTAAATTGTTGGAGAATTTTTGTGTTTATGGGGGTTTATTATTTGAGGCAGAATTTCACTATATCCCTGACTGGCCTGGAACTTGCTATATAGACCAGGATAATGTCAAACTTGTAGATATTTGCCTGCCTGCTTCTACCTCCTGGGGGGCTGAGGCATGCACTATCATGTCAAGCATACTATTCTAAATATACTCGAGGCTGGAGAGATGGCTCAGCAGTTAAGAGCTCTAACTGCTCTTGCAGAGGACTGGGGTTCGATCCCAGCACCCACATGGTGGGTAAGAACAGTCTTTAAGCTGAGTGTGGTGGCACATGCCTTTAAAAAAAAAAAAAAAAAGAGCCAGGCATGGTGGCACATGCCTTTAATCCTAGCACTTGGGAGGCAGAGGCAGGCGGATCCTTGTGACTTCAAGGCCAGCCTGGACTACAGAGTTCCAGGACAGCTGGGGCTACAGGGAGATCCTGTCTTGAAAAGACAAAAAAAAAAAAGTAAAGATCACTAGGAGTTATATGTTGACTGTGAGCAATAAATCAAGTATTTCATTGTGTTCAGATCAAATACTAGACATAAAATGGGCAAAATGGAATAGTATTGGGGTCAGCTTTGCAACCAGATCCAGATTTTGGAAACCAGGTTTTGCCAGTGATTCTCAATGTAATAACAAACCACTGGCTGATTGTATATGATTTTATTCAAATTTAAAAAATGATAACTGCCAATCTAAGCTCACAAAATTCTGAGTCAAGTGAGAAAATATTTGAGAAAATGCTTAAGACAACAAAACAACAGGTAGATTATTACCTTAAACGGAAGAATAAAGTTTTATCAGTACTGGTAAAATCTAAGAAAAATTTAGGGTCACCTAAATGTGATTCTTTTCATGTTACTTTCAAGAAAATTAAAGATGACTGAAGGAACTGAATATTGGAAATATAACTTGTACTAAATTTCAAAGTTTGTAGAGAAAGATGTTACTTTTCAAACTGATATGAATTGTTTCATAGACTTTCAATATTAGATATCTAAAAGAAATTTCTATTTCTGTACTATTTCTCTCCATGAAAAAGTACTTTGGAATGTTGATGGGAAAGATTATCTTTCTATTTTTAACAGTGGGAAGGCAAATTCTAAAGCATAATATCACTTATGCTATATTTCCAGAGTCTGGACTTTTTCTCCTACCTCAATGATGTGGAAAGCTGATGTAAATTCCAAGTANAAAAAAAAAAAGCTAGAGACCGGGCTGGTCTTGCAAAGCCAAGATGTCAGTTCCAGGATGTCAGAGCTGAGGGTGAGGGGACTGTCTTTCGAGCCCAGGCTAGCTAGGAATGCCTGCACCAATCTCTCTTTCCCAACAAAAGCGCACAGAGCGCTGAGGGGAGCAGCCAAACGTTGCATCATGCGAGAACGCCTGGAGCTGGAGAAACACCAAAACCAGATGCTGCTGAAAACCCGGGCCAGGAAACCCCGGCGGGAAATCTCGGTCTTTCCCGGACGTCCCAGGGTGTCTGCCCGTAGCTTGTTTCTTTTTTCGTTTTTTTTTTTTTTGGATTTTCGTTTTGAGAGAGAGAGAGAGAGAGAGAGAGAAAGAGAGAGAGAAAGAGAGAGAGAGGGAGGGAGAGACTGGCTTCCCATATCAAAGAGAGAGAGACATTTGTTGCCCAGGTTGGCCTCGAACTCAAGGCTATCACCCTGCCTCCGCCTCTTGACCAGGCTGTGGCACCTGGCCCGCCGCATTCAATCTCCGCAGCGCAGCGTAGAAGGCTCTCAGGTTATCTATCCCAGGCTGGCCTTGAACTCACTACGTAGCCAAGGCTAGCCTAGAACGGACCTCCCGCCTCCACCTCCCGAAGGCTGGGTCTACAGGCGTGTGCCACAGAGCCAAGCTCCCGATTTCTTTTCTTTTTTTAAGATTGCGTCGGGATTAAAGTTTCAGTTTCCAGCTGCGGGTCTCCGGCGATCCGCGTAAGTTGCGGGCACCGTGTGCGCGTGGCCAGGGCTCTGGGCTGGGCTGGGCTGGGGTGGAGTCGGACCCCCGGCCAGACGCTCACAGACGCTTACGCGACCAGGGCGGCGCGGTTGGAGGCGGCGTCCCGCCCTGCGGCTCCTCCCGACCCTGGGTCGCCGAAGCGGCGGCGGCCGCGTCCCCCACCCGGCCCCGGAGCGCGCTCGCAGCGCGGCGGAAAGGCGCGGGCGACCAAACAATGGAGCTCGGGAGCCGGTGCGGCCTGGGGCCGCGGAGGGGGCACCTCGGAGCTCCGGGGACCCGGGCGGGCAGTGGGCAGCCGGCGGTGGGCGCTCACCTTGACGAAGAGCTCGATGAGGGGCTCTTTGTCCTCCTCCTTCATCCCGTTCAGGGGCATCGACAACGCCATAGTGGGCTCAGTTGGTCGAGGCGGACAGCGGCGGGGCTGGGGCTCCGGCTTCTCGGGCTGCTCTGGATCCGGGTTCCCGCCGCGCTGGGCTGCGCTGCTCTAGCTTACCCGCTAGCTCGCTGGACAGCCCCGGCGTCAAGCTACCGCCGCCTCTGCACCGCCTCACGCCCCGCGCGTCTCTGAGGCGGACGCCGTCGGAACCGCTTCCAGCGGGGCTTAGAGGGCGTGGTCCTGTCCTGGGGGCGTAGCCTCAGCCCAGCGCCTCGGGACTCTCCGGCGGAAAGGAGCGCTGGGGGCGTGGCCTCGGGAGGACAGCGAGACCCGGGGAGTTTCTGCAAAGGGACCTCTGTGCAGCCTGGAGGCCGCTGAAGGGCGTGGCCCGAGATCCCAAGCGCCGGCTCCAGCGGGCGATGGGCGTGGCCGGCGCCACGCCTCTCCACGGGAGCCGGAGCCTGACACCGCCTCCCTCCGCCGCGCTAGCGGGTCTTCCGCAGCTGCCGCTGGCTGGGTGCCAGGTGACCTCATGCCTCAGCGGGACTGGGGAGGATCGGGTCGTGGGGAGGAGGCGCCAGGCGCTCTCACCACCCGCGGCCGCCCCGGGACTCCTCACCGCGCGGTCCCGCAGCGGCCACCTCCCCATTCCTTCTAGTAGGCGGGGCTGACTTTTCCAGGAATTTTGGCTGAAGTTTTCATGTCCTGAAGAAGTACTTTTTTTCTTCTTCCTCTGACTTTGTGCTTCCTGTCGGGATGCTTCTATATTAGAAGTCAAGACACTCATAAGTATTTATAAAGCTGAACTAATGTGTTCCGGGCTCCAGGCTTAGGTTGTTCACGCGGAGCCCAGGTCTAGACCCGCAACTTCGCCTGAGGATGCGCAGACTCCCCAGCCCTTATCCATGCTGCTTTTTACAGATGGACCCATGCCGTTCTCCCATCCCAGGTGGCAAATTTTAATTTTAATGTGCATCAGAGCTACCTGACTGCTACCCTCTGAGTGCCTCCATCTGACTCTCTCCCCAGGGGAAAAGAGTTCACACTTAAAATGCCACGGTACAATTGGAGAGGCTGTCCTCAAAGGGACAAAGTCTATTCCTTACTTAAGTCCCTCAGGGCAAGGACCACAGTGATTTGACCCAGGCATGTGGTCTGCCTTGGAATGCTTGGAGCGCATGTCCCTTGAAGAAACATCCCTTCTGGCTTTCCTTAATTCTTTTTTTTGTGTGTGTGTGTATGTGTATGAATGTACTGTCTGCGTGTAGGTCTGTGCACCCGTGTCGTGCGATGCCGCAGAGGTCAGAAGAGGGTCTCAGATTCCCCTGGAACTGGAGTTCTCCCGGAATTGGAGTTACAGACGGTTCTTAGCCGCCATGCGGGTGCTGGGGATCGAACCCGGGTCCTCTGCAAGAGCGTCGGTGCTCTTAACCGCTAGGCTATCTCTCCAGCCCGTCTTTCCTTAATTCTAAACTCATAATCACCCTGTGCCATCTCCCATGTTAAGGTAATAAGTAAGTTGATTAGAAAAGCCAAATGTTGGGGCTGGAGAGATAGCCTAGCAGTTAAGAGCACCAACTGCTCTTGCAGAGGACCCGGGTTCGATCCCCAGCAGCCATATGGCGGCTAAGAACCGTCTGTAACTCCAATTCCAGGAGAACTCCAGTTCCAGGGGAATCTGAGACATTGCACGACTCGGTGCACAGACCTGCATGCAGACAATACATTCATACAAAATTCATAAAAAAAAAATAAAAGAAAAGCCAAATGTTGGGCCAGGGTGGTGCTACAGGGAGACCCTGTCTCAAAAAGGAAAGAAAGAGAGAGAGAGAGGAAGGAAGGAAGGAAATAAAGAGCCGGGTGTGGTGGCGCACGCCTTTAATCCTAGCACTTGGGAGGCAGAGGCAGGTGGATCTTTGTGAGTTCAAGGCCAGCCTGGTCTACATAGCGAGTTCCAGGACAGCTGGAGCTACAGGGAGACCCTGTCTCAAAAAAAAANGCTATATTCCCCTCTGTTGCTTGATGTCAAGGTATTTTATCACAGCAACAAAAATGAAACTGAAACAACAGCTATCCTAGAGTAGCAGTCTGCCTGATGACTTTTTTTTTATTAATTTTATTTATTTCCGTATGTGTATGAATGTACTGTCTACATGCAAGTTTGTGCACCCGTGTCGTGCAATACTGCGGAGGTCAGAAGAGGGTGTTGGATTCCCCTGGAACTGAAGTTCTCCTAGAATTGGAGTTTCAGATGGTTCTCGGCCACCATGTGGGTGCTGGGAATCGAACCCGGGTCCTCTGTAAGAGCGGTCGGCGCTCTTAACCTCTAGGCCATCTCTCCAGCCCTCTGATGACTCTTAAATAACTGATTTCCTCTGCACACTCCCACTTCCATATAAGAGTATTTGCAGAGATACTATAAGTTAGGATATCAGCATACATAATTTGAGATGTTGTAATCATACTCGATAGCTGAAATACCCCACTAAATGTTTGTATGAATATATCCCTGTAAAATATATTTTAATTTATTCAAATTAGAATGAGGAGAATGCAAGCTCCATCATGTGTTGTTTTCAATATATGTTTAATGAACACGGAGCCATTCTGTAGGATTATGTAACTCCTCTGGGACCATCAGCTCTGTGATGAGGTCTCTGCTCATTCCTGTTATGTGATGCATCCAGAGTACAGAACGAAATATTAAATCTACCTTAAGTCCTTGATTTTAGTAACAAATTACTAACTAAAAATAAGTTAATATTAATGAATGTTCTTTAAATATTAATTTATTCTTTTGTTTCAAATTGTATTGTTACACTATTTGACTTTATGAGCACAATTAATTTCTCAGCTATGTGCCTGATTACTTAATATGTAAATTTAGATCCAGTCCTAAGATAATTTTTTCTAACTTATGAATGTAAATAGTTTTTGCTAGAATTTAAAAGAGTCCAAACTTTGTAGACCAAATTATGAATAAGTTGAAAGTTTGGTATTTAATTTTATTTATGATTATAAAAAATATAAAAAGGGGCTGGAGAGCTGGCTCAGTGGTTAAGAGCACTGGCCACTCTTGTAGAGGACCTGGATTCCATTCCCAGCACCCACATGGTGACTAAGAACCATTCTTTTTTTTTTTTAATATTTGTGTGTGTGTGTGTGGTTTGTTGTTTTATTTTCCTTTTTGGTTTTACACTTTTTTTGGTATTTTTGAGACAGGGGCTCCCTTTTATTACCAGGTGTCCTGGAGCTCGCTCTGTAGACCAGGCTGGCCTTGAACCCACAGAGATCCACCTATCTCTGCCCCCCGAGTGCTGGGATTAAAGGCATAAATTTAGTTAACTCTTAACTCTTCTGAGCTATGTGGCATTGCATAACATGAGTGCACTCACATACATGCAGGCAATATATTCATACAGTTAAGTAAAAATAAATAAATAATTTTTATAAATCATTATAAAACATAAGTACACGATTCAGATTAATTTGCCTTTCAGTGTTAGCCAGGTGATTCAAAAGAGTAGCATAGCTCCATGGATCACTATGGGCTAAACAACTATTTCTACCCTACAATTCATAAGAGGAAATTCTTCCTTCTCTTCTTCCTGTGAAACTCAGCCCTGTAGAACGAAAAGGAACATAGATCAAAGTTTTATAAGCATGAGGCTATTAACCAGGGAGGGTATGACATTATAGCCTGAGACATCAAATATCAGTCCTCTAACTAAACGGAATTCTCTTCAGCAATATTAGAAGCTGAAAGGCAATGCAGGTTCCATCTTATAACTGGAAAGCTTTGGACAGTTTGAGCAGCTTCCTTCAATGGTTAATCCCTCTGGTTGGTATCATTTGCTAATTTTATTTCTCCTTGATTTAGATGTTTTTTTCTAATTTTCCAAAAAGATTATATTCTTTTTTCATTATTATTATTTATTTTTGTATGTGTATGAATGTATTGTCTGCATGCAGGTCTGTGCACCCGTGTCGTGCAATGCCGCGGAGGTCAGAAGAGGGTCTCGGATTCCCCTGGAACTGGAGTTCTCCTGGAATTGGAGTTACAGACGGTTCTCAGCCGCCATGTGGGTGCTGGGGATCGAACCCGGGTCCTCTGCAAGAGCGTCGGTGCTCTTAACCACTAGGCTATCTCTCCACCCCCTATTTGTTTATTTTTTATGTGTACGAATGTACTGTCTGCATGCAGGTTGGTGCACCCGTGTCGTGCAATGCCGCTGAGGTCAGAAGAGAGCATTGGATTTCCCTGGGACTGGAGTCAAAGATGCTCTCAGCCGCCATGTGGGTGCTGGGGATCGAACCCGGGTCCTTTGCAAGAGCAGTCAGTGCTCTTAACTGCTAGGCCATCTCTCCAGCCCCAATTTTAAAATTTTAATAGATTAAAGCTGCAGATGTGGGTCAGCTGGTAGAAGGCTTGCCTATCATGCTCGAAGTCCTAGGTCCAATTCCCAGCACTGCATAAACTGGGTATAGTGTCCCAGGACTGTCAGCCCAGCACTCCAGAGGCAGAGGCAGGAGGATAAGCAGTTCAGGGTCATCCTCAATATGTAGTAAGCTTGAACCCAGCCTTGGCTTCTTAAGACCCTGTCTCAAAAAAACAAAAACTAGAATAAAACAAAAACCTAAGACTTCTTTTCCTTATCTGGAGTTAAAGGGTGGGCCTAGTTACCATCCTGTGTAGCTAGCAATAGCTGTTATCTGTACTGGGCCTTCTGGTCCAGACCACCTTTACAGGCTAGGACAGCATCAGAGTTAATTCTCTCAGTGGCCAGCTTGTTTGTTGAAAAGAAATGCCAAGAGGCCGCCCTTTAGAAAACCAAACTGAAGTGATGGCTGGACTCTGAACTGAGCCTCTTGTTAATCTTTCATGGAATCATCAACAGAGTTAACATTCCCCTGCTGCCTTCCCCTCTGCCGTGATCCAACTGGTGAATAAGTTCAAAACCGATCCAAGGCAAAAATGACTGAGCACAACCTTGAAGACCCCAGACTGGCCCCCAAACCTGAGAGTCCAGTGCTTCCCAGTCTCTGAGTCACACCAGAGGATTTATCCAAGCCAGTCTGGGTTCTTGAATGGCCCACATGTATCCAGCCTGACCCTGGCTCACAGCAACTGGGTAGAGAGATGACCCAGACTTGGAAAGGGCAGATTGGGGTTCTTTGGACTTTGGCTACACACAGATCTTAGCTGTGAGGGAGCATCTTTCTCCTCCTCCACAGCCTGAGGTATGTGGTCTCCAGAATGGCCTTTCCCCACCCATAAATTCCCAAGTGCTAGCTCACACCCAAACCCTGTGCCTAGAAATCTGGTCATAGTCATGCCTAGAGTCTACCCATATGGCTTGTGGGCATGGGGAGCACAAGTCTGGGAGGGGGAGAGATGTTTATGAAGGGATGTTCGATAGCAACTTAAATTCAAGTCACCTTCCAACTTTGAAGGGCAAGCCTATTTTATACCCTGTGCTCCTGATTGTTTTTATAACACAGAAATCTTGAAGATGGGTGGAGGTGTGTGTGTTCTACACACAGCCCTCTGAACCCATGCTCTTCTACTCTCCCCTCTGTGCCCCCACCTGTCCCCATAAGCCTCACCTCCTGGTTACTCCTTGTGTGTATCAAACATTCTACTACCTCAGGGCCTTTGCACTTGCTCTTATCCATCTCTGGACTATTCATCTTCCCAGAATTCCTGTAACTCTCAAGTCCTTCGGGTCTTTGCTTAAATAGCATCTTCTCAGAGACCTCATAAGGTACCACCTGTGCAAGCCAGCACTCATCCAGCCTCTGCTTTCTTCCTCTCCAGAACATGAGTGTGTGTGTGTGTGTGTGTGTGTGTGTGTGTATGAACCTGACAGTGCCTAAGAGTCCTCTGAGAGGAAAGCTTCAATTGAATGTCTAGATCAGATTGGCCTGTGGGGGATTGTCTTATTAATTGTCTTATTAATTGATACAGGAGGGCCCAGAACTATAGAGAGCTACCTGGGTTGTCTAAAAAAATGTAGCTGAGGGGCTGGAGAGAAGGCTCAGTGGTTAGGAGTACTGACTGCTCTTGCAGAGAACCCGGGTTCGATCCCCAGCACCCACATGGCAGCTGAGAACCATCTTTAACTCCAGTCTCAGAGGAATCCAACACCTCTTCTGATCTCCACACAATTGCACGACATGGATGCACAGACCTACATACAGACAGTACATTCATACACATTAGAAAAAAAAAATCTAGGCCGGGCGTGGTGGCTCACGCCTTTAATCCTAGCATTTGGGAGGCAGAGGCAGGCGGATCTTTGTGAGTTCAAGGCCAGCCTGGTCTTCATAGTGAGTTTCAGGACAGCCTAGAGCTCCAGGGAGACCCTGTCTCGAAAAGACCAGAAAAAAAAAAATCTAGGGCTGGAGAGATGGCCTAGCAGTTAAGAGCGGCGACCGCTCTTGCAGAGGACCCGGGTTCGATCCCCAGCACCCACATGGCCAAGAACCATCTGAAGCTCCAATTCCAGGAGAACTCCAGTTCCGGGGGAATCCGAGACCCTCTTCTGACCTCCACGGCATTGCACGACACGGGTGCACAGACTTGCATGCAGACAGTACATTCATACACATACAGAAATTAAAANAATTTTGGACTTTGATTCCTTAAGCATTAAGCTTTCCAATTTTGCTTATTTTATCTAACTAGTTACACTGTTTACTGTCTTTATCTTGTGCCAGCTAGCTGTGTCCTCTAACCTATGAGTTTCAGTTTAGCCCTTACAGAAACTGTTGACTCATCCTTAAATCTTAGATGTAACCAACTGTTTTCTATTGAGGCGGTAGTAGAATCTCTAGATTGATTTTGAAAAAAATAATAGAAATAATAGTAATTATTCAAACAGTAGTATTAAAAATAGTTTCTTTTACCTGTATATGAAATCCTTAGTTCTTTTGTAATAGTACAGATTGAGGAAGGTAGCTTTTGTAGAGATTAAATGATTTTTTTTTTGGTCTTTTCGAGACAGGATCTCCCTGTAGCCCCAGCTGAGCTGTCCTGGAACTCACATTGTAGACCAGGCTGGCCTTGAACTCACAAAGATCCGCCTGCCTCTGCCTCCCAAGTTCTAGGATTAAAGGCGTGCGCCACCACGCCTGACCACATACACTCTTTTAGGGCAGAAATTTGTTCAGTTTTACTGACAGCTATATTCCTTTTTTTATATATATATATTTTTTATTTTTGTATGCGTATGAATGTACTGTCTGCATGCAAGTCTGTGCACCCATGTCGTGCAATGCCTCGGAGGTCAGAAGAGGGCATCGGATTCCCCTAGAACTGGAGTTCTCCTGGAATTGGAGTTACAGACGGTTCTCAGACGCCATGTGGGTGCTAGGGATCAAACCCAGGTCCTCTGCAAGAGCAGTGGGCGCTCTTAACCGCTAGGCCATCTCTCCAGCCCCGACAGCTATATTCCTAATTCATCAATAAGAATATACAAAATGGGACCAGGCTTGGTGGCAACTTCCTTTAATCCTAGTACTGGGGAAGTTAGAGGGGGAAGGCAGGCAGATCTCTGTGAGTTCAAGTCCAGCCTGGTCTACATAGCAAGTTCCAGGCAAGCTGTGGCTACAGTGAGACCCTGTCTCAAAAAGACCCAAAAAGAATGTACAGAATGAATGACTGGGCTCTGTGGTTGGCTGAGATTACTGAGAACAGAAATAAAAGGAACATCTATTGACTCCCAGTAGAAGGATAGGGGACACAACAAAGAAAGATCCCATCCTGTGCAGCTTGTGGATTCATGCTTTTGCTGGGGTTAGTTACAGGACAGTGCTGACTCACAAGCAGCAGCTGCTATCTGTGCTTTAGCATTTCAAAGGTGACACAGAGCTAGGGCAAGATGAGAGGTGATTGGAATCTCAGGGGAAGATCAGGAGAAGGTCTTGTGAGGGTCTTGTGATCTTCCCTTCCCTTCTCCAAGAGGGAGTGTTAACAGCTGATATATCGTATAGGTCTGTTTATTTCTTTTTTTTTTTTTTTTTTGTCTTTTTGAGACAGGGTCTCCCTGTAGCCCCAGCTGTCCTGGAACTCACTCTGTAGACCAGGCTGGCCTTGAACTCACAAAGATCCGCCTGCCTCTGCCTCCCAAGTGCTAGGATTAAAGGCGTGCGCCCCCACGCCCGGCCCAGGTCTGTTTATTTCTTTGCCATGGCTATAGACCAAGGTCTCCCCTGAGTCACTACAGCTGCCCTGCTCTATGACGGCTATGGCTATGACAAGCCTAAAGGACACAGCTTTACTACACCTATCACACCATGGTTGCATGGGCCTGGGCAAACGGTTCATGGCCTGAGAACCAGGTGGCTTCTGTCTATTTTTTTTTTTTTTTTTGTTCTTTTCGAGACAGGGTCTCCCTGTAGCCTCAACTGTCCTGGAACTCACTCTGTAGACCAGGATGGCCTTGAACTCACAAAGATCCGCCTGCCTCTGCCTCCCAAGTGCTAGGATTAAAGGCATGCACACACACACCACACACACCCCACCCCACCCCCCGCTTCTGTTTACTTTTGATCACCACCTCAAGCAGGCATGGTGGCACACACTTGTAATCCCAGCACTGGAGGCTTAAAAAATAAAGTACCTGAAAGTTCAAGGCCAGCCCAGGGTACCTAGTCAGACCTTGTCTCAAAAGCAAGGTAGGGGGGATGGTTACAATGAGATGGCTCAGCAGATAAAGGCACTTGCAGAGCAAGCCTGGCTACTGGAGTTCAATTCCCAGAGGCCACATAAAAGTGGAAAGAGGCGGGGCATGGTGGTGCACACCTTTAAATCCTGGCAGAGGCAAGTGCATCTTTGTGAGTTCAAGGCCAGCCTGGTCTACAGAGATCTAGGACAGCTGGGGCTACAGGGAGACCCTGTCTCAAAAGAAAAAAAAAAGGGGGTGATGGGTAGCATTTCTTTTTTCAAAAGAAAAAAAGTGGAAAGAGAACGAACTCCACCAAGCTGTCTGACTGCTACACATATTCATCATGGCACTAATACCCCCACACTCAACATGCACACTCACAATCATAATAACAAGGATTTATCTTTTTGTGTGTGTGTCTTTTTGAGTCAGGGTCTCCCTTTAGTCCCAGCTGGCCTAGAGCTCACTATGTAGACCAGGCGGGCCTTGAACTCACAGAGATCCGCCTGTCTCTGCCTCCCAAGTACTAGGATTAAAGGCGAGCGCCACCACGCCCGGCTATAAATTTATCTTTTTTTTTTTTAATTTTATTTATTTCTGTATTTGTATGAATGTACTGCCTGCATGCAGGTTTGTGCACCGTGTCGTGAATGCCACGGAGGTCAGAAGAGGGTGTGGGATTCCCCCGGAACTGGAGTTCTCCTGGAATTGGAGTTTTGGACGGTTCTCGGCTGCCCTGTGGGTGCTGGGGATCGAACCTGGGTCCTCTGTAAGAGTGGTCGGCGCTCTTAACCGCTAGGCCATCTCTCCAGCCCAATTTATCTTTTTTTAAGTGGGGGTGAAGCCAGGTGTGGTGGCACACTCAGCACTGGGGAGGCAAAGGCAGGCAGATCTCTGAGTTTAAGGCCAGCCTGGTCTACATAGTAGACCCTGTCTCAAAAAAAAAAGGCAAGGGGTAGCATTCATGAAGCCCTGGGTTCAATTGGGGAAATAGGGCATGGTGCTATCCACCTGTGGAACATACCTATAGTCCCAGTGCTTGGAAGGAAGAGGCGAGACAGAAATTCAATGTTATCATTAGTCACATAGCAAATTCAAGGACAGCCTGGGCTACATGAGACAGGTAAACAAATAAATAAATACCATTTAATAAGGGGTCAGGTTTTCCAAAAGGCCAAGGTGACCCCTCCAATGACTTCCCTCCCCTCTACTGGGCTTGATGTGGGTGCTGGGAACAGAACTCAGCTCTGTTGCAAGAGGAGTAGACACTCTATTTTTTTTTTTTTTTTTTT